>WHPX01001219.1:0-600000 GCA_011057435.1 Actinia equina
AAGTCTTTCTAGTCGAGGATCTCAGACTTCGAGCGGAACCGAAAAACTCGCTAATTTTTTCAAATTTACTGGATCCAAAACACCAAAGACAGCTTCCTCAAGACCTTGGCAAAAATTCTTCTGAGTGAAGTGTTAGTCGAAGGGAAGGTGATTGCAGGTGTAAACCACTTAAAACTTGCAAGGTAGTCATACATCAAAAAAGCCTACTTTTTGCTGATTCACCTTCGACATTTTGTAGTAGGAGGGGGAGGATTTTTTCTTGTGATTGGGCGCCTTTCGAGACGTTGTATAGTAAGATAATACCCTTTCGGGGCGATTTTTGTTTAACTTAGAACGAAATCCAATCAGAAATAGATAAAATTTGGCTTTTTTTACGAGTGTTATTTTTAGTGCCTTTCCCTCGATCGTGTAGTCTCCATTAAAGATGGACCCGGCGCACCCCGGCCGGCGGTCAAATTTTTTGTATTAGAAGCAAGTCTTTAGATGTATTCTTTAGCGGTAGCAATAAAAAGAAACTGTTGTTAGTCGATTTTTTTACACTTTAGGAAGAATCGATACAGAAATATAAGATACCAAATTTCATTTATCTCAGTAGTTTTACATACTGTCAAGATGGCGGTATGACTCATTCAAATTTACTCGATGATATCGCAGATCTTTTGATCAGAATTGAATTATTTCGCCAAAAAAAATGTCTTTTGAAATATCATTTGGTTTCTTAAATGGTTTTGTTTTGTTTTTGAATACTGTAAATGGTACCATTTAGAATATTTGAGAATGCTTCATTGAAGATCGGTAACCGGTTTGACTCGTTTGTCTAGAACCAGACAAGTTTCTTGACATAGAATTCCGTTAGAACTCGCTACCAGCACTAAAAATCAAGCTGAAATCAAATCGTTTTCTGGCTTTCTTTTACTGAGGCATTTAAGAAAATTTCTGTTCATTCCAAGTTTGATCTTAAAATTTGTGAACTGCCAATTTGTGAATCAAACGCTCGGATTAAATTCATAAAAAATTGGTTGAAGAAACCTCATATAATTTCTGTACTGTTTTGGTGGATGTCAGTCAAGGCATTTTCAGAACATTTCATAAGCACATCCTCTTGAAAACTTTGTATTTTCTGACAATATCATGCAACTCCTGATTGACACAAGGCTGTCAACCCCCAAGATATTTAAATCTGGAGAATTGATAGGAAAGGGACATGAGGTCACAGTGGATGACGTATATTTAACAAATCGCACATAGATTTCCATTGTCTGTCCTCTTATTGATCATAGACGAGCGCAGTGAGTGGTTTCACTGTAAAGTTTTGAACATTTTAAGACGTCATCTATGATCAATAAGAGGACAGACAATGATGGAAATCTATGTGCGATCTGTTTTTTACAACAAACTGCGAAATGTTTACAAAATAAAATGAGCGAAAAGTTTTTCGAAAATTTGTCATTCAAGGAAAGCAAGGCGATAGACCAAACAGCTCCGATTATTGTGAGTTTTTGGATATTTTTGCTAAGATGGTAGTTTTCATAACCATTAGAGGACAGAGTACAGAAAGTAAGACAAAGGTTTTTCGGTTATTTACTTTTGAAAACTTCAAAGGTTATTTTATAACTTACAAAAAATTTTTTCATTAAACACGTCAACATTTCACAACAAATTCCTACACTGTGATTGGCTAATTTTGACAGTTCTTTGACATCCACTGTAAAAGAATGCTTGCTATTGGTCAAAACTTTTGACATTTACTTATAAATGGCTTTTTTTAGCTAAGTCGAAAAGAGGTTTGAGTCAGAAAACGAACTCAAAGGTTCTAAAAAACAAAGCTTAGTAATAAGTTCAGCTAAGAAAAGCAATGTCAATTTCGCTTGACAACATAGACATTCAAGTTCTGGATGGAGCAGCCATTGAAGATCGACTCTGGAATGGCACTTGACACAAGCTCATTCAAGTCTTTTTCTTCGCACTCGGTTGCAAAGCGAGATGAATTTTTCACGTCTTCCTCTATCTTTTCTGCCTCCAGAACTAAATATTCGTCGGCAAGACTATCAGCAAGATTAAATTCAAAGTTTGGTTTCTCTTTTGGTTTCATTGTCAGCTTTTATTAGCAAAGTAAATTTGCAAAATCACAGTCCTTACGATAAAATCCTACCGGCGAGTCTTGGTTTCAAAAACATTACGTCATCCATGTGTCTGTCCTCTTATTGATCATAGCTCTCAGCCAATCAGAATGTGTTATTTACGTGAGTTGTTGTAAAAGTATGATTGGTGACATCATAATGAATATGACATCATTCACAATGACATTCTATCAAATATGATATCATTATTGCAAAAAGATACCACAAGTACATTATTAAGTTCTGAAAATACTCATTGACTCCGATGTATAGCACATAAAACAGTTCAGATTAATTAGGTGCTAAGATATGTACATATTAAAGTACAGTAAGTGTAAGGTTCAATATCTAAACCGGAAATCTTTGAAATTTTATCACCTGCAATTTAATTGTATTTAGAAGTTGGAATCCAAAAGGCGAAAGTCCTAAAAGCCCCTCTGAAGTGATGTATTGATCTTGCACAATGTCTAGATTTCAAAGTGGCAAATTTGCTACATGTGCACTGAGGTCAAACCAAAACTTGTGTGAAAAGAAGTCATTCGCTTTCTAACATTAAATTAATGTTTTGATGTATATATGGTTTATTTCTGACCAATCAGATTATCGCTTATACTACAATGGCCTGCTTGTGAAGAATAGTTTATGAGGAATGTTTTGATTTTGTTAGTGATGTAAAATAACACAAACAACACAAAATAATTGGAATTTTATGGTTGTGAAAGTCGATTCTCACAAGAAATGGTCAGCTTCCGGGATCATACTGGAGATTTGAGACTCTAATCTGGAAACCAGGAGATACGGTCCAAAATCTGGAGACTCCCGGTTTATCCCACAGAGTTAACAGCCCTGTTGACGTCAACCAAAACCTGCTTTTGTCATGATAGAAACAATTGATAGCGGCTACATATGATTGAGAAAGGCTGTAATTATCTCAGTAAATAGAATATATAGGTAGATGAATGAACAATAATAACATGAAACAGAGAGGCAGATAAGAAAGTTCTTTTCTGTTTAAACATGCTCACGTCACTTTTGGGGTAGAGAGAAGTAGCTAAATGACAGTATAATTCTGCTATGCTATAAGGGTATAATTAATATTATTACATGTACAACAAACCCTTTGACTTGATATTAAGCATAATATTTTTTCCATTTCAGACCATGTGTCATTCCTAGAGTATAATTTCTTTGTGAACATTTGCACATGAGAAGACTCATGATGAATATGAACTCAACAAAGCTTTTCATTTTAGAGAGATTGACATGACTGGTTTCAAATAGGAAACTGTTATGCCCAATGCAAGCCAAAAAGTTTTATTTTACATTGAAATTGATAAATATATAGATTGAGTTACGAATAAAAGTTGCCTTGAAAATGTATGTTGTTCTAAAGTAAAAACCCCTTAATTTTTTTTAATGACAGGTATTGATCGTCTTCATCTTCATATTAAAGTTGCCACAACCTGCTAATGGAAGTTCATGTGGATACGATGAAGCGCTTCAGTGTAGCAATAGTAATTCCAGTGATTGTAGCTGTGTGAAGTGCCCGGTTTTGCCCACCTGGAGAGGGAGTTTATCCACACTGTGGGTCTACGGTATTGAAGAGCGACACAACCATGCAATGCAAACCTTGCAAAAGGGGGACATATTCAGACCAAAGGGATTTTGGCTCATGTCGTTCATGCGATCCTTGTGCACGTGTTGGACAAGAGACTTTAAGGAAAATGCACTGCAACACAGAATGCCATATGCAAGAAAGGGTCTTGTATAGATGGGTTTAAGTGGGATGATATGATTGAAATGTGTGAACAAGTACCTTACCCCCAGCAAGCATGCACAAAGGACCACCAGCTCTCAAAAAGCCACAACAATAAGACCATCAACTGATCAAGAAGGACCAATATTAGCATCCTCTAACACATCTAGCAATGCTTCAGGTCCAAATGAAACTGTACCTACCACCATGATGAAACAAAGGAAAACCAAACCCCCCTCAAATAATACCCACCAGAAGACCATCTGTAGAAGAATGGCCATCGAAATCCAAAAACATGACCAGCAAAAATGAGTCAGATTCAAATGAAAAAAGTGATAAAACCTATCAAAGAGTTAATAACAAGAACCCCAGTTTGGGCTTACTATATTATACTATTTGGGTCTTCCTCCTCTTCTATTTCTGTGCTATATGACCTTTAAACATAGGGAGAATATCAAAATGAGGTATTTAAACCCTTTATACTGCTCATGCAAAAGACTTCTGGTGACTGATGAACAAGTTATAGATCCAGTTGAGACTGATCCGATGCATCCAGATCGTCATCATCGAGAAATAATAGAGCTAGAATCTGGGATAGTTTCTTCAGATGGACAAGGGTTGATATGGATCCAATGCAACAAGGGGAAAGAGCAGGTCAGGGATCTTCAAGGTCTAGGTCTGATGAACAAGATCCACAATTGGTAGATCATGCTGCTACTTCAAGCCCTATTGAGCAACAAGGAAAAAGTTTAGAGCAACCCACTGCAATGCCTGGTAAGTTATGATGGAGAAAGGTTTGAAAAAGAGCAAGAAATCTTAATTCATAATACTTAATGATTAATGATAACTTATCTTTTGATCCTTGTAAAAAGTCAAATTAACAAATTCACATCAGATTTTTTATGTGTCTGTACCCTAAATGATAACAAATTGTGTCATCACATTGTCCAAGTAGTGTGGATCTGCATACTACTTTGACAATGTGATGGCAAAATTTATTGTCAATAAGAGAACAGACACATAAAACCTGAAGTCAATTTGTTGTTTTTTTTTTTCAATAACAAGAACAACAAGAAAAATGATAAAAACGGCTCTTTTCTAGCAATCAAAATGACTAAAGAAAAGAGCACATGCTCGATGACAACAGCTTTATCTGATCTATCCTCTTGTTGATGATAAAAAAAAGCCAATCTGTGCCAAAAAAATTGTAAGTTATTGTGAAATAGAGATTATCTCTGTGGGAATTAGCTCAAAAGGACTGAAATGTTTGGTGGTCTTACACACTATATCAACATAAGATTCAGGCATTTTGAACTTATTCTCACAGCAATACTCCATTTTTTGATGATTTGACTTTTACTCAGGATCCTGGGTTTATGTTATCATTTCTTGAATATCTTGGCAAAGAAAAGAGATATCAAAAATAGAGTATAGACCTGGATGGAAGTGAAGACTAGTACAGGGAATGGTGAGGATGAGATCCTGTAGGCTTGATAGGCACTTAAAGTGAATTCCACTTATTTTTCAAGTCTTGTAAGCCTTTTTTATCTCGTAGATACGTGAAGTGTCGAAATGAGTTATTGTGAGGGGTCTGAATATGCAAATGTGTCACTCGCTCACTCACTCACTCACTAAGATGTTAGCAGATCAATAAACGTTTAATGATCGTCTTATGTCATCTGATTACGAACGTTACACGACACTAACAAGCACAAAGCTGTTATATAATTATAATAGATTGCTTTGATATTTTATATGAAGAAATGGAATGCTGATAATCCATGTGGGATAGTTTCTATACTTGTGAACGCCATGGGGTCCCACTGTGCATGCGCAGTCTCGCACATACTTTTATCTTCGGATTATTCATATTAAAAGAATCAAGAAAAGATGCAAGTTGAAGTAAAATTATACAATCAACGCCTGAAATAAAATTTCGATGAGTCAAACCTTTTTATCTGATGTATCAAAGTAAACAAAACGCTTATGTACAACTTCAAAATTTCGATTTTTCTGAAGACTCAATTTATTTAGATCGAGCCGGCTATCGAAAAAAGCTATCTTAATTAGAACTCAAGGAGAGTCTGATTTCAAACTCTTATTCTCCATAGACACAGCTCAAAGTCACGGCAGTATTCCGCAAAAAAATCTTATAAACTCAATCGAGCGAAGTTTTATTACCTGATTAAAAGTTGAGTTACTAAGTGACGTCTTAAGAAAATAATCAATGTAGATGTATATTGTAGAAAAAATAGCATTGTAGCATAAATATAGCATAAATTCCATTGTTTTCTTTTGAAGGAAGTTCGGCCAGTTTTGTCATTTAAATAAGCTGTTCTGAATAAAAAGTAGATTGATTACAAACAGCCAAAGCAATAATGTCCTGAATGTTGAAATGTGCGAAGGTCTAACGAGAATTCGCTCCAATAAATAATCAGTAATTTACAGACTTGGATGAAGACAAAATAAATAGCATTTTTAAAGAATTTCTATAAATTAATATTCGCTTAGTTCACAGTGTAAATAAATAGTTTCATGTTAAAATGTAGGAGCCGTGACCCTTGAAGGTCAAGATATAAAGTAGTAATGTAAATCAACCTAACGCATAACGCAACGCATAAGCAGTCAATTATCTTGTATGTTCAGTTTTGAGCTCGTAGGCCGGATGATTCCTGGAATAAAACACACAGCCAGCCTTTTAAATCGAAAACAGAGAAAGCGTTTGCAAATAGATCTTCTTCCAATTTTACTCTATACTTGACTCAGTTGACTCCATCGAAGTCGAATCCGTCTTTCGTGATTGAAGTTCAGAAAATTAATTCATCACAGAATTCGTGCTTCCAAACTCAACAAATAACAAAAAACGAGGTGTTTAAAAGGAAAATAAAATAAAAGAACTATGACTGATTTTACCAGCTAAGCTGAGTATTTAAAAAAAAGTATGAAATTGAGCGAAATGCTTTGAATCCTTTGAATGGCAACGAGCATAACAAGGGCACAGGGAGCCCAATCTCCAAAACGTGCAACAAGTATCCATGAGTTCGCCAAAGGCTGTTTGATTTAGACTAAAGAGCAACATTTATTTTTGATGATGATGATTGATGATGATTTATGATTTATATAGCGCCCTTTCTATATGGATATAATGAAAGGCGCTTTACATTGAGTTGTGAATGACAGATTGCTTTTTATGCAATTTACAAGCATGAGAGATGGTTAGTATGAAGTGTAGGCACTGAGGGTGGTCACTAGTACTGTCAGGGTTTCTTTTTACGTCCTCAGTGGTTCTTTTATGTCTCTCCGATGTTGGTTAGTAATGATGAGTGTGGAGAGACGATACCACTATTTAAAGTGGTCATCCAAGCCATTTATTTTGAACTGAATGGATACAGTTTTGTTGAAAAATATTAAAAAGATCATTCTCTGTGGATTTTTTTCACCAGATATTCCTGATCTTTATGCTCAAAAATTGAAAGAAATTCCAGATGAATTGAAGCGGAGCATCTCAGTTAAAATAAGTAAAATAGTATCAGGTTTGAAAGGATGGAAAGAGATGGGAGGCCTCTTTGATATATCCAATGATACCCTTGAGGAAATCGAAACAAGATGCTCTTATGGATCACCAAGTAAGCTTCCAGGTCAAGAACTGTTTGACCTTCTTGAGACACGTAAGCCAAATCTTACTGTCAAAGAATTTATAGCAAGACTTAAGTTAATTGATAGACAAGATGTCATTGATCACATCCTTGAAAAATGGAGTAGTTAATCATAGGTCACACTTAAAAAACAGTATGTATGTATGTGTAGTTCCAGAAAATTATCCTTACCCCTCTCCACAGAGGATCTTTAAAGACCCTCCTATCACCCAGAAAGTCCAATTTTTTTCTTTCTCCCACCCTCTCCCCCAACTCTCAGAAATTCCAAATTCCTTTGAGGGGAGGGGGGGGGGGATAATTCCTTGAACTACAAAATCTTCTAGCCATTCCAGATGCCACTCTGCTGCATCATGACCAGTGCCAATCTTATCATACGGCACTTGAGATTTTATGCAGCTTACTAAGACTGGTTACTGATTTAGATTGCATTTTTATTTGTTCGCATTTCTTTATTTTGAAGACGTGAAGACTTGTCATAAGTCGAATATGAAGTTCTTGCTCAATTTTTAGCCCAAATTGGAATTCCTTAAGTCAGTGACTGGTCTTAACCAGCTGTTCTCTTCTCAACGGTTAGCTCAGTGGGTAAGAGCATCGGTCTATTGTGTGGGAGGTCGTGGTTCAAGCCTCGGCCGGACCAACACTCAAGGTCTTAAAATAACTGAGGAGAAGGTGCTGCCTTTGTTATTACATCTGCAAATGGTTAGACCTTCAAGTCTTCTCGGACAAGGACTTTAAAACCGTAGGCCCTGTCTCCCAACCCTTTCTAACCAGCAGTAAAATGGGGGACATAAAAGAACCTGTTGAATTATTCGTGTAAGAGTAGGGGATTGTCTCCCGGTTCAACAGCCTATCCCAATTTGTAGGCATAACACTAATGTAGTAATAAACCACTCATGATTGTAAGCTGCATGGCTGCTAATAGCGCCTTAATATGTAGCCCGTAAAGTCCTCCACTGCCATGTAAAGCGCATTGAGACATTGTGAAATGCGCTGTTGAAGAACCCCATTATTACTTGGTGCTGTATTAGTGGTCTTTCCCTTCCAAACTTAGTTGATTTGAATTTTTTCCCAATCTTGGATGCATGAGAAGCAGGAGCAAGTTTAAAGTGGTAAACTGGGAGAGGAATTAAATAGAAAACCCACTTCTTCTCCCTGTGCGTCACTTCAAACTCACCCTCACTCCCCACTCATCCAAGACAGGGAGATAACTCAGCTTGACAGGGAGATTCTATAGGGAAAAGAGAGCTGAGAAAGCTTACACTATGCTGCATTTGTTTTCCCAAATTAAAGCTTTGTACCAAAATGATTCAGCTCTTACACAGGAAAATTAATGCAGTGTTGAGTGCACATGGAGCAGCATCTGGATTGGGTCTTCATAGCTAAGGGACTGATCATAAATAATTATTAGCTTTACCTTTGCTTGCATTTTTTGTGCAGCAAACAGCTATTATATATGATCAGAGTCCATTTTTAAGACTTAAAAAAGAATTTATCTAAAAAAGCAAAATGTTATATTATGCCAATCACAGTTTTGATATTGTGTAGTATAATATAAAGACATGAATCTGCACAGTTGCAGTACAAACAAGTACCCTGCAATGCACTGTGTATGATGTCAAATCTCAACACAGTGGGAGTAGAGGCAAATACCCAAGGGACTGATCATAAATAATTATTAGCTTTACCTTTGCTTGCATTTTTTGTGCAGCAAACAGCTAATATATATGATCAGAGTCCATTTTTAAGACTTAAAAAAGAATTTATCTAAAAAAGCAAAATGTTATATTATGCCAATCACAGTTTTGATATTGTGTAGTATAATATAAAGACATGAATCTGCACAGTTGCAGTACAAACAAGTACCCTGCAATGCACTGTGTATGATGTCAAATCTCAACACAGTGGGAGTAGAGGCAAATACCCAAGGGACTGATCATAAATAATTATTAGCTTTACCTTTGCTTGCATTTTTTGTGCAGCAAACAGCTAATATACATGATCAGAGTCCATTTTTAAAACTTAAAAAAGAATTTATCTAAAAAAGCAAAATGTTATATTATGCCAATCACAGTTTTGATATTGTGTGGTATAATATAAAGACATGAATCTGCACAGTTGCAGTACAAACAAGTACCCTGCAATGCACTGTGTATGATGTCAAATCTCAACACAGTGGGAGTAGAGGCAAATACCCATTGCACTGAGGATATATGAAGACAATCAATGTCCACATAGTAGCTGTAACTGACAAGCACCCATTTGAATATGAAGACAGTTAATGTTCACATAGTGGGTGTCACTTACAAAGTGCTCATTTTAATATGAAGACAGATAATGTCCCCATAGTGGGTGTCACTTACAAAGTGCTCATTTTAATATGAAGACAGATAATGTCCCCATAGTGGTTGTCACTGACAAAGTGCTCATTTGAATATGAAGACAGATAATGTCCCCATAGTGGGTGTCACTTACAAAGTGCTCATTTTAATATGAAGACAGATAATGTCCCCATAGTGGGTGTCACTTACAAAGTGCTCATTTGAATATGAAGACAGATAATGTCCCCATAGTGGTTGTCACTGACAAAGTGCTCATTTTAATATGAAGACAGATAATGTCCCCATAGTGGGTGTCACTTACAAAGTGCTCATTTTAATATGAAGACAGATAATGTCCCCATAGTGGGTGTCACTGACAAAGTGCTCATTTTAATATGAAGACAGATAATGTCCCTGTAGTGGGTGTCAATGATGACTGCCTATGACGTCAATGGGGTTGTCAATGATGACTGACTATGACATATTATAATTATGCAATACATGTACATAGTGTTAATGGTCACTTTTTAGTTAATGGTATAGAAAATGTCTGTTCAAGCATTATTAGAGTACTGTTTAAAATATATAAGTTACAAACAGCTATCACAGTTCATTTACACTCACACTGTCAAGCTAAACACAGCGAGCTCATTAATGAATTTATTTTTGAATTATTTCATTCAATTTAAAATTCATTATTGAAAACAAAGTCTTCAATATTCAAAAGAAGAAAAAACTCAAAGCTTGTTGATTGAATTACTATACTTATGAGTTGACAGAAAATCAAAAAACACAGCTATCCAATCAACAATCAAATTTTCAAACTATTCTTTTGAATATTGAAGACTTCTTTTTCGATAATGAATTTCTAAATCAAGAATCCAAAAATAAAATCAACCAGCTCTACATGTTCACACTTGAGGTAATTTGACTGTAAATGATTATGACTTATAATATTATGACAGTCATAGTTTTTACTTTTAACACAATGTACTTATATAATTCTGCCAATAATTTACTTTTCCTTAAACCAGATATGCATATGAATATTTGTGAGATATAGTACAATTGCAGATTTTAAGAAACAATAATTATCATAAAAATGAAATCAGAACTTGGCAGTCAGTTTTCATTTTTGTATTAGGGGCATGTAGAATATTGCATACTAGCAAAAATCTATTACTTCTATTACCAGTAGTACCGAACTTTACACTCTGTAGATCAACTGGTTAGTTAGAATATTTTATACCTGTTTGCTATCAATAATGAACTGTATCGTAAACCACATTATGCATTATTATTGTGTATCACTAGTAATACAAGTCGATTTTTTTCATTGGTTAGGATTATTATTTTGGATGATGTAGTACGTACTGTGGTTCCAGAAATGATCCATACACTCTCCCTCCACAGAGGGGCAGAGGAGATGGGGGTCTTTTAAGAAACTCCTCCATTGGAAGGTATGGATAATTTCTGAAACTACAAAATAATTATTTTAAAAATGAAATCAGGACCAGGCAGTCAGTTTTCATTTTTGTATCAGTACATGCAGAATAATGCATGCTGATAAGATTCCATTACTACTTTTCCCAGTAGATAGCACAGAATTTCAATTGTTAGTTAAGATATTTTAATCCAGCTTAGGGAAACCTTCATATAGTCTAGACATCATCTGCACAGCTTTTTATTAGTGTCATATGCATATACACCAGGGCTAAAAATAATTTAATGGCTGCCCCATTTTTTAATTGCTTCACATGTTTTGGTCTAAGCCATAAATTGGACTGGTCAACACGATGCATATGTGTTCAAGAGGCCATGTCTTGCGAAGAAGCATTAGGTTGGATATTTTCCATTTGCTGACAGTTATTTAGAGCCCAAGTGTATTATAGTAGTAGTAAAAGACCAGTAGAAGGTTGATAATATTTTACAGTATTTTAAAGGAAAATGATCCAGTCTGAAAAAAATGAAATCAGGACCAGAGTGTCAGTTTTCATTTCAAATTGAGAAGTCATACTTTATGTTCACATGTTGATGCATGTATATATTGTATATATTAATAATAGTTCGTAAGCATCTAATTTATTATATAATTACCAATGAAATATCTATTTTTTTCTATTTCAAAATAATTGATATCTTCACATGTGAAAATAACACTATCGCGATGGCTTTCCAAAAATACACGGAAAGAATTTGCCTGAAAAAGCCAAAACATACTTCATTGATAATTATATATATAAAAAACATAATATTACATGGCCGCTCACTCGTGAGAGATCTTTCCAACATCCGAAGATAAAATTCATATCTCTACACACCCATGCAATATCCTCAAATCAGCTATCATAATCAACCATCAATCAATTATATTATAGTTTTGATCAGCAAGGTGCAGAGCACAATAATTAAGTCATTCAATTCCTGCATATTTTTTAAACATTGTATTCTGGCTTCTATATCATTTAAAGTCGGACCACAAGGCCACTCAAAATTGGCTGCTTTAATTTTTTAAAAGGGTTTTAACTAATATATAGATGATATTTAGTATTGTTTTAGCATGCTGTAAATATATAGGCTTGCACACATGGGCATCTAGTTAATAAGAATCTTATACACAATACTGTAAAACAGGTTTTAAAAACTTAAATTTAAATAGAATACATGTAGAATAACATAAAAATGTACTATGCAATAATGAAAAATGAATGCCATACTTAAATGTGGGAAATAAAATATGTAAAAAATAAAATGTAGAAGATGTCTTATTTTTTTAGAGAGATTCCTTGCATTTAATTGTCTCACATTTTCAGTTTCTTGTCAATCTTTAAATATTTCAATACTAAAAGCCCTGTATATTGCCCATATTTCAACCATGAAATCAAAAGACTAGTATATGACACGATACGGTACCAGAACTCGCAAATTATAATAACTTAAAAAACTCATTAATAATTCATGAAGGAAACACAATAGAAATCATGGCCGTGAAGGAGGTTTTATATCTGATAAAGATTCGTCTTCATTTGCATAAACTTTAACTTGGATTTTCTCTATCAAACTTGGATCATTTCGTAAAGAATTCAGTACAACATGATAACATTCATCATGAGTTTTTAAGCCGTTCAATAAACTCGCAGATCGTGTTTTATCGGGTATAAAACCACTCGGCTACGCCTCGTGTTTTATATCCGATAAAACACTCCTGCTCGTTTATTAAACAGTACTTAATAACTTTTTTTTTTAATTAGATATATGACATAATTTGAATTATATTAATACGGTATCAAGAAAATTGCGAACTTTTGTATTAGTACTGTTAAAGAAAATTGCAAAATTTGCAAATATGTAAGTCCCGCAAAAAAACACCTTCAGTCAAGCGAAAAAAGGGAGGAAGGAAGGAAAAATCCGCACATCCCATCCTTTCCAGCTTTGATTCAGACAGCAGCACAGAGTAAAGGTAGGTAAACGTTTTGTCTTTTATTATTCAGTTATATTTTAAAAATTAAAAAAGCTTATCAATAAACCGTTTTTATTTACATTCCGCTACAGTTTAACTTGTAAAAGAATTCCGAGTGTATGAAGAAATGTTCGCATACTTTTGCATCATCCGGTAATTGCGTCATCTCGCCGATGGAATCATCTTTCAATCGTGACTATATTTAGAGATGATTCATGGCCCTGATTTCTTCTTATGTTCAATTCTGCACTAGTTTTAAAAGTTTCACAATATGTAGCTATAAACCTCTAGGAAAATGCATTCATTGCAAATTCCTATGCATCCGGTACAGTAAAACCTGTTTCGGCTACGTAAGGTAGTAGAGCATTGAGCAATAAATAATTAAATTAGTAAAAACGTCATGAAAGAAGAAATGCATTTAATCGTAAAAATAAAATAGATATACATGCACATTCAATGGGAGGAAAAAGATGATTTGTATAAGCGCTTTACAAATTTTTATATATTATTATTATTATTATTATAAAACCGGAGTGACATAATCTTCCCCACCCCTCTTTGGACAGTTATACAGCACTTCATTACCCTCTCCACTCGCTAACTCTGTTTGCGCGATTGCTTTTCAGGATACGGAAAATATCAAAAAAACAAAATTCGCTTTTGAGGCAAATTTCAATTTTTCTAAAAATATATTTTTTATTCCTGAAAATCAATTTTCAATTTTTATTTTATTAGAAAGTGGTAGATCATCTGTTACGTTTTGAAACATATATATTTGAGGAAGGATTTTAAGGCAAAGTATCGTTAAAACCTTTTTTATCGGTTAACAACAATACCAATCAGAGACATTTTTCGATTTTTAATTCTAATTTAAAATCGAATGGACGAAAAACCCCCGGACCAAGCTAGGTATAGTAGACTAGTGTGACATGCATAACGCAACACTGTTTATTTGTGTTCCACGGCTTGATTGATATCAAATCGGTCAAACCAGAAGCTAAACTCGAAGCTCGGAATAAGAAAAGGAATTTGTAGAAAAGCTCGTCTTATTTCGGTGACTAAATAAAAAAAATTCTCAGTGAAATACAATCGACTAAGTGCTGAGTCAATTTTGTCAATTTTTCCTCTTAAGTTAGGAATTACGAAGTATTTTCAAAAACTTGAAATACAGCTGTAAAAAAGGAGGGGTGGACGACTTCGTTTATACATGCACGGAGATTACAGACGTTTATTTTTATGAGATTTTGCTTATCAAAACCTTGGAAGACGTTATTGTTAATGAATTAATTTAGTGAGCTAGCGCGGAAAATCAGGGAGGTGTGTGGGAGGTGTGGATGAAAAAGTTGGGCTTGATAGGCTGCTGCTATTAGGGGAATCCCGGAGCAGACGTCACAATATGAATGCAGGTTTACTCTAGGTTTACTTATCAATACTAGCGTCAGGGGTCAGTACTGAAATGCGTGTAAGTTTTCTAGCTATACGCATTGGGTGCACATTTACGAGGAGATATTCGGCAAATGAAATTGGGAAGCTCTTGATCTGTCACAAATTCCGCCAGCCACGAAGACAAGAATATATTTCGAGTTAGCTGCGCTGGATTTAAGCGAAATATGAAGGTAAGTTTAGTTACTGGAATGTCAAACTATGATTAAATCAAAGGTCACTGATCATTGCTAAATTAATAAATAATTAAATTAGTAGAAATGTTATGAAGATTAAGGAAGAAATGTATTTACTTATAAGAATAAAATAAATATACCATGCAGATAACATTAAAGGGAACAAAAAATATGTTTCTGGTGGATACCATTCCGTAAAACCGGTTTAGAGACGTCAACCAAAAGAACCAGTCTTGGTCAGCTGTCCTTTAATTTTTTATTTTTCAAAACACACAAAATTATAATTGATAATTTGTAGTTTAAAACTTCTTTGAAGAACGACGCATACGACAATAGAAGTCATAGTCATTAAGTATGTGCATTATCTTCTTTTCGAATTATAAATGCGTCACAAAGTTTGCCGTTATTCGACCGGTAAACGAAATGACTACAGGTACGGTATGACGCAGAGTATTTCCTGTCAGGCGATCACGAGCAACTCACTTGACTGAACTTTGGACTTGTCTTGGTATCTGAAATATGTCAATAACTTACAAATTTCTCGCTACGCCTCGTGGATCCACATACCCTGCGAGCAGAGTCTCCTTTGAACTCCTCTACGGGCGAGAGAAGGAAAGGAGACTCTGCAGAAATCGTGTAGAATGTTATTTGAGCATGCGCAGCGGTTGCTAAGAAACTAACTCATTCAAAAGATCATTTGTTTCATAAATGGTTTCCGGTCCGAACGAGTTTCCGCTTCAAAACATGACAGTGAAAGATGATCTCGTGTTCTACATTAAAAATTTTTATAAGCGGAAATTTGGTCGCTCATCGGTGCCTAGAGTGGAGTTATTAGCACCAAAAGAGGATTCTTAGGATATCAACTAGTGTTTGGATCGATTTCTTGAAGATGTTTGATCTTCAGAGTTTCAAGCTGGATAATAGGTGACTTTCCGTGACCTGTCGGTAGCGAAACAAACGTGTCTGTGACATCCATAAAACACGACGCGTTCTCAATTTTGGTCATCGGCCATATTATTCATACAGACTCGCGCATCAAAACCAGTTTAAACTAGTATGAAACCTGAAATTATGCATCTAATTATCCAGATTCTTGGATAACGGCACTACAAAAGAAATACACGATTTCTGCAGAGTCTCCTTTCCTTCTCTCGCCCGTAGAGGAGTTCAAAGGAGACTCTGCTCGCAGGGTAGGATCCACACTACTTTGACAATGTGATGACGAAATTTATCGTCAATAAGAGGACAGACACATAAAAAACTGATGTTTATTTGTTAACTAGACGCATAGCTGCGTGAACTCGGGGTTCTCTTATAAAGAGACATCGGTCTATTACAAGAAAGCAAAGACGTATAACGAGTAGCTTTATTACATTTCAACCTTCGTCCTTGAGAAATATAAAACGTCTGTCTACCAATCCCCTTAAACTTAGAGAAATGCTTACTTCCAACCTTTACACAGTTGATATAATAATGCAACTTAGAAGGTCTGGGAATATTTTTGCGTATTTGATGATAAATAACCTATGGCGTTCCATCCATGCCAAAATTCATAGTTGACATTCGATATTGTAGTTTAAGTATTCTTCTTGGTTCGTACGATTGGACATTCAAGGTTAGATATTTTTTACGGAGTTTTCACAATTCTACTTTGTAGTTAAGAGTATGTCGATATTGTAGCTAAAGTATTCTTGTTGGTTTGTACGATTGGACATTCAAGTTCAGAGTATTGAACATTCAACTTATGAATATCCAACCGCAATCCACTTTACATGCCATCATCGCGGGCTCAAGGTACGAAGACTCCTCAAAATGGCGGGATAAAAACATAGTAAGTTTAGCTAATTTTCGTATCCTTTTTTCATAAGAGAAAAGTGTTAAAAATTCAAAAAATATACTTAACTCGATTATTCATATATTTTTCCTTTGTTTATTATGTTGTAGTCACCCAAGCAGGAGATTCTGTGTAATCATGAACGACATATCCTATTTGCTACAGTCTATTCATGACATTATCAGTGGTTTAAACAGATTAACAGATGACTCGAATAATCAAAAATCATTTAACTCCTCACTCATAGTCGCCAGAACAAAATCCCGAAAATCCACGTGAGCATGAGGAGCTTAGCTTAGTTCGAGAAAGCGTCACCCGTTGTGTTGGTACAAATAATGTCCCTACTAAAACAAAGAACTATGAAACCTGAGCATTTGAGTTGGTTAGATGTCTATTTATTTAATCCAAGATTGCGTCATAATTAGCAACACCTTGGTGGAGTGATACTGAACCACAGATTAGATAAGATTACAATAGAAAAGTTTCCTAAATTTTGTTTACGAATTATAATTAATAAACAAAATAACGATGTATAACAATTATAAATAGTATAATAATGCCTTATGATCTTATGAGAACATCCTCCATGGCCGAAGTCTACTCGGAGCTTCCCTGTCGATTACTTCTAGGATTTGCCGCCAATACCATCGTCATCAAGAGTAAATAATTAAGGATAAAATTTCAACAGCTAGGGTCTGCCAAATTTCAATGACTGATTATTTTCAGAGGAAAAAAGGAAAGTGTTCTAAGCCGGTACTTTGTACTACACCTCCGGTAACCACAAAACATACTGAACTAAGCTAAGCTCCCCATGATTTTGAGGAGTCTTCGTACCTTGAGCCCGCGATGACGGCATGTAAAGTGGATTGCGGTTGGATATTCATAAGTTGAATGTTCAATACTCTGAACTTGAATGTCCAATCGTACAAACCAACAAGAATACTTCAGCTACAATATCGACATACTCTTAACTACAAAGTAGAATTGTGAAAACTCCGTAAAAAATATCTAACCTTGAATGTCCAATCGTACAAACCAAGAAGAATACTTAAACTACAATATCGAATGTCAACTATGAATTTTGGCATGGATGGAACGCCATAATAACCCATCTTAGCTTTCTATTCTTAGTCTTTAAACCGCTTGGAAATCGTGCTGGTATTCGACTTGGTTCACGAGTGCGACGAGAGCGTATATGTCTATAATTATAATAAACAAACCTTGAATAACGAATACATACAGTACATCGGATCGCTCTCCATTGAAATTTACACAGAGCACATTGTAGAATGTCATCACTGTGGCATGTATCAGAATGAGTGTACAATGGACATTTGGACACAGCAAGCCCAGACGTGGGCCGTAGCCACCGGCGAGCCATAACTTTTGGGACTTTTAAGCGTTTGTTCAAGTCCACATTAATGTCGTTACTGTTCATTTCAGAGTCTGTTTGTTAGAAAATCATTCAATGCAATTGATCAAAGCAAATAAAATGATGAAATTATTCTTGATTTATGCTCTTAGGCTGTGTGGGGGGTGGGGGAAGTGGGGGAGGCAGGTGGAAATTTGAAATGTCCCCCCTTTGCAAACAAAATACGATCCCCCTGAAGCAAGGCTTGTAGCTTCTTCCAACAATTGTGCATCCCCCATTTTTCTGATAAAAATTTGCCCATCCCCCCTTATCCTACCAAAAATTTCCCGACTCAATTTCACCTGCCTCCCCCCCCCTCCCCCCCTGCCATACATTATGAACGCAGCCTTAGTTGCCTTATTTACGTTATCTAGCAACCTTATATTTTTACCGAACACAATCGAATAATCCAATCGGTTCGATTGGTCGGTGTTCGATTGTGTTCGGAAATCGAACTCACAGCAACGCTGCGAGTTCGATTGTGTCCGATTGCCGAACTCAATCAAAATCAATCGAACAATTGGTGTTCGATTGAGTTCGATTGGTATTTTGTTCGGATTTGTTCGATTGACTACGCCGGGGATACACAAGATACACAAGATACACATCATCATCCTCATCATCCTCATCCATCACAAACATCTTCATCATGCAGTACTCCAAACACAGGCAACCCAAGCTCACTACATTTATAAGAGAATGTATGGGGATTTAGAATATGCCGTATTTTATTTGGAAAAATGTGAATAAAAGTGTGTCGAATTACCTGTTGTGTCAATTTGTTTATTTGGACTCCTGTGCGCAGTTTCAGCTAGTTTTGAAGGGTATTTAAGAAAATAATTCCAACACTTGGAAATAATGACAAGGTAGGAAGCTGCCGACCCGAATTCGATGTCACTGGTGTCCACTTCCAACCGTTTTTCTCAGTAAATACGAATCCGATGAGGAATTGGCTTCACATGAGCACGAAGGAATAGTTTACCAATTAATCTGTGTGATTCAATTGGATCTAGCTGTAGTTACGTACTTGCAGTCCTCCCTTAAGGTGACTGCCTACTTTTGGAAATTGATTTAAGCTTTTTTTAAAACATCGATTTTCCGAATTGAAATTTAATGCTGATTCCAAATCTGGAAAGAAAAATAGGGTGTCCCGAGCTCGTTTTCGAGATAATCAGCATTTAGTGGGAGCCTACGCACGAGCTTTTGGAGTAAAAATTGCGCCACCGGAAGTGATTAGAAAAAAATTAAGATTCATAAGATAATAGTTATTTGCAGACTATATGATTGCACGAACGAAGGCTAGTCAATCCTCCTACTATAATAACTGGATATTTTCGACAAAAAGACAGAGGGATACATTGATTTGTTATATTTTGTAGTTTCGGTGCTCTTAAAAATCTCATAAAGTGGAACAAAAATCCCTACAAAAATCTATTTTTTCCATGTTCCTGATTTAAACTTTTCCTAAAATGTTGATATAAACTTGATTTTTAGGAGTTTTTTCGAATGAGCTATCAAAAAATATAGAGTCCCGTGCAAAATTTGAGGGTTTTGCCCTGTTGAAGCTCAAAACGCGTATGGTTCTTCAATAGAATCTTGTAGATTTTTCAGCGGTTTTTCAGCGCGCGCTCATCGTGGGCTCAATTCGAACGTTCAAAAGTAGGCAGCCACCCTAAACTTTAAAATGTTACTCCAACGAACGCCTGGAAGTCCGCGAGGACGGCTGGTCGCCCACCTTTCACGGCCAAGGACTGAAAACCATACAGAGCTGTTGACTGATTGGTTACCGAGAACAATGCCGAACAAAACATTTTCCGGTCCGGAGTATAGTTGGTAGGTAGGGATAATGCCTCGTCGCACCTTATTCTGTTGACCCCCCTTCGCGAGAGGTGAAATTTTGTATGCACTTGTACGCACTTTTATTCACGTTTTTCCAAATAAAATACGGCATATCCTAAATCCCCATACATTCTCTTAGAAATATAATGAGCTTGGGTTGCCTGTGGACATACGTTGAACAAAAATGGAACGAAATGATCGGAAATTGTGGCATTTCTCCAGACAAATATGCACACACTGTTCTTCAGCACATTATTTTTCACTTTTGGGCCGTCAAAGGTAAAACATCTAACAATTCTCAGGTCAATTTTGATCTTGTCTACATTGTCATATAGAAGGTGTACATACTTTAAATTCCCTAGCGCTTCGCTAGTCTACATTTGAAATGTCAAAAAACTAATCTTGCTCAAATTTGCTCAGTCTGATTTTTTTCACATAAGTAGAACACTATATAAACATTTCAAAAACAAATAAACTAGGTTTTAAAAAAACATTGCAATAAAGCAAAAAATGCCCTGCGCCCGTATTTGCTATATAAAATTTAGCGTAAACACCATAGGCAGTCGCTTATTAAAATGATTCTTTGAGTACAAAAAATTGCGAATTCTTCGTAATGAAAACTCTTATCATGTTTTGGGTATTCTCTAACACCAATAGAATTGTTTTATTGGCTATTTTCCTGTTTCTTTCTTTTGGTATTTCTTTTCTTCTTTCTTTTCCAAGTGTTTTTGAAATATTAATTTTATAATACACTCAACAGAAATTACTCGATTCTGATTGGACAAGAGGTCAGTACAATGAAATCCCAAATTGTACTCTTTAGAGTCCCAATTAAGTTGCTCGATTTTGGTGAGCAAGGGCGGATCCAGCCAACAAGGGGGGGGGGGGGGCTAATTGAATTTTAACACAATTTGATCGTTTTGGTTTTCTATTCAAACACATACTTTGATGTATGAAAACCTGCACAATATAAAATTCTTCACTTTTTTTTTCTGCTGAAGGGGGGGGGGGGCCTTCAGCTCCTCTTTGCCCCTCCCCTGGATCCGCCCTTCATGAGTGTATTATAAACAAAAAATAGCACAATCTTCTTGTACAATTTGGAATTTATAGATACTCGTGACGATTTTAAAGTTCTCAAATTGGACTCTGATGCCTAAAGGATCGTCCAATTTTGAAAACTTTCAAAATATCGCTTGTACCTATCAATTTAAAACTGTAATCGAGGTTGTGCAATTTACTAATACTATCCCCTAGCTCCCCTCAGTCCCTCAAGTTTGAGTCATTAATGTCTTTTGCACAAGTCTTGTAAATATTTTATTAAAGAGTGATTGCCTTTGTCAATTATAGGTTATATTAGTTCTCATTCTTGCACTGTATGGCATGCCAGTAAGTGGAAAATGTAAGCAAGATGAGGTGGAGATTTGTCAAGAGGACTCACTAAAAGGATGTTTTTGCAAGACTTGCATATCTTGCCAAGAAGGATTTGGACCAAGTCACCATTGCGGTGATAAATACAGTAATGGTACCATAATAAAGTGTAAACGCTGCCTCAGAGGTGTTACCTATTCTAGGGAAGACAGCATCTCCTCCTGTCAGCCATGTCTTCAGTGTGATGGCAGAGAAACCTTACACAAGTGTACACCCAACAGCGATACCATCTGTAGTACCTGGTGCAGAGTAGGGTACGTCATGAATGATGCTGTGGAGGATTGTGTTCCAGACCCCTCATTCAAGACCACCTCTAGACAGATAGATACAGTAAAACTGACCACCCAATTACCTGGGACTACAACCAGCTCCAAGAATACACCAACAGAAGGCCAAAAAACTCAAAGGGAAACACGTGGAACCATAAAACATGCTGATCCTCACACTTTAGGGAGGAATGGGCAGCCAAAAAGCAAAGATTCCAACCATTCCAGGAATGTCATAATAATTATCTCAACATTATTCGCTGGATGTGTGGTAGTGGGATCATTGGTGGTGACCTACTTCCTTAAGAAAAGAAATTGGCCTGCTTCCGTAATAATGCTACAAATCAAGATGAGAAAAGAGCATTGACCAATAAAGATTCTCAATCTCTAAAATCTTCCCAAGAAATTGGAGGTATATGTACATTAATTTAATTAATTAAGACTTTTTATACTAGACTCAATTATTACAATTGTTATTTGATTTTTTTTTTACAATTTTTCCTTTCATTATTTAAAATTTTTGAAATTATTACAATTCTTCTTTATTTTTGGATTTTTCATACACATAATTTCGAACTATACAGCCAATACTGGTAATAATTCAACAGCTATTTATCATTAATATATAAATTTTCAGATGGAAACTTCCTTTTGGATGTTATTTTAAAATTGGGAATTTCTATAAATTATGTAAATTAAAATATTTAATTGGCTGTAAGCTTCAAAAATTTTAATTATGTACATTTCCACATAAAAAATGTTCCTTATTTGACATATATATATATATACCCATTGCCTCTGATTAACGTTCTTGTTAATGAACTTCTAATCTCTTAAATATTCCACAGTCCTGTGGCCATACAACTTACGTCTCAAAGATGTTAATTACGCCCTGCTTACCGATGTTGAAAACTATATCAGTTTAACCTCAAAAATTCTCAAAGGCTGGTGTGCCATTGGAAAAGAGATAGGATTAAAACGAACTGACTTACTAGCAATTGAAGTAGCTGGTCAAAAGCAAGGTACAAATCAGGGTGAGCAGCTATTGATAAACCTTAAATCTTGCAAGCCAGAGTTAACACTCACAGAATTTGTTACGATCCTTGAAAATCTGGGGAGAAAAGATGTTGTTGAAATTATCAAAGCTTATTATACAGGTGAAAATGACAAAACTGTAAATAGTGCAATTAAAATACTTGAGACAATAGTATGATGCATTCCAAAGAAATAATTCCCTATTATGCTATTAGTATTTTTAGCATTAGTATTAGTATAATATAAAGTATTATTACTAGAGTGCAAACCATATAGTCGTGAAATAGCAAAAAATCTAAATACCACTCATTAATAACACATCTTTTTCATTTGGTTTCTTGATGCTAGTTTGTACTAATAAGTTAGTACTATTTCATGGATATATATAATGGTTTGCCTGCACTTTTAATTATTACTTTTATTAGTAAAAGTATTATTAGTACTAAAGTGTTAGAATTATTAGTGTTAGTCAAATCCAACTAATGGTCTATCACCAATGCTGCATTCTGATTGGATGAGATATGTACTACTAGGCTATAAGTTATAGCCCACTAGTTCCAAAAAGTGCGGGCTTTGAAAGCAGTTAGATTTGACCAAAATGATTATAATCCTCACTCACTTATGGCCTTTGAGTCAATAGCCAATAGAAAAATCCCCGACAAAAAGGTTGACAAAGATATGTTACCTTAATTAATTCTCGCTATTGAGGACACTTGGTATTACGGACACCAAGTGATGGTCCCAAGGGTGTCCACTGTAACGAGATTTGACCGGTATATACATCATCTGCTGTGACGTCACGTCCGGCCCTTCCCTATCAATTCTCCAGATTTGAATATCTCAAGGGTTGACAGACAGCCCTTGGAAGGGCTAAGTTCAATTAAGACAAAGACAGCATATTGTCTAAAAGATGTATGAATTTTTCAAAGAGAATGTTAAGAGACCGTTTGAATTCCTTGAGTGACCATGAAACAATATCAGGCTCACCGCCAGCAAGTCAAGGCTTAGAGTTTATTTGTTTTGTAATGAAAACTTAGTTGTAAACTTAGTTAATACGTACGTCCCTTGGAAAAATTTTGTTATGGGTATTTATGACAAGGCCAAGATAACTGACCTTGAGGGACTAAATGCAGCCAAATGTGTACCGCATCAATGAAGTCTACTATAAATCTTCATATTCACAATAGTATAGAAACGAATCGTACAATAGGAAACGCCAGGATCATGAATGGAGTATACACCACGTTTATTTATTTGTGCCGATTTGGTTCATATCTGATTGAGACTTTTTTAACTTATTGTACTGTTACCTTCTTCAATTGCTGCAATGAAGTCATGAAGCCAATCTCGAAATGAATGATTCGCTATCAAAAGAATCCTTAATTGTGAATTAAGGAACAATCACCAGGAACAATCACTCTCCTGATAAATGTTTGAAGATGGCGCATCGTAATAGGAATCATGGAATCCAGTTAGTATATATAGTAAGTAGACGGTGACAAATATATATTAAGTAGCTACTAAGGCAATTCAGGTGTTGCACATTAACTATATATTAAGTATAGTAGTTTAAATACATATTAAGTCAAAAATTAAAGTATGGATTAAATATACATTAGTTAGCTGGCAAGACAGAATTAAGTACTCGATAAATAGGGATTAAGTAGTGGTTAAGCAATCATTATACACCTAGTTTAATAATGCCATGTTGGATACAATTCAAGTCTTGGTGATCGCATTTGCAATCATCTTTATGATATTCGCAATAACGATCCCACCAAACCAGTTTCCCGCCATTTTAATCTAGCTAACCATTCTCTTTCTGACTTCATGTAGATGATGGCTAGTGAAACTAGCGTGGACTGCGTCGGTGTTTCTAATGAAACAGATATCGTAGATTGATAAGTTTTACACCGTAGTGAAAATAGAAAACTGACGTTTCGGACGTTAGTCCTTCGTCGGAGTCAATAAAACTTATCAATCTACGATAACTCTTTCTGACTTCATTGTTTTCGGTCTTTCTTTGCTTAACGGCAACAATGATTGTCGCAAGACCAAAGAAATGCGGCTTATTCACCTATTGGGCACTCTTAGTCCCAACGTGATTAATGAACGCTTTATTTTCAACTAACCTTTCCTTTTGTCTTTTGATTGTTTGTTTTTGTTTCCTTGCCTACCTTGCTCTCATTGGTTTCTTTTGTCTTATTCTATCATATATACACTCCTTTCTACCACTTCTTTCTCTTTTACTCCGACGAAGGACTAGCGTCCGAAACGTCAGTAAGCTTTTTCATCTTTTCACGGTGTATAATTTACCTTTTCATCATTACTGTTTCATTAGAAACACCGACGCAGCTCACACTAGTTTTAGCTAGTTATATCTATATATTAAGTATATTTTACAAATATATATCAAGTAGTTATTAAGGCCATTATGATTGCATATTTCGTTGTACCTTTTACAATCATTAAGTATATATTAAGTAGGTGGTTAAATACATGTTAAGTCAAAAATTAAAGTTTATGTCGAAACATTCTGTAACTTTATTTAGACTAAAGCTTACTAACGTCCAAGCCTTGCATCGCGACGCACTACTTTTGCGAAAGAGAAGACAGGAGACAATGGTTTTGGAATAATTTTGGCCACGCTAGTGGCAAGTTTAATAATGATTAACCTATATAATCGTACAAAATACCAAAACCCAAAGAAGCTATGTCTTCGGCAAAGGTGGGGCGAGAATATACACGCCACAAGCCACATTCTGTGGCGGCCCCACCAAGGCGCGATGCAAGGTGTGGACAAGGAAAGAGAGGGTTAAAATTAAACCTTAATATATATATTTAGGCACTGCCTAAAAGCGGAGCTCCCGATACGGAAGTCAAAGGGAGAACAATTTGAATGAAACTGAAAGTTAAAAATAAGATAGGGGGGAAAATCTTCAATTATTTTTTATTCGAGCTGAAGATCATTTCTCCCATAATAAAAACCATGCAGTGAAATCGAATCGAAATGCACAACATTGCTTTTTTTCCGCGAGTATATACTCTCCCACTTAGGAATTTTGTACACAATTCACCACCACCCCCAGGGGCTAGTTTTGCTCTTGTAAGATTTTTCGACAAATTTGTCCAAAAAACCCGACATTTTTAGGCTTTGAATCTCTTTTATTTAAAAAAAAAACGAAAGATAACTACAGATAATCCAATACAATATCAAGTTTAGTAAAATTTACCTCGGATGTCTTTCATTGACGTTGAAATCAAGACCAAAAAACAGACTTGAAAACTGGTTAAGGTTGAGCAAAGTATATATAAGCTTACTTTAATAATTACGTCTTTTACAGAACGAGACGTTTTACATTCAGTTAAACTTGACAAGAACAACTGAGACAAAATAGAAAATAAAGGCAATGCAAAAAGGCAATGCAAAATGACGAATTTCTTGGTCAGTAAATTGGCGTTTGTAAATGTTTTTGAATATTTTTTACGGCTTTTTAAAGTGAAAGTCTAGGTCTTTCTACAACAACATCTCTCAACAACACAAATTTAAGCTCATTTTATAATCAGACTTGCTCGAATAGCTTAATAAACAGTCGAATATTTGGTGTAAATTTATATTTCATTCAATACCTAAATAAATTATCTGTAAAAATAAAATTATTAAATGAAAGTCTTCGTTGTTTTGAAGATGGGACCCCGCGATAGGAGGCGAATCTTTCTTGAACGAAAAACATACGATAGTTCGTGGTTAAAAACAACGTTTTACAACGTTAACCGAATTGCTAAAGATTTACAAAGCTAAATAAAGGATGAATATTTGTTGTAATATGCTCTTCATGTTATATTCACTCCAACATTAAAATAAATTAAGCTTATCTACAGAAATAATAAAAGCTTTGAGGGAAAGTCTTTGATTTGTCGATTCGTCGAGAAAAAATTAAATGCTTGTCAAAAAATAATAAACGATTGTTTGCTAAACAACACACCTGAATTTTTTGGAGAACACTTCTTAATCCATCTTTGAATACATGAAAGTTTTTAAATTGTCTTTGGTCTATAACTTGTCCTTAAGAGCGATTTTTTTCTGTGCATTTGAGAGTCGCCTTAGCTAGTAGTTTTGCTTCAAATTCCTTTGTCTTTCACGCTCATTTTCTCTTTGTTCATTCGTGAAGTTTTGACTCAAATTCCTTTGTATTTCACGTTCATTTTCTCTTTGTTCATCCGTCAAGTTTTGCCTCATATTCCTTTTTCTTTCACGATCATGTTCTCCTTGTTTATAATCGAAGTCCCGCCTGGATTTGGGTCTCTATCTCTCTCTCTGCTTGCCGCTTTCCTTTGGTGAGTCCTTCCTCTTTGCCTTACATTTTCACGCCACCAGAGTTTTTCATTTTTCGAAAAAACTCTTTTACTTCTGGCCTTTCTTTCTTGGCTTCATTCTCCTCTGAGCTTTCTTTCGACATATCGATTTCGGAAAGGGGTTCCATCGTAAATAGATTAAATATAAATATGAGGTTGAATAAAAAATTTAGCTGTTATCTTTCGGTATTTCTATACGTGTGTAAGAGGTTTTTTCAAAAGTTTAATAGCCGGATTTACCTTTATGTGTACCCGGATGTTGCAACGCGTCGACATTCCCGCCAAAAAAAAAATTTAACCAGCCAATCAGAATGCTTGTGTACACGCCCGGACGGACGGACGGACGGACGGACGGACGGACGGACGGACGTACGGACGGAAGTGACGTCAGCCAAGCCATGAAAAATCAACTCGATAGTTTACCATTTTTTCTTAGGTATGGTGCTCCGCTCGCGCGGGAGCTCCGCTATCACTGGACCAGAAATTGACCTGTGAAGAAGTAGCCCCTGTCTAACCAACTTCACGAGCCAGAAATTTAGCGTATGCGATACTTACCTACTAAAGCAATCTACCCAAATAGGATATAGTATATGTAACACGAAATATCCGATGGAGATTAAATTGACCCATTAAAAGACCCATTAAATTGGACAAGAGATTGATTGATCCTTAAGAAGTAGCCCATGTCTAAACAACTTCCAGGGCCAGAGATTTATCATATGCGTTAATTGTGTGCCCAAATACTCTACTTAAATATAATATATGGAACACGATATATCCGGTGGCGATAACACAGATAAGCAGCCCCTGACTGACCTTACTTGTGTCATCAAGCGGACGCGTGAACAATAGGTGACCTAAGATAGATTTTAAAGGCGTCGGATTTCCAGTGGCCCAGAGTACGTATTTGGGCATCAGAGAAGCCATTGGCTGTGGCCACACTGGGGCGTTTAACTATAGTTCAGCCAATTCTAACAATTGTTAACTTCAAAACCAATGTGACCTCTCTTCTGTTTAATTAACTATTGTTAGTTGCTATGCTGGTCGTCAAGGTAAAACAATAGAACTTATACCAAGTTAAACTAAGGTACAACCCATGGTATAGGTTCTATTAAGAAAGAAATGACCAATTGGGTTGGGTTATTTTGTGTAAGTGAAACAAGCATGTCGCGCCGATGAAGTGACGATTAGATCTTTCCCGCCAAAACGTATATGTAGCTACTGTAATCATGGACAAAGATTCGAGCAAGTAAGTCAGTAGTGTTTTCCTTTCATTTCTCGTTTTTCTTTAACTATAGGTTAATTTTTGGACTTCTTGATTTCTTCTTTTGGTTTCGGTTCCTCTAAAACATCTAGAGTTTTTTTTCTCAAAATGCAGTTGCGAAGCGATTGAACTCGACAAGTATTTTTCCGCTGTATCGATTGAGAACATTGTTACGCCTTAGTAAAGCTGCGATAATTGCTGTCATCGTCGAAATAGACAGCAATCTAAATCGCCGTGATGACTGAATAAGCCTGATATAAAAATATATTCGCCTTTTTCGTTTTTTCTTAAATAATAGGAGAATAATCCTCAAAATTCTTCTGTCAACCATTTTGGTGTTTGACAGAAGAGCGAGTCTTTCTTGGTGTAACTATGGTTAAACCTCACATGTGTGACCTCAAAGTTGTTAAACCATATACGAAAGAGTGTAACTATAGTTTGTATTACGTCATTTAATTAAGCTTAACCTAGGTTAAACTATAGTTAAACGCCCCAGTGTGGCCACAGCCATTGTCAGCAGCATGGCAGGCGGCGCCAATGCGAAAGCTGTGGCTCTTGTACCGCTCTGGGTCGAGGCCACAGAATATTAAACACCTTTTAAGATCGGTGTTAAAACTGGGACACCGTAATGGGACTACCATCTTGATGACAAAAAAGTGGCCCCACCAGCCCTCCTCTAAGATGACAACTTGGGAAGAGAGATTTGACGGGACAGAATGGCTGGGAATCTTCACGATCGATTAACACGTCAAAAGGCCGGCGCCTCGTGTTATGTTTGTAATCAATGATGGTAATCTTAGCTGAGTGGAGGTCACCTTGGGTCATCAGGAAAGATAAAGCATTAAATTGAACAACCGTGTTTCTAGATTGTGCACTCTTGGCAGCTAACTCTCCCACACGGAAAAACCCGTAAAATGCTAGCAAAAACATAGCGGAATAGAGGACTCTTTGAAAGGCAGAAGAGTTGGTATGTCTGAGGGCCTGTACTAAGTCGTGAAGCAGTGGGCAAGTGATTGGTAACCGTACATCAAACGGACGCCGACGAATTAAAGCGGTCACGAGCTTTTGAATTAAAAATGCTCTTGTCGGATCTTGAAGCCCTTGCAGCTTGTGTAAATATCCGATCGCGGATAAATATGATGAAATAGTGGAACAAGCCAATTTTTTAGCCGAAAGGTATGAAATAAACAAAGCTATCACATCGGGCGTTAGAGGTAAATTTGGTTGAGGAGATCCATAGAATCTCTGGTGGAAAGTACTAAAAACCGACCAAGCTCGCCGATAAGAAGCACGAGAGCCCTCAGACAAAGCCGAGCGTAAGAGAAAACCTAAGTTAGAGACCAACTCTCCGGCAGAAGGTTCGCGGGTATCGCCGTAGCGCGCTCGTCCGCGTCGGGCATGAGCTGTTTGAATTTGTCTACCTGTAAGCGGGAAATTAAATCGGCACGACTATTACTTAAACCTGGCACATGTCGTGCTCGAAATAAGATATTATGGCGTAAACAACGCACTTATTAGTCATGTTTGACCCCCAGATATGTATGGCAATAACAATAGGAAAGAATTCTAAAAATGCGATGTTAAATGATTTCCAAGAAGCCGGCCAAGCGCCGCAAAACCAATGCTTACCAAAGATAGCACCGTAACCTAGTGATGCCGCGGCATCTGTGTATAGTTCGAGGGTAGAAGACGTTTCCCATTTTCTCCAGAAAAAAACAATTTGCCGTTGTAGGCGTCTAGAAATTTACACCACGTGATAATATCTTTTTTGACTTCCTGACTTCTGATGTGCAACTTATAGACCAAGAAACTAAAAAACCCACATGCCACACCGCATGTAATTCTAAACTTGACATGCCACACCGCTGTCAAGATAAGGAGGGGTGTGGTCCTGGTCTAACATGTTTAGCAAGCCAACAAAACTGCACTCAAAGCGTATCAGATAAAATATAAATAGTGACAAGAAATCACTCAGTTACAAGCTTGAAACGAACGAAGGCTTTTAAGAATTGCCCCTCTCAAACTGCGATAAAATTTGCGATGTCCGCAGCTATTCAGATGAACACCATCGTAGGCGTAGAAATTAGCCTTTGTATGCCAGAAACCTCTATGACCCCAGTAAATGACATAAGGAATTGGCTCCAAAACTACGCGGAGATAACGGGTTAAGAGATCTACTTTTGGTTAAAAGCTGCTAACGCTTCCCTATAGAGTGTTTGACAAACACAAACGCGCTCAACCCCATATTTGTCATGCAATAAACGAACTAGGTCCTCAATACCAGAACCCACTAGGACAGGGGTAAGATTGGCACGGGTTAGGTCGTTTGTTCCAATTTGTAAGATAACAATGTGGGGTCGAAAAGACTCTACAACATGTAGGTCATAATGGACAAGTTTTTTGAGAGTTCTGCCCCTAACACCGTGCCACCTTACAACTACATTATTCTCGCAGAGAAAATCGAGGTTAAGATCGGGATTACGCTCGATGAAGTCGTGGAGACGACGAATAAAGGAATGTCCCAGAAAAAGAATGCGCTTGTCAGCCATTAACTTACAAAGTTAGGGTGGAAAAATAAAAAAATGGATTAGAAATAGAAATAAAAATGGATTAAATATACATTAGTTAGCTGGCAAGACAGAATTAAGTACTTGATAAATAGGGATAAAGTAGTGATTAAATGTAAAGCAAAAATACAAATTAAATACATATTGAAGTAGTTCTCAATTACATGTGTTAAGTAGTGATTAATTACATGTTAAGTATTAAAAAAATTCACAATAACAAAAATCAAAATAAGACAAGGATGCTTGTAATATGAAGCCGATGGCTTATTCTAGTACAAGCAACTTTTACTATGTTACAAATTTCTTTTCATTGCGATAGAGTGCAAACAATCCGTGAAACACTAATTACTAATTAGAACAAAATAGTGCTATTTAAACAATAGAAAACAATGGAATTTGCACGAAATTGTGCTATTTAGTATTACTAAAGTTTCACGGATTTACTGTGGTCACTCTAGCATATTTACATTAATATTCTAAATTGTATTCCATTATAGTTAAATAATGTTACAATGTGAATGATGTACAGAATTATGGAGTAACCAATAAATGATAACTAACAACTTAGTCAAAGTAGGTAGAAATAAGGTAGTTTTTTAGTATTTAGGCGTAAAAGAGCTATAAGATTGACTGTGTTTTATATTCTCGTGTAACATATACTATAAAACTTGGGACCTTGATATTTTACAGAAAGCTGTCTTACTTTGTTGGTCCTACAAAAAGGAATATGATATTTATCTTGACTTCTTGTGTTATAGCCATGAACTTATTTCATGGGTATCCGGTCATTTCGAGACACAGTCGTTTCGAGACAGGTCGTTTCGAGACAGGTCGTTTCGAGACACTAAGATACAAGTTCGAGACAGGCATATATCTGTTTCGATACACATCATACATCGTTCAAAATATATCATATATAGAGGATATTACAGGTTCAAAACGATCTTATAAAGATAAGTATTTATTGCAATGTTGAGATACAAGGATCCCAGACCAAACGTTACCAAGTTTCCGTAAATTTTTGACTCGAAAACTCGTCACACTAGCTACCAGATCTTAAGTCAGAACTCTATATGAATATTTCCAAAACCTTTATCAGAAACTCAAATCTTCTAAACTTTATGAAGTATTTTTATATAAACATGAAAGGGAATTCAAGGTTAGAGAGAAACACGCAAAAGACTTGCCAACATTAAAAATACAAAAGAGGTGCCACAAGTTCCACAGAAAAAAAGTATGATTCTTCTTTTGTAATTATAAAATAACTAGTAGCTAAATCTCGCGTTCTGATTGTTTGGGAGCATGTGATTTAGCATGAGAGCACACAGTATGCTCGCTTTCTTTCAGTTTCGTTTTTAATGTAATTGCTATTTTATAACAGAAATAAAATATATAATAGATAAGTTAAAGTGCTTGGGAACGAGGTTATTCCGGGCGAAAGCCCTTGGAATTAAATTCGGAAAAATTAATTTCCGACCTCGCTGGGTGGACAACAACAACACTATATAATCAAAAAAATAATGGATCTTGCCATTAGAGCCACGTATTATATATTTTGTTGTAAAAGTAAGATTTGGGAAAGCCCAGACTTAATGAAATTTTAACTTATATACATATCATTTTATTCATATCATTTATATATATATCAATCAATTTCAATAATTTTTCCATTATTATTATTATTGTATTATTATATTCATTTGGGACCCATTTATAGTTTTCTTGGTAATAAAGCCCGACTTTGCAATCATCCCGTTACAAAATATTAAAAATTCACAAGTGCACAATTATATCCTTGTGAGATGCTTATAAAGGTGCGAACACACGCTGGAACATTGCACGCAACAAATTTGAACCGGGGTGACGCACTTTGCAATTTTTCACGCAACATCGGTTGTGTCAGCGTACTAGCTATGCTAAGGAATTAGGTCACCTGTTATAAATTTGGTGCAAGCTAATTGGTTGGAAATTTCAAAATGTTGCACACGATGATGTAGCCGTGTCCACGATGGAATTCGTTGGACGCAAAGTTGCAAGAGTAGAGCTCGATTCAACTTCAGATTTGTCGCATGCAACGTTGCGTGCAACAATTAAGTTTGGGGTAGATACGCTGCAACAGTCCTGTTGCGTACAATGTTGCAATGTTGTACCTTGTGTCCATAACTGTGTATGCTAATAGATTGCTATCAATAGACGTCACTTCCGGTAATAGCTCTTTTTTGATGGCTTGTAGAATCCTGGAGGTTGTTTTGATCTCTTGTTTTCTGGCTTGATGTCGTGAAAATAGTCGAATACAATAGTCTGAGGACTTATTTTGATATGTTTTGACTTAGCATCCGCTAGTTGCCCCCCAGTGAACCGCTTGTATGCCCCCCAGTCAACTCCAAAAAAGTCACGTGATTGATAATAAGCAATCGGTTTCCCCTCGAGCTCCCGCTTGCGATTCTTGCGGATACTTGGGATCAACGCGTTAACGCATGGTACTGGCAACGACAACGTCACAAGGGAATCCCCGACCAAGAATATTTAAAGAAACGTCGTCACTTTTTCTCTTAACTTTCTTCGAAGAACCACCAGACCTTCGTAGAAGAACCGAAAGGCTCTCTACAAATTTTAATTTTACTGATCCAAAACACCTAAAGAAGCTTATCAAGACCTTGGCATACATTTTCATGATGAAGTTTAGTCGTAGGGAAGGTGATTTCACCTGTAGACCACCTACAACTTACAAGGTTAGTCATACCTCAAAAAAGCCTACATTTTTGCTGGATTTACTCGATATTTGAAGGACGAGGATTTTTCCTTGTTTTTGTGCTGCCTTTCGAGAGTTTTTTTATAGCAACGATTAACATCCTTTCGAGGGCGAATTTTGTTAACTTTAGAGACGAATCAATCCAGAAATGTCTTTTAACTTGACGAGTCAGATCGATGGCGGCGCCGGCCGGCGGTCAAATTTTTGTATTCGAATGCAGCTTTAAAGATTTATTTTTAGTAATTAAAAAGAAACTGTTGTTAGTCTATTTTTTATACTTTAGGGAAGAATCGATCCAAAAAATATAAGTAGTTTTACATACTGTCAAGATGGCGGGATGACTTGTTCAAATCCATGATATCGCCAAAAAAGTGTTTTTGGAAATACGATTTTTTTTTTTTTTTTTTAACTTTTTTTATGTTGCTAAATACTGTAAATGGTACCATTGAGAATTTTTGAGAATGCTTCATTGAAGATCGATAACTGGTTTGACTTGTAATTGGTCTGTAGAACCTGGGAAGTTATGCACCAGTCATTTGACATCACCTGCACCCCCCCCCCCCTCCCTCGTCTGAGGCATACCCGGGGCTTCAATTTTTCCCTCAGTGAAAGGTTATGAAAGCCCCGCACCAAGGGAAAATAAAAGTGAAGTCCCCACGTCATCTTTTGAGCAGTTTATTTTAATGTCAAATGGATATTTCAAATCCTTTGCAGAAGAAATGTGTTCGCCGACAAAGAAATATATTTAAGTGTTCGATATTAATTTTATTCCATGTAGAACCAGCTTATTTGCTTCCCTTTTTGTTTGTCTTTTTCTTTTCCGATCGATGGCTTAGAAAAACATAATTATTAAATGCAATGAAAATCTTCGGGTGGGTTTCATAAATTTGCAACATCCCCTGTGATTGGTAAGATTTAGTGGAGGTTTTGTTCTACACATGTGTGCCTTCCAATAGGATCACATCTTGCAAATTCGTGAAGGACAACCCAAAATCTTACCGTCTTCGTCTCATCCATTATAACTAAGTAAACACACACAAGGTGCTCACTCTGTCCCAGTACCCAAAACGGAAAAGTGCAGTCCCCAGTCAGTCTCTGGGTTGCAGCAGAAGCTGTGAATTGAAGCGCTTTCCCCCAACCACCAGGAAACCAAATATATGTGAAAATGGGGTGAAATCCCCGCTATGCCCCCGGCTTTGCCTCAGGGGGGTGCGGGGGATGTCAAATGACTGGTGCATTACTAAAACAAGGAACTACCTGAAACCACCAGAAACCACCTGAAACCATCTTGGAACCACCCGAAACCACCCGAAACCATCTTGAAACCACCTGAAACCATCTGAAACCATCTGAAACCACCTGAAACCATCTTGAAACCACCTGAAACCAGCCAAAAAATCAAATCTCAATCGCGTTTGTTGAATAGCTTGTATATTCTATTGGCTTTTATTGATCAATTGACTGTTTGTTTTCGTTGGAAGGTGTGTTACTGCATGGTAGAATACTATATAGTTGCCTATACATATAGTCTCCCATAGAAGTATTCCATCCCGTTACTTATACCTCACCACTTCCTTGCTATGATTACCTGTTCCTAGCTATGATCAACAGTCCCTACCTATGATCTACTCTTCCTAGCTATGATAAACTGTCCTTAGCTATCATAAACTGTCCCTAGCTATTATCAGCATTCTCTGCTAATGGTTTCCTGTACCTATATATAGATTAACTTTCTCTATGTACATTTATTTCAATAAAGTTAGTCACCTGAAAAGCTATAAAGCTGAGGCCGACCAGGATTATGGGTAGATTCATTTTACATGTTCAACCGCGTGATAACAGTTCACAGACTTGTGAATCTTCTACCGGTTGCAGTTTCACCTCTTCTGAGCATCATCGAGCTGCAGTTTGTATTAAAAAAGCTTTGTATATATTTGCTTCCTTGATATGAAACGTTTCCCATGATGCTCAGTGATCTCAGCTTTCTAGGTTTTTGGTGACCAACTTTATTGAAATAAGTGTATACAGATACTTAAATGAACTGAAAAACTTGCAGGCAACATATAGCTGAATTACGTTAAGCAGGGGCTTATCCAGGATTTGTCATGGGAGGGGGGGTGGGGGGCGTGGGGGTCACAGCTTATTAAATTGTCACTATGACATCATATGACATACTGCATCGCGGTCAGATTTTTTTGTCTTGGGTTTTTGAAAGGGGGTCAGGGGCATCTATGAACCCCCCTAGCTAGGCCTATGTCAAGTTTCACAAATTTACACATTAAAGTATGTAAAAAATGTTCAAATTGTAATCAAAGCTAAGGACAGTTGATGGCAGCTAGGGACGGCTGTTCATATAGCTAGGAACAGGTAATCATAGCAAGGGAGAGGTGAGGTATAAGTATAATATGCTTGTATGGCATCTATATGACATACTACCATGAAGTACATACCTTCCAACGAAAACAAACACTCGATCGATTGATAAAAGCCAATAAAATACACCAACTGGACGACAAACTCGATGGATATTCGATTTTTCTGGCTGGTTTTAGGAGATTTCAAGATGGTTTCAGGTAATTTTAGGTCGTTCCTTGTTAATTTTAGTAACTACCTTATAAGAACCAGACTATAAATTGCCAAAGAATCCGGTTAGAACTTGCTACCAGCACTCAAAATCAAGCTGTAATCAAATCGTTTTCTAGCTTTGTAGGAAGTCTTTGAATTGACAAGCACTTCATCTAGAAATGAAATCATTATTTTACTTAGCACATTTAGGAAAATTTCTGTTTATTCCAATTTTGATCTTAAAAATTTGTGAACTGCCAATTTAATACTCCATTTTACAGTTCCATTCAGTGACCACGAATAATAGTTCCTAGCTGAGGCTGAAATGTCCGCTTATAGTAAACTACAGTTTATCATGCGCGGTAACTCCAGCCTCGGCCAGGAACTATTATTCGTGGTCAGTGAATGGAACTGTAAAATGGAGTATTCGTGAGCTGTCATTTTGTGAACCGAAAGCTCGGATTAAATTTTGTAAAAAATTTTTAAAGGAAGGGAAGCCTCATCCTCATAATTTCAGAGAAATAAGAGAAAAATATCATATGCCCTTGGCAGGATTTGAACCCACGTCTTCGGTATTCTAGTCCGACGTGGGTTCAAATCCTGCCAAGGGCATATGATATTTTTCTCTTATTTCTCTGATTCATTATATACACACCGAACGCATAATTTCTACCTCATAATTTCAGTATGGTTTTCACAGCATTCCATAGGCACATCCTCTTGAAAACTTTGTATTGGAAACCCCTTGATTAATGTTTTGTTGTCATAGAAACAATTAACCGCTAGAAGGTGTGTGTGATTGAGAAAGGCTGTAATTAACCCAGTAAATAGAATATATAAATAAATAAACAATAATATATATATTTAGGCACTGCCTAAAAGCGGAGCTCCCGATACGGAAGTCACAGGGAGAACAATTTGAATGAAACTGAAACTAAGTTAAAAATAAGATAGGGGCAAAAATCTTCAATTATTTTTTATTCAAGATGAAGGTAATTTCTCCCAGAATAAAAACCATGCAGTGAAATCAAATCGAAATGCACTACATTGTTGTTTTTTTTTGTTTTGTTTAGCGCGAGTACATACTCTCCCACTTAGGAATTTTGTACACAACTCACCACCACCCCCAGGGGCTAGTTTTGCTCTTCGAAGATTTTTCGACAATTATTTCCAAAAAACCAACATTTTTAGGCTTTGAATCTCTTTTACTTAAAAAAAAAACGAAAGATAACTACAGATAATCCAATGCAATATCAAGTTTAGTGAAATTTACCTCGGATGTCTTTCATTGAAATCGAAAATCTGGAGATTTAGGACAAATCAAGACCAAAAAACAGACTTGGAGCAAAATATAAGCTTACTTTAATAATTACGTCTTTTACAGAACGAGACGTTTTACATTCAGTTAAACTTGACAAGAACAACTGAGACAAAATAGAAAATAAAGGCAATGCAAAAAGGCGATGCAAAATGACGAATTTCTTTGTCAGTAAGTTGGCGTTTGTAAATGTTTTTGAATTTTTTTAACGGCTTTTAAAGTGAAAGTCTAGGTCTTTCTACAACAACATCTCTCAACAACACAAATTTAAGCTCATTTTTGTAATCAGACTTGCTCAAATAGCTTAATAAACAGTTGAATATTTGGTGTCAATTTATATTTCATTCAATACTTAGATAAATTATCTGTAGAAATAAAATCATTAAATGAAAGTCTTCGTTGTTTTGAAGATAGGAGGCGAATCTTTCTTGAACGAAAAACATACGATAGTTGGTTAAAAACAACGTTTTTCAACGTTAACCGAATTGCTAAAGATTTACAAAGCTAAATAAAGGACGAATATTTGTTGTAATATGCTCTTCATTACTCCAACATTAAAATAAATTAAGCTTATCTACAGAAATATTAAAAGTTTTGAGGGAAAGTCTTTGATTTGTCGATTCGTTGAGAAAAAATGCTTGTCAAAAAATAATAAACGATTGCTGCTAAACAACACACCTGAATTCTTGGAGAACACTCTTAATCCATCTTTGAATACATGAAAGTTTTTTCAGTTGTCTTTGGTCTATAACTTGCCCTAAAGCGATTTTTTTCTGTGCATTTGAGAGTCGCCTTAGCTAGCTAGTAGTTTTGCTTCAAATTCCTTTGTCTTTCACGCTCGGCATTTTCTCTTTGTTCATTCGTGAAGTTTTGACTCAAATTCCTTTGTATTTCACGTTCATTTTCTCCTTGTTCATCCGTCAAGTTTTGCCTCATATTCCTTTTTCTTTCACGATCATGTTCTCCTTGTTTATAATCGAAGTCTCGCCTGGATTTGCGTTCTCTATCTCTATCGCTTTTCTTTGGTGAGTCCTTCGTCTTTGCTTTCCTTTCTCAAGCCACCAGAGTTTTTCCTCTTTCGAAAAAAACTCTTTTACTTCAGGCCTTTCTTTTTTGGCTTCATTCTCCTCTGAGCTTTCTTTCGACATATCGATTTCGGGAAGGGGTTCCGTCGTAAATAGAGTTAATATAAATTATATAAGCTTGAATAAAAAATTGTGCTGTTATCTTTCGGTATTTCTATACGTAATAAAAGGTGTAAAACGTTTTTTACAAAAGTTTAATAGCCGGGTTTACCTTTATGTGTACCCGGATGTTGCAACGCGTCGATATTCCCGCCAAAAAAAAAAAGATAATTTAACCAGCCAATCGGAATGCTTGTGTACACGCCCGGACGGACGGACGGACGGACGGACGGACGTACGGACGGAAGTGACGTCAGCCAAGCCATGAAAAATCAACTCGATAGTTTACCATTTTTTCTTAGGTATGGTGCTCCGCTCGTTCGGCCCGCGCGGGAGCTCCGCTATAATAATAACATAAACTAGAGAGGCAGATTAGAAAGGTCTTTTCTATGTAATTGGAACCTGTATTGTTCACGTCTTACATTCGCTTTTGGGGTAGAGAGAAGTAGCTATAAATGACAAAGTCACTATAAGGGTGTAACACATGGTCTGAAATGGGAAAATATTATACCTAATGGCAAGTCAAAGGGTCTATAGTGTACATTTTATTAATTATTAATTAAATGTACACTATAGACCCTTTGACTTGCCATTAGGTATAATATTTTCCCATTTCAGACCATGTGTCATTCCTAGAGTATAATTTCATTGTTGAACAGTTGCATATGAGAAAACACATGATGAATAAACTAAAACAAAGCTTGTTATTTTCAAGAGATTGACATGGCTGGTTTCAAATAGGAAAATATTATGCATGCCGAAAAGTTTTATATGTTGAAATTGTGGAATATATAAATTGAGTTAAAAGAGAATATAAGGTGCTGTGAAATGTATGTTGTCCTAAAATAAAAAACCCTTAATCTTTTTTTAACGACAGGTTTTGATCGTCTTCATCTTCATATTAAAGTTGCCACAACCTGCTAATGGACGTTTTTGTGGATACGATGAAGCACTGCAGTGTAGCAATTATAGTAATTTGAGGAATTGTAAATGTGTGAAGTGCTTGGTTTGCCCACCTGGAGAAGGGTTGTATCCACAATGTGGGTCTACAGTATTGAAGAACGACACAACTATGCAATGCATACCTTGCAAAAGGGGGACATTTTCAGAACAAAGTGATTTTGGCTCATGTCAGACCTGCCATCTTTGTGCGACTGTTGGACAAGAGACCCTAAGAGAATGTACGGCAACACAGAATGCCATATGCAAGAAAGGGTCTTGTATAGATGGGTTTCAGTGGGATGATATGATTGAAATGTGTGAACAAGTACCTTTTACCCCAAGGAAGGAAAAGAAAACCAGCCTTCAACCCACAACAAGACTATCAACTCAGCATCCTCTAATGCATCCAGCAATGAGGATTCAGGGTTCAAATGAACCTGTCAACAACAAACCCTACCCCAATAATAAGAACATCACTCAGAACCCCACAGCCAACTGCTAAGGGCAATTGGATTAGAATTACATCTTCTATTTTTGGTAAGAGGGACAGTTCACAGTTATTATTCACACCAATTATTATTCAGCTTTTGAATGGATTATTGCTTAAAGTAGTGTGGGTGAAGCATTTAATCAGGATTGGAGTTTACTAATAGTAAAGAGTGCAATTGTAAATAATCAGCTTATGTTTGCAGTTTTAATGCAGCAACAGCTAGCTCATGATCAGTTGGCAAGAGTGTGGTCTGTTGTAGTGACATACTGACGTGTACCCAATATATACTCATTTATCAAATGATCATGAGTGGTCACTTCCGTCTGGCTGAGAACCTGTGAAAAACCTGTGAAAACACAGGCAACATCAAAATGACCTGTGAAAAAACCTGTGATTTTTACACGGCCAATTTCTGATGTCGATTCTTGGAAAAATCTTAATTTTTGAAACCTGTGAAAAACCTGTGAGCATTTTAAAACTGTGTGGGAAAAACCTGTGAATTTTTATTTTCTGTGGAGAAACCTGTGAAAAACCTGTGAATTTCAGATGATAAAAACTCGTTGAAACAGAAACCTGTGAAAAATATTTTCCTCAACATATTTTGAAGGCACATGATCATACTTATGACACTAATCAACAGCTACAGTAAATTTAACTTGACATTATAAATTAGTTTCTTTATAAACAAGACACTCTAAGATATTTGGATATTGGTATAAATAATATAGTAAGGAGTATACGTATCAGTAATTATATTTCTGTATGGAAATTTTAGCCGATGCTACTAAAAGAGGATAAAGACTTTGTTGTCTCTATCCAGTGTTAATATTTCATGATGCACTGAATTAAACATCAAATGGAATATATAATTTAAATACAATTTTGAATTTTTAAAACTTACAGGTGTAATAAGTGTATGTCACTCTGTAGCTTTGGGGTGGGTTGCTTAATTCCAACAATACCGCTTATATATCCCAATTATTTCCGGGTATGCAATTATTGATCACAACTATAAGCTATAGACATTTATTAGCAATAATGATAATACATTTTTTTTATAAAATTGAATAAATTAAGTGAAGAATGCATAGAATAAATCAGAAGGTGCTGTCTGCCAGAAACTTATTTTCCTGTTCCTAAAATCCTCCAAATGAAATCTAATGCTCAAACATTTTGTATTTGTTTTATTTTTTATTTTTTTTTGTAATGTGGTTAGCAGATGTCTTGCTGCTTCAGTGTTGAAAAACATTTTTTGAAAGGAAACCTTTAAAACTTTTACTACAACTAAGTTTCATCTGGATAAAGCGTTGATAATTTTTTTTTATTTTAGAAAATGGATATTACACATTGAAAGCTTAACTATAAAATTAAATCAATACCTTATTTTTGGCTGCCTTTTAATTTCCCCCCCAAAAAAACAACCACACCTCTCACCGCCATTTTGAATATGCGGTCTCGCATTCGTTATTGGTCAGCGGATTTTTTCATTGGTCACATGACGAAAACACGATCATTGATTGGCTGTTGGCATTGTTGGCATCGGAAAGCAAAAACAGTAATAATAATAATAATAATAATAATATTTATTTATACACGATAAGTTATATACAGCGTAGCTGATGTGGTCGTGTTCTATTATCCTAGGTCCTAAGCTATACTAGTCCTCTCACTCTCACCCACACACATTCTCTCGACTCTCTCTCTCTCTCTCTCTCTCTTTCTCTCATTCTCTCATTCTCTCGATCTTATCTACTACTAAGCTAATTATTACATAAATTAATATTTTGACTGGAAAGAGTTATTACATCTTTAGTTGAGATATGTCCTTTTTAAGTTTTTGTTTGAAAAAAACGGGGCAACTCGATTCTCTGGTATTGTTGTTGAGCGCGTTCCACAGTTTTGCACCCTGGTACCTTATTGCCTTTTTTCCATGATTGACTGTATGGAAAAGAGGCAATGTTATTTGGTTGGAACTACGTAGGGAGTAGCCAACATCTCTCTTTTTGATGTGGTCCTGCAGTTCCTGGTTGGAATCTAGGTTGTAGTAGCACTTGTGCATGAAAACACCCAGCTTGATAGTGTAAAAGAACTTGAGGGGTCTCCAAAGCAGTTGGCGCAGGGATTTGTGTTCCCCCGAGTTATGTGTTTCCCCGAACACTGGGCACTAGTGTTTTGTGTTCCCCCTCCCCTCCCTATGAAACATCTTTTGACATTATTCTCTTCCTCAGAACAAGGACATTTTAACTCTGAAAACGAAAAATAAATCAGTGGATTATCGTACATCTTTATCGTACATCGTATAACCGCGTGATCCTTTACTGCCGTTGGTATTTACCGAATGTAATAATTCAAGCGAGTTATTTTCTTGGTCTCTCGGCAAAATTCATATGCAAAATTTTTTTTGTTTTATTTATCTAGCCCTACATGGGCGCCGAAAACAGATGAATGGCACTCCCCAAAGACCCTTTGCTTTGATTATACCACACTCTTTTCCCCTCCTTTTTCTACGTACCAATTTAGTACGCGATGCTAATGAGTTTCTTCGATCCCAATTATTTCGAGCGAGAACTTCTTGTACATACTCCGTAAAACATATTTTTCTTTATTCACAAAATCAGGAGGATGTTTGCTGCGCTCGTGCACTTTAGTTTTGAACATTTTAAGACGTCATATATGATCAATAAGAGGTCAAACAATGGAAATCTATGTGCGATTTGTTATATTTCACAGCGATTTGCTGCTTCTGTTAATGAGCTCTGACTTAATGTTTTTGAAGTAGTATTTTACAGGTTTTCTCAAAACTTGCAATGTAAGCTTTTCACAGGTTTTTCACAGATTTTAAGTGTATTAATATATTTACAGTATAACAGGTTTATTTCTTATTAAAAAAACCTGTGAATATAATTTTCACAGGGTTTTCTTGCATAGGTTTTCTGTCTAGAGAATTTTTGAAAAAAAACCTGTAAAAGTAATTTTCACAGGTTTTTTCACAGCATTTTGAACCTGTGAAAAAACCTGTGAATTCTTTTCACGGGTTTTTAACAGGTTTTTCACAGGTTTTTCACAGGTTTTTCACAGGTTTTTCACAGGTTTTTCACAGGTTTTTAACAGGTTTTTCACAGGTTTTTCACAGGTTTTTAACAGGTTTTTCACAGGTTTTTCACAGGTTAAATTTTCACAGGTTTTTTACAGGTTTTGAAACCTGTGAAAGTGTACGTTTTCACAGGTTTTTAAGGCAGTTAAAACCTGTGAAATTACAAGTTTTTCACAGGTTGAATTTTCACAGGTTTTTCACAGAATTTTCACAGGTTCTGGAACCTGTGAAAGTGTTCCTTTTCACAGGTCTGAATGTTTGAAAATCCTGTGAAATTTCTAAAATACAGAAATATTTTTCACAGGTAGGTTTTTCACGTAGGTTTTTCACAGGTAGGTTTTTCACAGGATTTTAAAACATTCAGACCTGTGAAAATATATATTTGTATAGGAAATCGCACGATCTCGAGTACCATTTGTATAGGAAATCGCACGAAAAAATGGGAAAAGGCGAGTGCAATTAAAGAACTTTCAAAACATTACGAGTGTCTATTAATTCCAAATTGTAAGAGAAGATCGTGCGATTTTTTGTTTATAGTTCACTCAAAAAAATTTCAGTAAAAATTGCGAAGCGACGCTGTTCATCTGTGTCTATTTGGCGGCCGATTTTCAGTCCATCGCGCAACTGAAATGCATAAAAGATTAGTTCTTGCGGCTTTAGAATTTTGTTCAAGTTTTTTTAAAGTACAAAATGATAGAAAATAGTTGTTCTGAAATTGTTTTGGCCGTGTTGCCATAGCGACTTAATTTGGTACTTCTACGGAGTACGATTAACGATATAACGTGTACACCTCTCGACCAATCAGAGTCGAGTAATTTTGTTGAGTGTACTATAAGGAAATTATAATGGACACGAGTAATGTTTTGAAAGTTCTTGTAATTGCACGAGCCTTTAGCTTTCAAAATATCAAGAGTGTCTATTCCAAATTGTACCAGAGGATCGTGCGATTTTTTGTTTATAGTTCACTCAACAAAATTTCAGTAAAAAATGCGAAGCGACGCCATTCATCTTTGTCTATTTGGCGGCCAATTTTCAGTCAATCGCGCAACTGAAATGCATAAAAAAATTAGTTCTTACGATTAAAATTTTTCATTTATATATTTTTTTAGTACAAAATGATAGAAAATAATTGTTTTGACATTGTTTTGGCCGTGTTGCCATTGCGACTTAATTCGGTACTCCTATGGAGTACAATTAATGCTATTATTGTACTCAGTTTCGACCAATCAGAGTCGAGTAATTTTGTTGAGTGTACTATAAACAGTGAATGTAATAGGTTTTTTCCTTATTAAAAAAACCTGTGAATATAATTTTCACAGGGTTTTCTTGTACAGGTTTTCTGTCTAGAAAATGTTTGGAAAAAAACCTGTAAAAGTAATATTAACGGGTTTTTCACAGCATTTTGAACATGGTGAAAGGGTCCCTTAATTTTCACAGGTTTTTGACAAATTCAAACTTGTGGGAAAAAGACCTGTGAAAAAACCTGTGAAAGTGTACTTTTTCACACTGGTTTTTAGGTTGTGAAAACCTGTGAAAACATTTCACAGGTTTTTAAGGTAGAGAAAACCTGTGAATTTACAAGTTTTTCACAGGTTGAATTTTCACAGGTTCTGGAACCTGTGAAAGTGTTCCTTTTCACAGGTCTGAATGTTTAAAAGTCCTGTGAAAATTCTGTGAAAAACCTGTGAAATTTCTAAAATACAGAGATATTTTTCACAGGATTTTCACAGGTTCTCAGACAGTTAAGTTATAGGTGGAAGTACTGACAAAGTATACAATATGTTCTCATTGATCAAATGATCATAAGTATAGATAAAGATATCCACAGAGTGGAAGTACTGACAAGTACACTATATGTACTCATTGATCAAATGATCATGTATATTGATAACTTTAAAGATATCCACAGAGTAGAAGTACTGACAAGTACACGATTTGTACTCATTGATCTCATAATCTAGAGTATAAATAACATTATATCCAAATAGGTTGAAGTTAACTATCAAGTAGACAATTTGTACTAATATAATGTACTGATTGTAATTACACATGTACATGTAGTTGGAGTACTACAAGTACCTACTGCAATTGTTGAATGGTTCACCAAGTGGAAGTACTCAAACAAGTAATTGCCCATTGCTGAATTATAGCGAGATGCACCAATTAACCTTCAGGCCACCCAACTTATTTTTTTACTATTTAGCCAATCAGACAGATTAAATTTCCACATGAAATCACTCAGCATGACTGCAAATGTTTCAATTTATTCTTACTCTTTGCAACGAAAACTTAAATAAAGGCTAGGAATTTCCCTAGGTGATACCTATTTGATTCCCTTTGCCGGCTATCACTAGATTATTTCGTAAAACAGTCTTTCTGTTAATTGATGGAAACACTTGGGCCACAGGTTTAGTTTATCTATTAAGTGTTACCCTCATTAAATAAAGAGACTACTAGCACGTACTATACTGCCACTTCCATGTAGTAGGGTGGCCATGGTTAGGGGCATTGTGCACTGTAATAGTCAGGTTACCCATTAATTTAATGGTATAAGTATTATAGAAGTAGCAGAATGTTGATAATGTTTTACAGTATTTTAAAGGAAAATGATCCAGTCTGAAAAAAGTAAAATCAGGACCAGAGTGTCAGTTTTTGTTTCAAATAGAGTAGCCATAGTTTATGTTCACATGTTGATGCATGTATATAATGTATATATTAATAATAGTTCATAAGCATATTTATTATATAATTAATTACCAATGAAATATCTATTTTTCCCTATTTCGAAAAATTGATATCTTCACATATGTGAAAATAACATGTTATTTTCATGTGTGAAAATAACTGTCACCACGTATTGCTTATGGCTTTTCAAAAATACACGGAAAGAATTGCCTTAAAAAGCTAAAACGCCCCCCAGAGACCTGTTCAAATACTTAATACTGGGGGTCTGCAGTGTCCATTTCTATACACATTTTTGTTTTTTAGCATACATGCAGACAGACAGTCCATTTATTTCTGATTTAGCTTTTAGTTTTGGAGATATTTGGAGACAAAATCTAAGATTTCACTCAGAGGTGGTGTGTAACGGGTAACACCACCCCTCCCCCCTAAATAGGGTACAGTGAGATGACAATTGTTTTGCTCTCATCCCTAAAAATGATACAGAAACTTGATTTTGGAAAATGGCATTTGATTAAAAAAGTAATAAAAATGTAAACTTAAGTTCCTCTTCACTTAAATTTCCAATCTGGTGACAAAGCAAAATAATTTCTTTCTCTTGTCAGAGGATTGTTTTTTTATGTAAATAATTGGTTGTTGTTTTGGCCAAAGTTGGAAAACTGTATGGTCAGGACTTTGATACTTGTTTTTCTGTGTCTATCAGCAAACTCTTTGGGGGGGGGGGGGGGGGGGATTCCTTGCATTTAAATTGTCTCACCTTTCAGTTTCTTGTCAATATTTAGATCTTATTAACCGAGCGGGAGGTCTGTACGGGATAATCTTGACCGAGGTCGGAATGTACAGACCGAGCGCAGCGAGGTCTGTACCCGACCGAGGTCAAGATTATCCCGTACAGACCGACCAAGCTCGGTTGATAAGAGTTTTATTATATGACCACTTTTCATCGAAAAGGACAAAATGTTTTCGCCGTAAGATTAATATGCGATCGGACCGGTTAATACCGGAGAATCTAGACCAGTCCGCGATGCGTTCTATCCAATCAGATTGCTCGATTTGCTAGTGTCCAGGCTCTAAGATTCACGGTCATATAATAATTAAATTTATCAATACTAAAAGCCATGTATATTGCCCTAATTTCAAACCATGAAATTAAAAGACTAGTATATGACGCAATACGGTACCAGAATTCGCGAATTATGGAATTTGATAAAATTGCGATTTTTTTACTAAATATATGAAATCATTTTAAATTATTTTATTACGGTATCAAGAAAATTTTACCTTTTTTTTATTAGTACTGTTAAATAAAATTGCAAAATTTGCAAACATGTAAGTCCCGCAAAAAAAAAAGTTTAGTCAGGCGAAAAAAGGAAGGAAAAAAACCGCACATCCCATCCTTTCCAGCTTTGATTCGGACAGCAGCACAGTAGAAAAGGTGGGTAAACGTTTTGTCTTTCATTATTTAGTTATATTATTTTAAAAGATTGAAAAAGCTTATCAATAATCCTTTTTTATTTACATTCCACTACAGTTTTACTAGTTAAAGAATTCCGAGTGTATGAAGAAATGTTCGCATACTTTTGCATCATCCGGTACAGGTAATTGCGTCATCTCGCCGATGGATGCCATTATACACCTCCAACTCTGATTGGCTTGCATTTTGTAGTCATCTATACCTTCAGAATTTGGTCAAACCAATTTTGCTAACATTGAATAAACTTGACGTGTCAAATGTTGTTAAGTAAAGCAGAATTCTGGAATCATCTTTCATTCGCGACGACATTTGGAGATCATTCATGACCCTGAAACCTTCTCAGGTTCAGTCCTGCACTAGTTTTAAAAGTTTCACAATATGAAGCTCTAAACCGCTAGGAAAATGCATTCATTGCAAATTCCTATGCATCTGGTACAGTAAAACCGGTTTCGGTCCTCGCTAGTCCATAAGCATAAGCATACGAGAGTTTATGTCCTCACTGTGAAATTCAATGCTTGTGTCTTGCTGAAGTCGGTAGTAAATCAGAGGCTACAATAACCATTCTCATGGAAAGCCATTTCGGTGTTACGGCATGACGTATCACGTTATGTTTCTCACATACAAAAAAAACACGGTTATTCAGGATCCAAAAGAAACATGTTTTTTGCGCATGTATATAGTCATGATTTATCTTATTTTTACAACTAAATGCATTTCTTCTTATATAACATTTCTTCCAATATTTAAATTAATCAAAATTATTTATTAATTTAGCAATAATCGTATACTTTTAGTGACCTTTAGTGCGGTTGGCAGCAGCGGTTGGCTATACTGCTTTGTCCGGGGAATCCCCGGGACTTTGACAATCAATGCAGTGATGCGTAAAATGGCAACAAATCACGGCGTTGGTTAATCATTCGGCTCATTCATACTCAACGTCAGGGTGCAATGCTCGTAGTTCAGTACAAAACGTTTACAAGGAGATATTTGGCGAATAAAATTGGGAAGCTCTTGATCTGTCACAAATTCCGCAAGCCTTGAAGACAAGAATATGTTTCGAGTTAGTTGCGCTGGATTTAAGCGAAATATGAAGGTAAGTTTAGACGTCTAGTGCATGTCAACTGTATTCTAACTACGTATAGAAAAGAAATTGAGGTTTTACTTGTTTAGACGGCAATTTTTGCTCTTTTCTGGTCATTATTGCCATTTAAATGCTGTTATGCGATTTCTTGGGTCGTATGCATGTATTAGAGCACAACACAATCAGTAAGAAATACGACTTCGCCAAAAGAAAACGTTTGCATCATTCAGTATTAAAATTAAAAACTGATTTCTTTTTCTATACAGACAATCTGGAATATTACTTCAACTAAGGTGGTGAGTAGAGCGTTGATAAAGTCAAATACTTTTAAGTGTTATGGTAACTTCATGATGAAGTTTACGTAAGCAGAAGAAACTGTGTTGCGTAGTATTATTAATATACAACAAAACTCCCTAAATTTTCGAATCACAAATGGCTAACGTCGTACAATCCTTGCTTTGAAAAACTCTTTGAGCAATGAATTTAAGATTTTTCGTTTAAAATTAAAATTCATAATTCATAATAAAATTCAAGTCGATATATTTCAGTTAGGTAGTTTCGCGCGGGAAAAGTAAATGCCACTGAGCCAGCTGTTAATACACTGTGACTAATCTTCGAAATACAAACGTATTTTCCAACAAGGTTCTCAAATGTTTCTACGTATACCCATAATTTTGTAGTTTGAAACATTTATATGAATAAAAGATGATGGATTTCTTTTCAAAGATTATAAACCTTTGTGAAATCATTTTTTTGGGCGGTAAATACAATTGCGCCATCGATTTGCCATCGTTGTCGATCGTGATCAATGAACAGAATATGACGTCAAATCACGAGATCATCACAAGACTTTAAAAGTGACGCAACAGTAGCCGGCGATCACCATGCTCACAATGCAATGCCAATTTTTTAAGTATTTAAAAAATGTGGTTAGCAAATAATTATGATAATTCTACTTTCTCTTCTCTTGTATTATTATTATTTTTTTTCATTCCTTCTTATTAAAATCTTTTTTTTTTCAACTTTTCTTCTCCTTTTTCATTGTCTTTTCTTCTATTTTCTTTCTCTTTCGTTCATTCTCTTATTATTATTATTATTAATGATTTATGCACCTCCCTTTTCTATATGTACATATATATACTCATACTCAAAGGCACTTTTATCATTAGATTGCTTGTCATTTTTTTATTTGTAATTATCAGTCGTAATTACGTAATAAATCATTAATAACAATAATAAAAGAGAATGAACGAAAGAGAAAGAAAATAGAAGAAAAGACAATGAAAAAGGAGAAGAAAAGTTGGGAAAAAAAGTTTTAATATGAAGGAATGAAAAAATAAATAAATAAAACAAGAGAAGAGAAAGTAGAATTATCATAATTATTTAATAATTATTGCAACTTTTTTTCCTTTGTTTTTTTTCTTTTGAGTATTTTTCATCTTTTCCCAAGTTTTTGAAATTCAATTATTATTTTTTTCACTAAAATAAAATAGAATGTCATCGTTATTCATAGGCCGTATACACAGTTCTTGTGCTTGTTGCACTATGTTTCATGGACCTAGTAAGTGGAAAATGTAAGACAGAGGAAGTAGAGATATGTACAAGTTTGGACCCACTAGAGGGCTGTTTTTGCAAGATGTGCATATCATGCCTAGAAGGATTTGGACCAACTCGCCCATGTGGTGGAAGATACTGGAATGGCACCATAATAAAGTGCAAACCCTGCCCCAATGGTGTTAGCTATTCTAAGAAATACAGCATCGCATCCTGTCAGCCATGTCGTCAGTGTGGTGGTAGAAAAACCTTACGCAATTGCACACCCAACAGCGATACCATCTGTAGTACCAAGTGCAGAGCAGGGTACACCATGAACTATGCTGTAGAGGAATGTGTTCAGGACCCCTCATTCAAGACCACCTCTAGACAGATAGATACAGTAAAACTGACCACCCAATTACCTGGGACTACAATCAGCCCCAAGAACTCAACTAGCACTACCCCAAAGGAAGTCAGAAAAACACAAAAGAATTCACATGGAACTACTACAACTACTAAGCCTATCCATTCTGACAATTCTGGGAGAGATGGGCAATCAAACAGCAAAGATCATTCCAAAGATAATAAGATAATCATACTAACAGTGATTGTCATAGCAATAGTGGGATTGATGTTGTACTGCTTCCTAAAACACAAACAAGTTGCCTGCTTCCGACGTAACGATGCTGGGAATCAGGATGAGAAAATGGCATTGACTGATAAAAATAGTACATCTCCCAGATCTTCCCAAGAAATAGGTACACATACATATATATATATATATTTTTTTCATTTCTATACTAGACAGTTGTTATTAATTTCCAGATTTCTGCATTTAGGTTTAAAGAATTTCTTTTACAATTAGTGTCATATAATATGTATAATAACTCCTTTTTGAGTTCCCTTTTAAATTTCCTCAGTCTTAATGAATAGCGTCGATTGTGTGTTAAAACACTTAGCCCTTCAACCAAAAACCCTGAAATTTTATCTCTTATCTTTTTTACTTTTCATAGTATGTATTCCTTACCATACAATGGGTCTTTATTTTTTTATTTTCTTATTTTCATTACACTCATAAAAAACAAAACATCATTAAATATTTTTTATTTAATAATTAATCGACCACGGTTTTTCGATTACCACTGTTAAATTGGAAATTGATAAATTGTGTATATATAGCCATTATTTTGTAAAAATAAACTTGAAACTTGAACACTATATATTTTCATTGCATGGCCAGATGTTTGTGTACATGATTTCAAGGACACAAAGATTTACATTTCCACACAAAAACCATTTATTAATTATCTCGAATGCTCATATTCCAATTTGTATTATATATGTATCACCTCTGATTAATGTTGTTTTCAATATTCCACAGTCCCACGATGGCCAATTGACCTTCGATTCAGTCATATTCCACAAGGCCTGCGTTCAGATGTCACCAACAACATCAGCGAAAACTCACCATCTGTCATAGGCTGGCGTGCCATTGGAGAAGATAGTCAGATCAAATTAACTCCAAGTGAGTTACAAGCAATCAGTGTTGCTGGTAAAAAACAAGGTACAAATGAGGGTGAGGAGCTGCTGAAAAAACTTGAAACTTGCAAGCCAAAGTTATCACTTACAGAATTTGTGAAGGTCCTTGAAAATGTGGGAAGAAAAGATGTTGTTGATATTATACTTAATTTCTATATTAATGAAATTAAAAGAAATGATGCAGTTCAAATAGATCAAGAATCTCAAAGTGGCCAACCTGATTATGTTTGAATGGCACTATAAGATTACTGGCCAACTTGTAATATATCAAACATAAGAAATTAAGAATATTTCGTACAATAATACTAGTTTAAGAAGTGGGTTGAATAAGACAATTTTTAGCTGAGGATTTTTCTAGAATTTCTACTGAATTTGATAAACAGTGGATCCAGGGGTATGGTGGAGAGGGGTATCCAATGCATGAGGGGGGTACTACACAAGTACATCGCCACAAAAACGTTATTTCAATCCACTACGACTGTGTTGTAAAAATTAATTAAAAGTTATCAAGCTAAGATAAGACTTATTATTATGTATACTGTGATATAGTTATGCTTTTAAAATTAAAGTTAAGCTTTTTGCTCAGTAATGAATATTATGCATGGTGGATTGGAAAAATTCTGCTAAGGCTTTGACACCCTTTTGTACTTTGCTATTTTTTTATTTGGTTTTACGTATTGTAAATAATTATTAGTAGAGTTGACTCTTATAGAGTATCAGTTTGAAGTCAATCTTGCTTTTGAGGGTAATTGACACCTTATTCATGCATCTGCAACAAAGATGGTGTATATACGGATATATAGGATGGTGTAATCTGCCTTCCAAAATATTTTAAAGATAACCTATATAGTAGTATATATTCAAACCATCCTTGCCATGCATGCTTACCATTTAAATGGAAATTAGTATCCAACACGTGTGATAGCTAGCTGTAATATATGGCTTGTTTTTTCTAGGGCTAATAAAATTAAGTGACATGCTTTCTTTTATATGAAATGCTAAATATTATTAATTATGATATGACAAGTATTATTCTGCAGGCCAGGTTATTTATGCATGTGCAGTTCTAGAGAATGTACATATTTTGCTCAGTACTGGGAATTGTACAATTCTCAGCTGCCCTGCCCCAGGGATGTGGTTTCAATTGACTAGTGCATATTATTTTGTTAGTGCTTGCTACTAATATAACAGCATTGGGATATTTATGCACATTTTACATTATGTACCATGATGTCATGCTATAGTATATATATATATATTCAAGAGTATAGAAAGTGTGCTTAATATTTTATTCCACTAGCTACATGTATATAGCTACAGTAAAAAGCATTAGTTAGTTATTATGAATATAATCAATTTTAGTAATTTTAGACTTGAATATAGAGTTTCATCACACATGCCGTGATTGGTCGAGCAACCAGTGATTCTCTTATGAGATTTCCCAAGCCAGTAGAGCAGAATACTAAAACGTTTCTATCCTGAATTTTGTCTTTTCTCTGATGTTTAAGTCTAACATTATACCAAAAGAATTATATATTCACTTTAAGCTCAGTGAATATGGGGAACTATATAGTTACCTGGTTGCTTCGAAACTTGTGGCTTGGTATTTAAATACTCCCATATATGGGGGATATGATGTTTATATCAAAATGTATATACACTTTGAATGAAAAATTAAAAAAACGCTTCATAAAGACTGTGTAAACAAAACGCTCTTGGAGTGTGCACTGGGTTGCCCAATATGCTGGTTTAGTAAAAATACACAGGTGATTATTGAAAATTTCGCGTGCTGATTGGTCGAAAAGCTCACACTATATCACACGATATCACATCCAGCGATAATCCAAAATAGCAGCCCGCCGCTTTGTTGCTATTACTGGAGAGGAATTAGAAATAATGAAGGAAAATGCTGTTTCCAAAAGGACTAAAGAGGCTAACAAATTTGCACTAACTTTGTTCAAAGGTAAAAAAGGACTTAAAACAATCAAATAAGCTCAAACAAACTGTTCAGATTCGTAAAGTCGAAGTTCGCCTGTGTTGTACAGCCGCGTTTGTCAGTTCAATTAAAATTTTTCCTAATTTTAAATGTCTTTTATCTTCTTTTTTTGAAATAATCACCCGTGTATTTAGCATCCATGCATCCTGCATCCATGACTATATATTTACTTATTAAATATCTTGACAATCGATGAGCTTTTTTCAAGTTCAGAATCTTGAAATAGACTTGGAAGAAGAAAACAAAATAATAATAATATTTCGTTCTCGGTTTTTTTATAGTACTCGATGACTTGTTTTTGTACGAATCAGACTGCGATTTCGACACTCACAGAAATCCTTTTTTCGTCCGCCATTTTGTCAGATCGCCTGCGATATATAAATTCAGCGGTAAACCACATGTGAACAGTAGGTACGTTATGTATGGAGACATCAAATGTGCAGGCTATAATATCCATACTCAATAATAGTACTTACAGCGATTTCCACTTGAGCGTACCGCGCGCTTGCCTGCGTGCCTCCTAACGTTTACTCACATTGTGTTGTGACATTTCCCCAAGAACGCCAACGTTCTTTTAACGATCGAGCCACGTTTGGCCGTCCGAGACAGATTGTCTGACACTTCAAACGCGCTATTTAGCGAACGTTTCAAGCAACAAATTCGGCGCGCGGTGCGCTCAAGTGGAAATCGCTGTAATGATAGTAGTACCTATACCATGTATGCGTAGTGCACGTATAATACCCCTAATGTCTGTAGTACCTACACACATACTACAGATATTAGGGGTATTACTATTATCATTAAGTACTATTATTGACTACTATAGCCAGGACATTTGGTGTCCACATACATCCATACATGAAGTATCTACCTGCGAACGATGCGATCCAGTTTCGGTGTTAGGTCGATAAGTTTCGTTGAGACTCGGGCAATATTCGGACAATACAGAGACGAACTGACTCTGGCATGTTGGAACAAGCTTTGACATTGGGGAGAAAGCCTTTCATCTGTCAATAAAGAAAGCTTTTATAGATAGTGTGAAAAAAAAGTTCATTAACCGGTATTTGAATTTTTAATAAGATTATCGAATGACAATTGAAATTATATTTAATTGTTGATGGTTGTTTGCTCTTGAAAGACCGTAAACACGTATTGAATGTCTTTATTTTTCAGGACTACGTGTTCAGTCACGAAACATCGCTCGGTAGGAAAAACTGGATTTTTGTGAAAAAAACGTTGTTACTTCCACACCAAAAATATCCCTGCAAATAATTTATATTTACTTACCTATATTTACTGTTTGAAGTTCATAACTTGCAAAGAAACGACGTTTAACTCAGTTTTTAAAGGGAAACAAAAATTCAAAGTTGCCGCCATTTTTGTTGCTAAGGAAAAAAAGCAGGTTAGCAACGAGATTTGGCCGCGCGCGCGCCTGGAACCTAATGACGTCGACGAAACAGCCGTGAGCTGTTGGGAGTCGTTGGGAGAACTGTTGGGACAGGAAGATGATGACCCAATATTATCTTGAACGAATAAATATAAAGGTAAATGAAAGATCTGTTGACTCTATTATACACAGTGTTTATGGAACTAGTAGCCTTTATCAAAAATATTATTTATTAAGCGGGAAAAACTTTATTAGCTAGTTATGAGCTATTTGTTAAATATTTATAGGACTCGCTGTTTCGTTCAAGACAGAATTAAGCTTAGCTTTACCGTGCATGGCTCGAGCCTTGAACTAATTTTGAGTTATGTTTATAAATAACTATTACTATCGTTAAATCACGGCTTTGGGTATAAGGACGAACCACCGCAAGGCTGAACTTTAAACGAAGTTATAAAATAATAGAGCTTTGATTGATGAAATGTTTTCTTCGCTGAAGCATGTTGTTTATATTCTAAGTGCACAGTATTTCACTTTAGTTCTGCTAGTGATTAGCTAGTACATACGTGCAACCGTTTTCTTCAGAGCTGGAATGCATTGTTTTATTCTTAATTTCCACTTTCATGGGGGGGGGGGGGGGGGGGAGGGAAGGGTTGGTAAAAACAGGAGGTGGACCACACAATTTTGAACTACTGAAAAGAGGTTGGGCTGTCTGACTGAGGGGGTCATCATTTTTTTCAACCTTGTTTTATAATGGACCCGCAAAAAGAGCTCCTCAAATCTAGTTTTACACTCCCCCCCCCCCCCCCCCATCTTTACTATATGACCAGTCCCGAATGATGCTTTTGACACAATAGAGGTTTTGTACCATCATGTGCCCATCCCATAATACTGCTTGGGCTTCCTGTGGTTATAAAAAGGTATAACTAGCTAAAACTAGTCTAACTGTGGTTAGATGGCAGAACAATAAAATCCCTTTGCTCTTGGGAATTTATGAATTCTTTCTCATCTAATATGACTGTATTGTTCCTGTCATCTATAACATGACATCATCTCATCTCCATTTCATATCGTCTCATCTCCATTTCAGTAAAATTGAATAATTTTCCTGACATTTTATTTTTTCTAGCCTTGACCACTATCTAAGGAAATATTCAATATATGAGAACTGAATTCTTCTGACTGCAAGATTGTCCCAGCATGGATGTATCGGATATCCACCTTCATGGGGATACTAATAACTGTGATCTAAGAAATACTTATGATGTCCAGTTATGTGTTCTAGCTTCTATCTGCATGGTCATAGGTTTTGTCATGTGTTTCTTTGGTATGTAATCATCAACTTTTTCCCCAGGGGGGGGGGGGGTAGGGATGTATCGCTGAGCCCTCTCAACCCTCTGAACCCTGACCCTGTTCCAGAGTAAAATCGCTGAAATTCATATCTTCCAGAGCAAGATCACTGAAAACCATACTCTGTTCCGGTGTTGCAAAAAAAGATACCCTGTTCAGAAGAAGAGAGAGCATGATTTCATATACCCTGTCCCAAAGCGAGTGCCATTTCATATACCCAGTTTCATGGTAGAATTGCTAAAAACCATACCCTGTTTGGCGGCACATACCCCTATAGCCAATATAGGGTAGTACCCCCCTCCCCCTGGAATTGTTCATAGTTATCTATGATTTAACTCTATTAACTGTGATTTATTGTATAGTATATATATGTACATCTTGCATAGTTTGGATAACTTAAAAACATGGCAGGGTCACATGGCACACAAAATAAATTTCCATATCTAAGATGGAGCAGAATAGTCAGGGAAGTTTTATTTGGGGGGGGGGGGGGGTGGGAGGGGAGAAGGGGCTAACTGCTATAAGTATGAGAATGTTTCAATTTTCTATTTGCATATAAAATATGTTTAGTTGGATTTAACAGCGGCTGCACAGTGTGTACTTGCAAAATGATAAATAGACTACGCATTTATCAACATTGCAGTCAGACACTGCAGCCTAGTTTTGGCCATCACTAAAAATTATTCTACTTCAATGGCCACTTCAAAGTGATTCTCTCATGATTTTCTGAAACATTTACTTTCTTTTTGCATTCACTTCTAAGGATACAAACTGTTCAAGTTCGTTTTGTTTTGTACTGGTTTTCTGATTGGATTTTTCATTGCCTACACTCTATGTGCCCTGTACATCACAGAACTTTCTGGCACAGTGCGTGATCACAAGGAGCAGGTAATAAAAATGATAAGATCAAATCTGATGTGTTTGATTGGTTGAGAACGTGTGCATTATGACAGTACACTGCAGGTGTGCACTTTCTTAATGCCGAAGTTGAAGTAATTTAACGATGAAAATAGATGGCTTTCAAGAAGTACTCTACCAAAAATTCTGCATTTTAAGAACTTTATTGCCAAGAAGTTTTAGTTTAAATGCTAAAAAACAGTAAATGATGTAATTTACTCAAACTTTAGCTGCTATATACTCAATAATTGATTGTTTTTATCTTCCACCATTGACTGTAAAGAAAATATGTTTCTTGGCAGCTATCAGGGCCATATAGATAAGTTTAACCAAGTTTCAAGGCCTTTTCAATTTTCATCCAAGCGCTTTAATAATAATTAAAATATTTTATTAATTTTATTAGGTTTTCTTGGGAATAGCAGCGGTTACTGGTCTCATCTTCGGAGTTATTGCTCTGTGTGTTTTCTATGTTGGTCTCTTCATTCTCGGTATGTATCTAGTTGATTAACATAAAATTTAGTTATGAGTTGAAATAGTACAAATGATAACTAATAGTCAGCTGTGGTTAGGTCTTATAAAAGATACAGTAATTTTGGTTTTATGTAGTAAAATTAAATGTTTTACTGTCAAATGTGTGATACCATTTATCGTTAAAGTTCTTAAAATCTGAGAATGAGTAAACAGTACAAAAATAAATAAAATAAAATATATAAAAATTAAAGTACTTCTTCAATATTGGTGAAAGCACTCTTAGATATTAGGTTCTATGTTCATCTTTACTTGTAAATTGATAAATAGAGGATATTACATGGGTGCATGCATGGGGATATGAAATTTATCTTTGAGTGTTGAAAAGTGAGTCACGGAGCCTACGAGTGAGCATAGCAAACGAGTGAGAGATTTTGAACACCAGAAGATAAAATTCGTATCTCCAAGTGCCCATGTAATATTCTGTTTATTATATAATAATTTATCAATAAAGTATGTTTTGGATTTTTCAGGCAATCGTTTCCATGTATTTTTGAATGGCCATCACAATGGTGTTATCTTCACACGTGGAAATAACATGTTATTTCACGTGTGAAGATATCAATTTTTCGAAATAAGTATATTTATTAGTTAATACAGACTGTCATTATTAATATCATTATTTGAGCATTGTCATGTTCACCATTATGAACATCATTGTGATCAAACTGCGTCATACGTTAAGGTGTCAGTTAATGGTCGACAAATGGTCGACATCCCTGAAAAAGGTATCTAACAAATTGTACAAATTAGTTCGTAGGTTAAGACGATCTACTGAGGTTTACTGAACTTATATTTAAAATTCTTGGTTTTCACGTACAACATCATGAATTTCAAAAGCGTAAATTCGCATTATAATAAAATAAAAGTTTTATATTCTTATAAACTGTAAAGCATTTCGTTGCGGAACTATAGGCGAGTAAGCATGACACAATTTTTGGTTAAAATGTATGAAGCGACCATCTTGGTGTTCCAGGTTGGTACACCATCATGGTGGATGAAAATTCAAAGTCTTAAAATAATGGAATATTTAATATTTTTGGCTATTTTTGACTTACACATATTTTAAATAGATATTTTAAACGTGTCTAAGGGAAAATCTTTCAACTAAAGTAAATTATTTCACTATTTTGATCACTATTTAGATAGACGTGGCGGTATTGCGTGACAATAACTCAACCTTCATAACTCAGGAACCAAACATTGTTTTTTCTTGTGACTCATAACACTGATTTCTAAAATATACTTGAGAAATGTCTTTATACAATCTATAGTTTAGATTTTGATGTTTTGATGACGTCATGTGAAAAGTCCAGCAATTGGTGCAAATGTTTTGTAATTTCTAACGACGTTTTTCAGGGATATATGGTATGGTACTCTATTGTTACACTTATTATTCTACTTACAGATCATATTCATTTTGCAGGAGCAACTATGGGTTGGTTTGTTGGTATGGCTTTCCTACCAGTTCTACATGAACATTCATCTTACTTGGCTGACAACAACTGGATGCCGCTGACTATATTGATTGGATGCGCAATTGTTGGTGGTTTGTTAATAATCTGCATGCAAAAGGTAATGATCAGATATACATAACCATAATGATAGTGATTATGGATAACTCTATAGTTTTTGTGTTGGCTAGATGTTGACCCGGAAAAAAACCCTAGAATCAACCAACAAACAACTCTACTTAAATACATAAGACATTGAGAGATCGTTAGGACTCGAACTTGGGCTGCATTGGTGAGAGGACTGTGCTTCCCTGGTACACACATCCTGCTTAAAGTTATAAACTTTAATGAGAGAATTACAAATAAAGACAGCTGACTTTTTGTCAACATTTATTCCAGGTTATTATAATTATTGCCACATCTTTTATTGGTGCAGCGTGTTTGACCAATGCTGTTGACTATTACGTGGAGAATAGCGTCACCCTTTATTACTCTATCAAGGTTTTGCATGGTAAGATTTTCATTCTTGTGCATATAACTGGGGCTTTCAGAGTGTTTTAGGGTATGTAATAATGCTTAAAATAGCATAATTGTAGGTTATTTTTTTATCATAACAATAGGACACATCAATTCTTCAATGATCCCAAAATGCTGGTACACCTGGACAGTGTTTTCATTTCTTCCAATCCTGTTCGTGGCTGGTATGGCCTTGCAGTTTGGTAAAACTTCAAAAGGTCAAGATCACAAAAAAGGTGAGGTAAACTAATATAGCCAGCTGATCTGAAATATTGACCTAGAAATGACATCACTTGAAAATTGAAAATTGATCAGCGAAAATTAAAAACTTGTCTACTTATTGCAATAGAAATATTTAATTCATTTGTTATTGTAGTGTTAACTACTATTATCAGCAAATGCTTTTTTTTTTCATTTTGTTGGCTGGAAATCCATAATTCCAAGAGGAAAAGTGACACCTCATGTTAGCAAAATTTCTCGATTTTGATAGGCTATAAAATTTTCTCGGATCATGAGCTTGAGGGTGCATAGAAAAATAATTATCTCTTTGATAAGCCCAGAAGGTGTTTTGGGGGTTTATCTGTGGAAAGTTGCCCATGCTCTGACTTTGATCAGCCCAGAGGTTGTTTCAGGGGTTAAATGTATCTGTGATTTAGCCCTGCCCTAACTTTGATCAGCCCAGAGGTTGTTTTGGGGTTTATCTGTCAAAAGTTAGCCCTGCCCTGACTTTGATCAGCCCAGAGGTTGTTTCAGGATTTGATAAAATTTAATATTTTATCAAATCTTATTTCAGCTTACAATGGTCGTCCTATACTAATCTCACCTCCTCTGAATATTGACGACACAATGATGAGAGAATTTGCATCTGACAATCAGGTGAGTTTATCTTTTTTTATATTTATTTATGGCTTTTAATTTTATTATTTAACACCACTTTATCATTCCAGCCTCTGATATAAAGGTCATGTTATAACTATCAAACATGCATTTCAACAAGACTACAAGTCAGTGATGATGATTGGTAAAAGGTTTAACAAGATCAAAAGTTCATTAATTCAAGTCACAACGCATATCTATAAATACTAATTAAAAAATTATATAATTACTTCTAGCTTGTACACTAGTTATACAGACTAGAATGGTTTTGAGTAGCATATGGCACTCATATTGTTTCTGTATACACGGTGGATACAAGAAAGTATGTTGTTACCCAAAGTTGGAATGTATTGTTTTCATTCTACAATTTGATCGGTTCTTACTGTCTAAGTGGCCCTGGTTATTTATAGTAGTCGGCTGTAGACTGGGTACATTGAATTTGGAGTAAGTATAAGAATAAGACTAAGATTATTAAAATATTAGGGACCAGTCATTAATTACGGGAGGGGGGCGGTGGATGAGATATTATTATTGAATATTTAAAACCAGCAGTTATGTGATTATGAGCTTGGTGTTAGGGTTACTTCCAGTTACTGGACCATACCCTACATTGCAGCCCCATGGGAATAAGATAGGGAGTGGGTGGGAAACCATTAGGGTGGTATGTTGGTAGTACAACTACTTCTCTTTCTGGGGTCTCCGGTTCAATTCCTTGACCATACATCACATCTGAATAGAAATACTCCAAAGTTGCAGTCAGGATTCATGATATATTATGATTCAAAGTTGTCTCTGACTTGTGAAATTTACAAACAATTCAATCAATTTATAACTTTAAATTATAATGAAACGTGTGGGTGGAGTTTGTTAGATTTCTTCCTTGATTTGAGGATTTTTCTCCCTCTGCTTATTAAACCCTAGGAGAAAAATTCGAATTTAATCCATGAATCAGCCATGTCCTAACTTCAATCAGCCCAAAGGTGGTTTCAGGGTTTGATCTGTGTGTCAGATATGAATTGACTTTTATCAGCTCAGAGGTTTTTTCAAAGATTGATGATCTTTGCATGAGTTAGCCATGTACTGGCTTTATTCAGCCCAGAGGTTGTGTCAGCTAGGGTTTGAAAGAAAAAATTGACGGAGAGGGGAGGGAAGGGGTATGGAGGGTTATCCTCTACTGTGTCTCTAGGTTACTTAGTTCCCCTCTTGAATAATATTCTACATTATTCTATTCGCCGGCTTTCCAAGATATGTCCTTCATCACCAAGGTATTATCACTGTATTATATTTAATATTGTGCATCTTGGAGGAGAAGGATCCATCTAAAAGTATTACGGGGAGGTGTTCGTCAGTTTTTTCCAAAAAGTTCATTGAGTTTTTGGGCTTCAGAAATATTAAAAGCGCTAAATATGCATGGGTATTCTTCTTTGACACCCTAAAATATACCAAAGTAATAGTGAAATTCTAGATTTTAATTTAAAGATAACCTTGAAAGTTAAAAATCACTAATTTTGAGCCCTAAAATATACGACGACTTTCCTTGATATTTTTTGAAGGGATTTTGATCCCCTAATTCACTATTCTTTGAACTCAGACATTTACTGCCGCCAGTAGTCAATAACATAAAAGGTACCGACAGATTAATTATTTTTGATTGACAGCAGTGGAAAACTAGTTTCAGCGTGCAGCTCGCAACTAATGAGCTCGTAGAATATCGAAAACTGCAGTAAACGTAGTAATGTAGTAACATGGATGTCGGAAATATTGTAGATAGGTATATATTTGATGTAGAAGAAAGGGTTTAAAACACTTTCTTTTAATACTTAATAGCATTTAATTTTTATCTTGCCATAATAGGAACACAAATTTAGAAGAAAAGCTTCAAAAGCATAAGCAAAGTATACCTTGGTTATCAGTTGTTTACTTTTTTCTTGTCTTTTTTCTTTGTTCAATTCTTCTGTAATCAATAATCATAAAATAACTCACTCCTAGGCTCCACTCGGAAGCCTCTCTAAATAAAGAAACAAAGTAAATATCTGGGACAAGGATAATCAAAATATAAAAATTTAATAAAACATTTTGATTGAAAATAATGCTTATTAAAGCATGTTGTGTTTTACTCTCTCTAGGGACTAATCCAAAGGTGGTGTGATGGGAAAGGGCTAGCCAGTCATTATCATAGTAAGCCACCCCCTTTTCCTCATTTCCCTTGTAAAGCCTTTGTAATATTCACACCCCTATAAAAATGTATGAAATAAAAACTGCTCTCAATTAGGTTTTACTCCCGTATTAATTATATGATGAATTTTTGTACGTAGAATTTATAAGTTTAAATTATTAACTTATTCAAAGACTAGCTCGCTCGTCAATAGGGTTGAAAATTTACATCTACATTTGGAATCCTTTTCCATGCAAAAGTTTGTACTTGTCTACCTAATAGGGTGCTCACTTCTTCTGCTTCGTCTTTCTTTTAATTTTTGTTAACATTAGCCTGCATAGCAACCCAGTGGGGGAGGGGGTTGGTAAATGAGGTCCATCCTATAATGGGCCCCCTTCAGACTGTTATTGATCCTGATGAGCAGATTGATTAATAATTCATGCAATTATTGTTTGTTATTTTCATGTTGTAGTTTTATTTCCAATTTGCAGCCGAATATTGAGCTCTTTATCCAACAATACCCCATATCACAGTCCATATTCAGTCTTATGTGCAATTTCCTTGAAAAAGATAAACCAAATTTTAGAATCAAAATGAGCGGTAATCTTAATTACAGCCCCCTACCCCCCCCCCACCCCCACAAATTCATTTAATCTATCCTGTTTTAACTATTAAATTGGTAATTGAAAGTAAAAAATCGGGCAACATGACAACCGAAAATTCTCATTACCTATTTTTTAATTTCATTAGTCTTTCTTTTCTTTTTTTTCCTTTCTAGGATGGATTGCTTATGTTTTTATTCTCACTTAAATTTCCTTTCATAAAATGAAAATTTAACAAAAACAATGTTTTCAAAAAAGTGATTTTAAATCGTTATGGCAACCACGGATTGCGCAACATGTACGTCACGTGATTAGTAATAAGACTTGTCTCCAGCCTCCTTATTGACGTCATGCCACGAAGACAAAATGGCGAAATAGAATCTCTGAGAAGATTGAGTTAGTCCTCTACAAAACCACAAAATGCCGTCCTTATAAGCCACTTAACAACAATAAAACCCGGCTCTAAGCCAACACCAATCGACATTGCTGAATATCAGAACCTTTAGGGGGCCAAAATGATAGGAAGAGTGATGTTTTGGCTTGTTTTAATGTCACTTTTGGTGGCAATGTTTAGTTCTGAGTCTTCAGCAATGTCATTTGAAGAAAAGATCAAAATGAGGTAAGGAATAATTGATATTTTATAGTCGAGAAGGAGTTGAATGATACAATAAACTCTTGAATGTTTGGGTATTTCTAGAGACCAAGTAAAGGAGATGTTCCGTCATGCTTATGGCTCGTACATGGTGAGTTTATTTCCAATACATGTTCGCTTATCTTTTTGTTTTTTTTTTTCCGAGTGATTCAACTCACCTTTATTGTCTGGCTCTCTAGCGACCTTCATATCATCTTACAACGGCTTTATATTTCCGTCATTCCATGGATTTTTCTTTTTCTATCAAAACTTGACTCAAATTTCATTTTTAATTTTACAACTTGGAATTACAAATATTATCAATTAACAGCTGTTTGGCGCATTAACCCTAAGACGAATTATGTTGTTGGCAATTTATTAATCCACTTTTGACTGCAAATGCACAACAGTTATGCTCCTTACATAGAATAAAATAATTTAAACATTAAAACGCATTGGATATGACTTTTTTATATATATTTTTGAGTCCTTGCTTATTAAAGGTTAAATATAAACGCTTACTATTGAATCAATACAGCTGTGTTTGTCAATATTGAGTCATGATTTGATCATCTGTGGCCCACCCATGCTAAACAATAATTTCTTGGTGAATAATCTATATCAAAACTTGATATTTTTCACAGGAAATAATAATCGTACAAAATGTGCTAAGTATGATTTAAGTACAGTATTGCAATAGTTGTAGATCATGAAATCAATAATATGTTAATAAATTGAAGTATACCAGAAATGTTAATTCATTTCTTAAATTATTATGTAATACTGATGCTTTACATAAGTTAATTACTATACACTTATTATCAAAAGTGGAGTGCTGCAAGTGGCTTGTGATAAATAGAGGTTAAAGATTTGTTTGTTACACATTAGGATTGATAAAATAAAAAACTTGAAGCTTCAGTTTACTGTGAATTGATGTCGTATTACTTCACTGATATGGTTTTTATTCACAGCTTTATCTCACTCATATTAAACCTAATTTATGTGTAATAAATATTTATTGCTACAGCAGACCAGAATCTGTAAGGCTCTGAAAATTATTCTAAAATCCTAGGATTTTCACTGCTAATGTTGAAAAATGCAGAAGAAAGTCTGCTTCTGCATGTGTGTCACTGCTTACTATGGTCACTACACTTGCTACACTTGCATTTATGACAACTTGGGCTAGGATAGGTGGCTTGTAAAAACATTTATTTTGTGTAGTTCCAAAAATTATCCATACCTCCCTTCCCTTTTTTTCGTTCTTTCTCTGACCCTCCCCTACCATTTGGAAAATTGCCAAATTCATCTCTGAGGGGGTTGGGGGTGGGGGTATGGATAATTTCTGGAACTACACAATTAAACACCAAACACAAAGGCATGAGCTTCAAGAGTTCCCAACCCAAATTATTCATCCTAATTGCTTGGTCAATTTATTTCAGAAATATGCCTACCCAGCAGATGAACTGATGCCATTAAGCTGTAAGGGACGGGTCCGAGGTGTAGATCCAAGCAGAGGAGATGTAGATGATGCATTAGGAAAGTAAGTACAATATCTAATCAAGCCAGCTCTGTAAATACCATACATATTGTGAGTCAAAAATAGTCTGATTCTGATGCATGATTATCTCAAAAATATCACAGATAGGCTAACTGTATATTTATTTTTTGTAATAGGTTTTCTTTAACTCTTGTGGATACCTTAGATACATTAGCTGTAAGTATCATAATCAAGATTGCATTCATATTTCATATTTAAATAAGCCTGAAGCGAGATGACATTTTACCCCTGACTCTAGACCATAATAGTTTTTGAAATTCTTTCATATTAAAATTTTTGATTCCTTAGAGAATACAGGAACAATAGTCATAATTAAAGAACAAAAGCAATGTGAAAAGGATTATGGTCTAGGGACGAGGATAAAATGTCATCTCGCTTCAGGCTTATTTAAAGAAGAGTTGAGTTGACTATGTATTGGACCTACACCATGCAGCCACGCAAAAGTCTCATAAATTTACTCTTGATGTTTATCTTTGTATTCTTCATTAGGTTTTTGGTGATATCGATGAATTTGAAAGGGCTACAAAACTAGTAATAAAACATGTAAAGTTTGACAGTGATCTTGTGGTGTCGGTGTTTGAGACTAATATAAGAATGGTTGGGTAAGTTGGTCTAATGTCTAATCTTTATTCATACCTTCCTTTGGATTTTATTATGCTAAATAGATCCCAACTAAAGTTTGGAATTAAAGTGGCCAAAGTTTTGTGAAACTGAATCACCCTTTCATATTTATCTAAAAATTCTTCATAAAGTTTAGAAGATTTGAGTTTCTGATAAGGTTTTGGAAAAAATCATAGAGTTCTGAATAAGATGGTAAATTAAGGTAGTTTGACGAGTCGACGAGTTTTCGAGTCAATAATTTACGGAAAACTTGGTAACGTTTGGTCTGGTAATCCTTGTATCCCAACATAGCAATAAATACTTATCTTTATAAGATCTTTTTGAACCTGTAATATCCTCTATATTTGATATATATTGAACAGTGTATGAGGTGTATCGAAACAGATATATGCCTGTCTCGAACTTGTATCTTAGTGTCTCGAAACTACCTGTCTCGAAACGACTGTGTCTAGAAATGACTGGCATTCATAATGATCATTGTTCAATGAAAGATCATTATTTTTAACCCTGAGTTTGTCCGTCTCATTTATAGGCACACTTCACAGATTTGAAAACTAGTCATCTAAGAAAGCATAATTACAACGAATTAAAAATGAAAGTTTTTTTGAAACATATTTTTCAGGGGTCTACTTGGTGGACATGTAGCAGCTGTGGCATTAAAGAGGGACGGGAAAGGAATGTCATGGTATAATAGAGAGCTTCTTGACATGGCTACAGAAATTGCAACAAGATTACTACCAGCATTCAATACTTCCACAGGAATCCCATATCCTAAGGTAAGTCAGCCAACAAAAAGACTCTAATAGATGTTTTATACTTAAGCTGCCAAAATCCTTTTTAAATAGAGTCTTTTCATATTCAAATGTTATAACTCTCTTGGAAATACCAAGACAATAGTGAAAATTAGCAAAAGCAAGAAAGTTAACGTAAAGGATTCTGGAAGTAGGTATAAAACGTCATCATGCTTGAGGTTTATAAAAGACAAGCAGGAAATAAATGTAGCTGCAATAAAATCTGATCTGATCGACAGGCCAGATGTTATTCTTGTTTAGTGGTTACATCTACCCTATGAGTTGTATCCATATTCATGTGTCTTCTCTTGTGCAACTGTTAACAAAGAAATGATACTCTAGGGAATGACAAGTGGTCTGTAATACAACAAAGCAAAGGTCAGCAAGCTAAGAAGGTCTGTTGAGACCCTTTAGCATATTATCAGCTCATCATACTGGCTATAGTCGGTACCCTACATTTCTACCTGCTAAGCTATTATTAAATACACTTGTGATCTCTTTCATGCACTCTAATAAATATCTTAATAATATAACTTTATTCCATTATGACTATCAATAAACTTATGAAACAAACATCTAGGACCCTAGGAGTTTTTTTTTGGGTTTCGTGCTGTATGGTTACTCCCTTAGTTCTTTATACTCAATAGATATCTTCTCGATATTTTTCAGGTAAACTTGAAGTATGGTATTCATCACCCTGAGTCAGGCACAGGGAGTGAGTCTGATACATGTACGGCATGTGCAGGAACTATGATCATGGAGTTTGGTGCTCTGTCCAGGTTGACTGGTGACCCAATATTTGAGGTATTTATTGCAACCTCTTCATAAGGTTTCATTAGTGTAAATTACTGTACAGCACCAAGCATGTCATCTCTATAGTTGTTGTCAATCACATGACCCTGATGTGGACAGTAGTTTTAAAGATAGTATGCAAAAGAATGTGTTTTTTTATGACTATATGTTTGCTAAATCTACATCATGGTAGTCTTGTTGATAATAGGACATGATTCATAATGATGAAGATGAGATGATAACCAAAATCATGATGATAATACTGATAATGATGATGGTGGTGGTGCTGGTGATGATGGTGATGGCGGTGGTGTTGGACTTGGATGGAAAAAGAGATAATTAGAATATTATTTCAATGGAAAATGGAAGGGCAGCAATTTTCTTTGTGCTCTCAAAAAAAAAATTATTAGTCTAAGAGATATTTTATTTGTTGTGCAACAGGAAAAGGCCAGTAGAGCTATGGAATCCCTGTGGAGGTTTAGAAGTCGATCATCTGATCTTGTTGGTACAGTGATTAACATTCATAATGGAGACTGGGTTAGAAGAGGTAAGATATTACTGTAACAGCACATTTCATGTTTCTGCAGGGCTTAAAGTAACAGCTGGTCAATGGCCGGCAGTCATGATGACCAGCCAAATCAGTTTTAGCTTGGTGATTACCTTGTTTCTGGCTCACCACTTATGGATCAAAATGAACAGCAAGGGAAAAAATTGACTGGATGAGCCTCAATTTGGACATTGTCTGATGACTGAGGCACATTTTATTATATTTTAGGCTTCCATTACTTTCATGACAGTGTCGGTTATAGGTAAAATTTTGATTGATTGAAGCCATAAACTGTGGCTTCTAGAAGTTGTGAAGGCCAAAAATATAAAACCACTTGCTATGAAACAATATTTAAGTACTTTTATTCTAAGTCACCTAATAGCTAGTTTACTCTTCAGTTATCTGCAAGCATTGTCTTTGAGGAGTAGATAACAGTCTGAAAATAATGTTGGGCTTTCCTGTGGTAAACTCCACAGGTAGCCCAATACTCGCACTATAAAAATTGTTTTCTTGATTTTTGTTTTGTTATTGCTTTAATCAGATAGTGGTGTTGGTGCAGGCATTGACTCATACTATGAATATTGCTTGAAGGCTTACATATTACTTGGCAATGTAACCTACCTAGAAAGATTCAACAAGGTAAAACTGACTTTTTTCCATAATGAAAATAATCATTTACGTTATTCTCTATTTGTTTTCATTTAGCAACCACAATTTTATCAAAACCCTGAATTTAAAACCTATTATAAAATAATTGGGATATTATGCCATGCTACGATTGGCTCGAAAACCATGTTTGATGAGGGTATCAAAACATGGTTGCGTCATCATTTACAAATACATCAGAAAAATAACGATATTTTTACAATTTTTTGGCATGTCTTTTTTATTTTATAAAACAGATCAAAAAACAGTTTTCCAGTGTTTGATACTCTGATCAAAACACTCCTCTCGTGCTCTCTCAACACCCTGTGTGTTTTGATCAGAGTATCTAACACGGAAAGCTGTTTTTGATCTGCTAATCAAACAATTAGATTTGATTGTATTATTTATGACCAATAATGGCCAAAATTAATGCGTACTGACTAATATCTACAGCATTACAAGTCCATAATGCAGTATATAAACCAAGGAGCCATGTTTCTTAGTGTCCAAATGAACCAACCAGAAAGAACCTCCCATGCTTACATGGATGCGTTACAGGCTTTTTGGCCAGGTCTGCAAGTAAGTACCATATACTGTAGTTTACAGACTGTTTATTGCCCATGGGGAATCTTTAGCACAGTAGTCATTGTTAAAAAACGGCAGGAAGCTATAACTTCAGGTAACTTGAACAGCTTGTGTATAACCAACCATCTTTAATAACCACAGGGAGAGGTTGGGCTCGTCCCTCACTACATTACATACAAAGGTAGCCCATACTATGACATCCATAATAGCGCAGCGCAGTGATTCTAAAAATTTTATAATTTTACTTAAAATTACAATAATAACCCATGTAAACTAAGATCAAATGCGATCGACTGTGACAATTATCTGCTGAAAGTAAACTTGTAAGTTTCTTTGTCCTAATTTCACCTTTGACATCAAGGTTTAGCTGCGCTATTACTCATTGGTACCTAGGAACGTTGGGCTCCATTCTGAGATGCTTGGTATTCAAGCACTAATTCAGGATAGCTTTATCCAGGAAGGTTTTTTATTCTAGTGTAAATAAATGTGACCATTAACTTCAAGCTCAAACACTTTGTAACTCATCTTTACAGGTTCTGAAAGGAGATCTTAAAAAAGCCATAGAAATGCATCATATGTTATACGAAGTAGCCAAGAAACACACTTTTCTACCTGAGGTATATTTGAAGTTTTTAAGATTTATATTTCTTCATGAAATAAACACTTGATTGAATGCACATATAGGAAGGCTGGCTTTTGGAGTAAAAAAAAACACGAGGCAGAGGACAAAACCAACTAGAAACTCAATTCACATACAACACTGCGCCTCTGGCAGAATTCGAAACCAGATCGCATTGATGATCAAGGTTAGGGCTCTTGCAAGTGCTCCCCTAAATAATTTCAAATCTCACGTCTCCTCATCCAATTTTAAGAGTACTCTCTGCCATCTTACTGAAGTTTGGGTAAAAGGATTGAGGTTGTAAAAAAATAAATTTCACTCACTGATTACAGTAGTTGTATTAAATTTGTACTGATTGTATTTCAATCTTTTCAAACAGGCATTTACTACAGACTTTGAGGTTCATTGGGGTGAACATCCTCTTCGTCCGGAATTAGTTGAAAGTACCTTCTTTTTATATGAGGTTAGCATTAATTGTTCACAGTTTTCAAAAATTGTATTTGCATTCTGTCTTGAATCTGTCTTGCGAATCAAGAATTAGATCAGGGAAACATAGAGTATCATGAACTATAATTTTTTTTATAAATTTCTTTCTTCAGGCAACAGGGGATCCATACTACCTAGACGTTGGTAAAAATATTGTAGACAAGATCAATGAACATGCTAGAGTACCTTGTGGATTTGCTGCTTTGAAGGACGTCAGAACACTCTCACACGAAGACAAGTAATCTTGTCAACCTTGACAACATTTATTATGAATATCGTAAATGTATCGTAAATGTAAATTAACCTTAACCTTAAACTAACCCTAACCCTAACCCTAACCCTAGAAAAGTCTGCACTCTTGCTACTTGAGAAGAAACGAAAACTGTGGAAGTAAAATTAATCATCTTCTTGTTCAAGACTGTAAAATCATTTATCAATATTGTTTCCCTTATCACTACTTCAAAGTGTTTTTTTTCCTCACATTAATCAGTCATGGCTTGTCTTAGTTTCCTTTTTTCTTATTTTCTAGAATGGATTCCTTTGTTCTAGCTGAGACATTCAAATACCTTTTTCTACTGTTTTCTGAGAAAGAAGACACACCGTTACACATGAATGAGTTTATCTTCACTACAGAAGCTCATCTCTTACCCTTAAGCCTGTCTAGAATTCAAGCAAACAAAACAGCTTACCAGGTGAATTGTAAATACTAGACCCTTTACCTTGGGAGTAATGTTTCCCAAGAGAATAATATTATAATTTGTTTGAGCTGCATACACATTCATGTGTCTTCTCATGCACTATTGTTAAACAACGAAATGATACTCTAGGGAATGACACATGATTTAAAATGGAAAAAATGTTGCACCCAAGATAGAACGGTCAGTGACCATAAGGCAATGATTCAAAGTTGAGGTTGGACCTGATGTATTACAGAGTCATAGATAAACTTTTTTTCTTCCTGCAAATTGCAAACAGCCTCACGTTTTCATTGTTTTGCTGTATTTCATTTTAGCTATTGCAGACTCTCTCACTACACACAAATATTCTTGTTTTTCTATGACTAGGTTTTTTTTTCAATTCCTTTTTAAGTAATTTAAAGGAATCTTTTACTGGTCAACTGACATTTGCCGTGAACTCAAATCTAAAACTCTCTTTCATATTCACTGTAACCTTCACTGACGGTAATGGTAGGTTGTCGGTTGTTTTCAGGCAGATATTGGTAGGGTAGTGGTAGACTGTTGCCCAAGGGTGTGGTGTTGACCCATACCATACCGACACCCATTTGGGGGCTATATCATTTACTATTGCCTTTAGAAACTTTGTTTCATGGTAACTTGTATCAAATTTTGGTAAGGTGTATTAGTACTTGTCCATCATTGTACATCTGTGTCATGCTTTCTGAATTTCTTCATTTGTCTGTTCCAGGAATTACGTTATAATGTGACACTAAATGAAGAAAATGAACATGATTTTTCCTTGTCCCAACACTGGAAACTCTGGTGACAAAGTCAAGTATGCCGAGAGCATAAGAGATCAAGTGTTACTCAGATCCCAATCTCAAAACTGTCCAACAAAGAAAACCTTTGCCTTCTCCTCCAATAAGTAAGATATGAATTGTTTTTGAATAGAGTTTATTATGTAATTATAAACCGAAACTAAGTGGCCCTGGTTACAGTAGATGCGCTGTAAAACATAGCGCATCTATTTAGCATCTTATGCCTTCTGTGCTTCCCTGATAAAAATGAAAACATGCATGGACTCTGAAGGTGACTTCCACTCAGGTTGTCGAAAACGTGAGTCACCAGCAACAGCAGACAGCTGTAAAAGATAGCACATTTATTTAGCATCTTATGCCTTCTGTGCTTCCCTAAAAATGAAAACATACATGGACTCTGAAGGTGACTTCCGCTCAGGTTGTCGAAACATGAGTCACCAGCAACAGCAGACAGCTGTAAAAGATAGCACATTTATTTAGCATCTTATGCCTTCTGTGCTTCCCTAATAAAAATGAAAACATGCATGGACTCTGAAGGTGACTTCCGCTCAGGTTGTCAAAACATAAGTCACCACCAACAGCAGTCTTTCTCAAGACTACACTCACCTGGAAAATCGCATTCCACACCAAAGATGACAAAATTATTAAATTTATTTTCCATTTTTATCAGACCTCCCCGTCTCCGTGCTGAGCAGTTTGTTCCTGGCAATGTAGAACACCTGGAAATTCTAAAATCCATGGGGATTACTGTAGCACAAACCAAAGAAGGAAGAATCCAGTTAATGCACTCTGCCTCAAATGTAAGTTTTTTTTGTCATATCACAATGAAATCCATACGTTTAATACAATTAATAATTTCCTGAGGTGCAAATATCAAATTTATGACCGACGGCATGTGTTGTTCAACACTCGGCAGACAGTTGGCCAATCATTAGTCAATACTTCAGGCAAAGCTAGTGCCAACACACATCGCTATAGAGTGTAATTGACATTTGTGTCATCCTTAGATTACAACTTTGCAAATATTTGAAAAAATATTATAAACCAGTTCATTAACATTTTAACCAATAATGAATTATAAAGTTTAATCATATCAGTCAATAAAAATTGGGGCTTAGTTTGCTCTTGAGAATTGTCATCAGATTCACAATGGGGGAAGGGGGGAGTTGGGGACATTTCCTTTTCCTACATCCCCCTAGCTCAACCTCTTACTGACGAGCGCATTAAATTTGAGTTTGAGTAGCTGAATGAAAAGATTTATCAGAAATACATTTCATTTGACTTTACACATTCAGCTCTACTCTTTGACAACAAGTGAGGAAATTTCTAATAATGACGAGAGCCATGAAAAGACGGTTTTAATTGTAAGTTCATGTATCTGTTATAGTTGGGCTCTGCATGGCTGCAAATGAGCATGCATTGGTTTTAACCAACTTGTCCAACTAACCTTTTTTTCCAACTTCCAATTTCCAACTGGACAATTTTTTGTGACTAATAACCATTTTGATATCCTCCTCACTTGGAAGGGTGATATTAGATTTTGCTTCTTTTCTAAATCTTTATTTAACTTTGTTGATACCTCAACCCAGACCACTTTAATAAACCTGTATCATTAACCAATCATATTGCAAACATTATTGAGGTGTAAATTATTGCAATGGTTGGTTTCTAGTATTTTGAACATTGTAACATGTGGAATTGTACAAGATCTTAATATGGGACATTTCTGTGCTAACTTTATGATGATTTTGTTCAAATCATGTGTATATTTAGGCTAGTCCAAAAATCCAAATTAAAATTTAGGGTTGTTAATATGTAGTTCAATATTTTTCAACCAGCTAATCAGATATCACATCAATATGATAAGAGCGTGGGAGCGAGACAATCTGATTGGCTAACGCTGTTAACGCAGTTTTATTCAAGTGGTTCCAGTTAGTGTGTCCGCACAGTAAAAAGTATAGCACGTGATCGTTACAAATCTAGATAATAAACTTGGACATAATTGTTTGGTCCTTCTATATACCAATTTAAAAATATACTATTATTATTGTATTATTAATGCAATAATAATTTCAATGTATTATATAATTTAAAAAAATACTAGTCAGCATAAAATATAAATGAGAAAAAAAAAATTTGAAAAATGGCCAAGTCATGATTTTTGTATTGAGTTCAAAAGTAAAGCATGTAAAACATTAAACACATTTCTCCTTTTCCACAAATGAATGATAAAGTTCACATTGTTTAGTATTATTTTAAACTCTCCTGGATAGCCAGAGCCTTTTCTGGATAGATCTTAGCTTGTTCAAGCAGGCCCAAATAACGTATGGTAATGTTCTCCTATTAAAAATGATCCTAGAGTTTCATGTAAGGTTACACTTATTCATTGCTTATAAATCCCTCAAAGGGCCTGCTCGAGCTATGAAATATGATAACATTGTACCTGTGTTTAATTTATTTGTTTTAAGGCCTACTCCAAGACTGATGCAGAAGATGGCATCAAGTTTATGCAAGAAATGATTGAGTTAGCAAAGCAGCGCAATGACGATGGAGGTACATTATTAATACTACTATTACTCAATTGATTTATGTCAGGTCATTAAGAGTATGACAAAGGAAATACTGAAAGGGGGGCCACTAAGACAGCAAGAACCAATCAAAATGTAGTGTAAGAACAGCACATTCCAACTTTGGGTAGTGGAGCCAATCTTGTACGTCCCAGGTTTCTGATTGGCCTAACTATCCAAGGGTGGAATGCATTGTTTTCTCTCAACATTTTGATTGGTTAGCTGTGTAAAGGGCCCTGGTTATACAGTAGTAGTTGCCCCATATTAGTAAAAGATTCTCTCCAGACCCTCTTTCCCAAACACCTTCTGTATTGTTAAGTTATGGGTGGGGCTTTGGCTGCACAATGTTCATTGCTGCAGGGAGGTAGAGGTCAAATTTAGAATGAGTATTCAAAATATCCCAGCCTTTCGGGTACTTTCAAGAGTGATTAATAATAATAGGATGTTCTTATTATTATAGCGCATTCACACTTGTCTCAATGCACTTTACAATTATGACCAGTGGAGAACTTTACGTGCTGCATATTAAGGCGCTATTAGCAGCTGTGCAGCTTACAATCATGAGTGATTTGTTAGTACATTAGTGTTATGCCTCCAGACAGGGATATGCTGTTGAACCTGGAGACAATCCCCTACTCTTACACGGATAATTCAACAGTCTCTTTTATGTCCCCCATTTTTACTCCAGGTTAGGATGGGTTGGGAGACAGGGCCTACAGTTTAAAGTCCTTATCCGAGAAGACCTGAAGGTCTAACCACTTGCAGATATTATTACAAAGGCAGAACCTTCTCCTCACTTACTTTAAGACCCTGAGTGTTGACTACATGGTCAGTGGTTGGTTGTAAACTACATGGTTTCCCTGGGTTACTCACCCTGATAAGAGCTTTTTTTAAATTCTGGTGCAGCAATTCTTAATGTACCTAATTGTGTTTTGTGTATTCAGGTGCCAGTGCAAACCCACGTGTTGTACAGCTCATGTCCCCTCCATATAAGGGAAGCATAGTGTTGAATGCTGGGCCTGCACAGTTTGGTCTTGACTTGTCCAAAGGAAATGTGGGGGTGAGTTGATGCTAGTCATGGTAATTTTGTCTCAAAGCTAACAACTGATGATATTTTCCAAACAAATGGTTCTTTTCTTCATTTGAATTTAGCTAAATTCTCTTGGTGCCATATTTATTGGTACCCATTTCAAACCATGTGCCATTCCCTTAAGAATGAGATTTTTTGTTTGAGTCAGGGAATGCAAAGCATATTGAGGGTGGGGGGGGGGGAGGGTGGGGGCTGACATATGAAAATTAAGCATATTGCATATTGAAAAAAGAAAAATAGCTATAAAAAGATTTGACTTGGAGTATTCAACTTTGCACAAAAAGTGGGGGCCACAGCTGCCCAGCCCCCAACTCCAAGGTCCCTGTGAGTTCTATCTATATTCATGTGTCTGCATGGCAGACTATGTCACTTAAGTGCAACCCTGGTAAAGTAAAGCTGTCCATCTATCTACCCTGCATATTTGCATACACAACTAATAATTCTCTTGTGAATGAGACGTTGCTTTGATTAATTAGGTCTATTAAGTTCAAAAATGATTTTTTACAACAACTCACGTAAATAACACATTCTAATTGGCTGAGAGCTATGGAAATCTATGTGCGATTTGTTAAATAATTGATGGTCTGGAGTAAGAGTATTTTTCCTTTCTTTTCACAGGTTGGTGCTGAAGTTGTTCTAGCTGATCCAATCAAAGGCTGCACAAGCCTTAAGAATGAAGAAAGTGTAAAACACAGAATTGCAATCATGGAAAGAGGAGATTGCATGTTCATAGACAAGGTATCGTAAAGGATTTACATAGGCACATAAACAAATGTTTCTATTTCTATTACTGGTAACTACCATCATCATCGTTGCTGCATGATAAGAAGCAATTCTCTAGCCTAGAATATTTCTTTCATTAGAATTGTAATAATTAGTGAAAAAGAAAGCCCATGCCGCCCATCATTGATGTTAAAACTCGTTGATCTTAACAGGTTCGTATGGCAGAGAAGGCAGGAGCTGTAGCAGTGATCATTATTGGTAAGAAAGGACTGTGATTCTTGCTAGATTTTATTGGTTATTTCCTGTGCCTTTATTCAACTTATATTCCTTTACCATTGAATCCAGTTATATGGCATTTAACTTCAAAACACCAGAACTGCTACACTAAACTGTGCAATTCTGGAAAATGTGACAAAATATTGGAACAAAGAAATAATTCTCTTGGGAACGACACAGTCTGAAATTGGTATTACATAACCTACATATTGGCAAGTGGATTTGGACCATTTTCAATCTTGAGAATAATTGTCTGTTGTTATTTTGCCAATCATCTCTTCTTATACTTGTCATACTTTATCCTCCCTTCTGTCTGCCTTCAATCTTGAGAATAATTGTCTGTTGTTATTTTGCCAATCATCTCTTCTTATACTTTTCATACTTTATCCTCCCTTCTGTCTGCCTTCCCCTGTACTCTCATAGACCCTATTTATTCTATGATACAAATATATGCATGAAAGGCTAGCATATTTCCTATACTTTTACCCATATAGCAGTTTTTAGACTGTGTTAAACACAACCTGCATAAACACAGCCATGACACAGCAAGGCACACACCAATCACATTGTGTGAACATGTACACCCTATCCTATCAAATACCTGAAACATGGCATGAACATGAAAGCATGACAGACACAGCAAGGCACACATACAGCACTGAGCTTTTCATAGTCATAAAGAAAATGCTCTAATCCACTACAGTGAAGCTTAGGACTTCAATGAATTGATCCCATTGAACCGTTGTCCACTAGACAATAATGATGGCAGCTCCAGTGATACACAGCCCATCTTTGCCATGGCTGGTGATGGCACCAGCAATGATGTGAAGATTCCTGCAGTCCTTCTCTTTCACCAGGAGGGAATGATTCTCAAAAGAGCCATCTCATTCCTGGAAGATAAACAACAAGCCCTTAAAGTCAGGCTGGCATCTAAAGCTGATGGTGCAGGTATGCTGAGATGAACTAAGAATCAACACTACCACATACACTTCCAGTACATTTAGTGACTGTCGGACGGAGGACAGATCAATAATTGATTTAATATTAACACTTTCATATACACTTTTAGACAGAAACTGACTGACTGACTGACTGACTGACTGACTGACTGACTGACTGACTGACTGACTGACTGACTGACTGACTGACTGACTGACTGACTGACTGACTGACTGACTGACTGACTGACTGACTGACTGACTGACTGACTGACTGACTGACTGCACTGACTGACTGACTGACTGACTGACTGACTGACTGACTGACTGACTGACTGACCTGACTGATGAACTCACTGGATAACTTACTACTAATTAACTGACCAACTGATCGGCTGGCCAACCAACTGACAAGTGACTAACAGTTTGATAAACCAATAACTATGGACAGGATGGATAAATGCAGAAATAAGTGGCTGAATGGATACATGTCATCTTTTATCCCACTATTAAAACTATACAGCTCCAAAGAAAAGTTCCTCAAATGAAGGGAAAAGATCAGGCGTACCCATAGAAAAAGATATCATAGATGAATCAACCCATCAAGGCAAAACCAAACCAGACGACGATCAAAAAGGACAACAAGAAACTGCAGATCTAACCCAGGAAGATAAAGAACTAATGGATGCGATTCAAAATATGAAAATATCTGTAGCAGAATTGGAAAAACACTCACAGGTATGAAAGGTCTTCCTAAATCATTCCAGTAAAAATCTCTTAAAAACTAGAAGCAAAAGATAAAGAGTGACTTTTGAAAATAGTATTATCTTTCCCTCTTTTCCTTGTCAAAAGTTTGTCTCACTTTGCAAATGGGGTGGGGGAGAAGGGGATGTTTTGGCCCTCCACTAAATCCACTTTTGCATGTTGTCTTAGCTTGATGTTCTCCCATTTTCCAACCACTTGTTATTCTCTTCTCTTTGTTTGTTTGAGTTGTATCAATACTCATGTATCTTCTCATGTGGAACTGTTAAACAAAGGAATGATACTATAGGGTATGATAACAAGTCTGGCTCCAGCCAAAATTTTAGGGGGGGCTAATTGAGTTTCTTCCATCAACACAACGGAAAACAATGAAAAAGCATCTAATTCTTCAGTTTTTTTTGGTTTTGCTTTATGCTGAAGGGGGGCTTCAGCCCCTCTTCCCCACCCCCTGGATCCGCCCTTGGATAAGTGGTCTGAAATGGGAAAACATTAGCCCAAGGTTAAATGGTCTATTAATAGATCTAGACAAAATGTTATGGACTTATGTATGTTGCTTAATTCCTCTGATAGGTTTTGACCAAAGAAATGCTTATGAAACTTCAACATAAACTACTGAAGATAAAAAGAGGAGGTGACTATAAGGATATCAATGAATATTATGAAGAACTTAAGTCTAAATTAATAACACTGAAAGATAATGAAGTATTGTGTGCAGCAACAGGCAAGGCTTGCAGCAAGGAAGAAACTGTTAAAAACACTGGTGGATCTACTGATAATACCGCACAACAAATAAATGAGAACTTAAATCATAAAAATATTGAACAAACAACAGATAAAGAACAAGAAACTACGAGTAAATTGGAACAAGAAAGTATACCTCAAAGAACAGGCTCAGATCATACAGCAGATTAATTTAATTTTTTTTAAAGTTCCTCTTTGGTTATCGTTCATGGTGCAAGGAAATATTGTCGAACTTGTGACGATTCTGAGTGACAGGAATCCAAGATATGCTCCTGGAAAAAATGAATATTATACTTTTAATAGAAAATTCTCAAAATGGAAATCATTTCCACAGAAAGGATCCAAGAAGATTACTTAGCAAGTGGATAATTTCCAGAAAATGAATTTTTCCCTATACGTTGATGATGTCCATAGCAAACTGAAAAACAACTTATTCTTATTTAGGACAAAAAAGTTCAAAATGAATAATGAAAATATATTTATATTTTTACTGAAATACTTTACGAGAAGTAAGGTAGTTTTGGTTCCCATTCAAGAAGTTTGTGGAATGTGGTTTGACATCAACATGAATGTGGTGAAAATCCTACTCAGTCTTTTATTCTCAGGCTAAAAGTAGTTGCCACTCAACTAACAATGTCCAGGCAAAATTGAAAATCCGCAAGCCAAACCTGTCTTAGGCTGGTCCTTTTGACTTGTCACATTGATCAGAACAGTGTGGCCAGTGACATAGTGTTTGGCCATTGAGTAGACATTATGTTTTAGACCTGCATTTATTAGAAAACCAATAGTCCCCTTCACAGTTGCCTGTGTCATCTTAAAAGTTAGTCATGCCTTTGTGTCAAAGGGATTCAAACTGTGAGCTTGCAATGATAGAGAAGTGAATCATTGTCCAAGTTGTTAAAAAAAGTTCTCTATCATTGCAAGCTCATTGTTCATCTTGCTTTGATGCAAAAGGACAGCTACCTTTCAAGATGGTGCAGGAAACTGTGAAAGGGACCATACGCTTTTGAAAATGTAAGTGGATTCTGTCCCTGGGCCTTTGGTAACATACACAGACTTGGTGCAATAGCCCACTTCAAGATATGCTTAACTTGTCACACAAAGGTTTCAGTACAAGGCTATGTTCTAAATTAAATCATTCTTTTCTCCTGACACCAATCACTTGGCATCATACCCTTATCCTTGCGTTATCTTGCAAGTGGGTTATACCTTGTGATGCAATCATTGCAGAAACTTCGCTCATTGTTAATGCTAGTTTCATTGCAATACTCATTGCACTCCATTTTGAACTGCGTGATCAAATGATCATCGCATACATTTTGCATACTAGTCAGACATGCTCATGTTGCAAGTTTCATTGCTTCTCATTGCAGCCTATTTGAAATGTCATGAATAAATGCAACAATGCAATAATAGACTGTTTTCTCAAGGTTGCGTGCACATCCAAAATTAAGCAACTTGATGGGCCACTATACCAGAACAGGACTTAGTTTATATCATACATTTCTATGAATTTTTTTCGATAAGAATTCATATGATATTGATTAATATTCTCCTCTTTAAGTATAAATCTGGCTTCTCGATATTACCAAAATTGTGTGTTTTTCAATTTTGTGGCCCGTCAAGTTGGAAGAGTACGCAACCTTGAGAAAACAGTCTCTTGCAGAAACTTTGGTTATTGATCCGACATGCTCATATTGCAAGTTTCATTTACCTTCATTGCTATACTCGTTGCAACCTATTTTGAATAAATGCAATTGCAGAAACTTGCACATTGGTCAGACATGCTTATGTTGCCATTTTTCTCAAGATAGCAACCAATTTTGAATTGACTTGAGGAAAATGGAGTAACTTGGCCAATTTAGTTACACTGTTGCAAGTTGCGATGCAATAGTCATTGCAAACTTTCTTGAACTGAAGTGAAAAAATGCAGTCACTGCAAAGACTGCTTATTGGTTATAATGGTGCTAAGATTTTGAACCAGACTAATTTTTTTATCTGTGATGTTCTTGATAGTAAAGATTGCATTCCTTTTTGTCTTCCCAAGAACAACAAACTGAATACGGTTATAGGACGTTTGCATGATGACATCATTTGACTCCCACTACCAAGATGCTTCGCAGATTTTCTTTCTTATTTAAATTTATATTCCCTCATGAGAATAGTAAGACAATGGGTGCTAATTAACTGGACAAAAGAAAGTGTGCAAGGGAGTCTGGTAGTAGAGGTCAATGACACTATTCAAAGAAATAGTAATTTTTTATATGTACAGTGGTACAGATCTTTTTAAAGACAGGCCTTTGTTTCTTACTCTAAAGCAATAGAATCCCATTTCTTTATTCAATTGCTGTTACATAACTAGCAATAGAAATGAGAATGTATACATCATGTTTTACTACTTGAAGCTCTCCAGGTCCAAAATGTCAGTAATGGTGGATTTTTTCCCTCAATGTTTAGCATTCATTATCATAGGTAATTCATACAGGTCACCGCATTTGAACATACATTATAATTTTTCAGATACAATTGGGTGGGTTGTAGAAAGCAAGCGCAATTATCAGAACCTACTGCTGAAATCAAATACCTTTAAATTTTATAGATACACCATTATATAGAACCATTAGAACTACACTGCTTATTCACTACATCATCATTATCTACTCATTTTTTCTAACAATACAACACACTGTTTCAAAAAGGTTGAAGGGGGGTTGACGAAGAAAAGTGAAAAGTGATAGAACATAAGTTATTCCAAAATGCAATCTTAGAATAAAATAGAAGTTATCGTTGAGATGTTTAGTGTTATTTGTAGTTGATGAAACCATTTAATGATTTTATTTAAAAATATAATCTATATGTGAGGCATGATGGGGATGTTGACGGGTTACTGATTTTTAGAGACAAATTTTAGACACTTTGAGGATTTTTTCTTTTTTTCTTTGAAAATAATACAAATGATTTAACTTAACTCTCTTTGCAGTGACTTGAAATAAAAAGATTTTCATATGACTGTTAGTATAAATATGAAGAATAGTTTGCTGTAATGTAATTCAGATTAACAAATGATTAATTATTTTCTGAAAAGATCAAAACATGCACCTATGGTCTACCAAGTGATATGAGAACCAAGTCATGTTTTGCATACAGTAATAATATTACAGTATCTTCAATGATCTAAAATTTCCTTGGTAGTTCATTTTATTCATAAACTGCGATGAATTTGTTTTTTTCGCCATTATGTTCTTAATAACTGAGCTTTAAGGCTCATGGCCCATCGTCAGCATAAAATGAAGCAATAAAACTATCTTCAATCCTTACAATGTTTTACAACTGTACCTTTTCAAATTTTTGTAAAATACTGTGTTCCTTGATTACAGACTCATTTACTCAGGGATAGCCTCGTCTCAGCATTGAATATTCACAAATACAGTACCAAGAGTAAAGTAGAGAATGCACAACTTCAACAATACAAATACTTTGAAATTCCATTGCACAGGACCTTTACTGGAAAACAGTAAAACCTTAACTGAAGCTAACCCTGAGCAACTGAAGAATCGAAACTGGAATATTAGGCCTGAATTTGTGGAAAATTCATGGCAAATATGTAGTCGTCGTTGTGCTGCGCCATCTTGTTAGCATTGTCCATTGCAAACAGTGACAAATGCTTTTTTGAAATAAGAAGGGGAGGTAAAGTGGTCCAACCTACTTATCTTCCTATTAGTATTTTATAACGTAATGCATATTATAATAATTTATTTCTTGGTGCCTCCAAACCCAGAGAAACCCATCATGGCTGCAACCTCAGGATCAACACCTTCCTCCGCCTCGTGTTGAACTTTCATTTTCTTTTCTTTCTTGAACTCTTTTCTTTGTTGTTTTCTCTGCTCTTCCTGGAGATTTCAAACATTGTTAACCTAGATTAGTATTAGCATCAAATCATTATTAGCATCATAAGGCAGACATAAAAGACCTATGGCTATCTTCAGTGCTGAAGCCATTAAGTCGCCAGTCATGATGACTGGCCATATTAGTTTTAGCTCTGTCATATCTCATTTCTGGCTTTGGCTTTGACCAGAGAAGTCCCATATCTGGGCTGACATTGTCTGTTGTCCATCCATTACTTAAATCCTGAGTGCCAGTGCTCATAGTTACTTTATGGATATGATATGTTTTGCTTGATTGACAGTAGTTTAGGCTGTTACCCATTGACCTGTGGTAACTTTTGTCTCAATCAGCATGTAAAAATGAAAACAGTGGTAATGACCAAGCTGAATCTTCTTTTGCTGATTACTTTAGTTATCAAAGAAAGCCATGTGGTGGGTGTATGGTAAATTAATATCTGTATATTACTTTTCTGTCGAAATTATTTGCACATTCATACAGTACCTCATCTTTAAGGATAGCCAACCTCTCCTCCAGATCATAATCTTTGCTGTGTTTCTCTTCCTCTCTTTTCCTTTTGTTCAGTTCAAAACGCTTTTTCACCTGATCAACACTAGATCTCTCTACTCTCATCGACATTCCTAGATTTCTTTGATGTTTCTTGCCATTAATGTGATCCAAAAAGTTGATGGAATCCTTTACGACACAGTCACAAACATTACAATAGTATCCACCGCTCTGAGACATAGAAGAGTTCTTAGTAATAACAACTGATTTTCCCAAGTTAGACTCGAGGTCAACATCGTAGTCTCTCTTTTTTAAAAGTTCTCTTTTGACTGGAGGATATCGTTTGAATGAAGAAGGTTCGTCATCCTCTTCTCCTTTGAGCCTTTCTTTCGCTTTTTTCTGGTATTCATCTTTGTCCCACGTACGACGAAAGTTATCATTCTTTCCAGTAGCATTAGCCATTTTAATCTTTTGTTTAAGGGGTAAATAAAACGAAAAAACCGCGTGAAAAAATATTACAACTATTCACAACTACTAGTAAACTAAGATGGCGGCATTCAGGAGTATCATTCGAAGAATACTGTCGGAAGATGTTTCGGGCAAATTCCGGAAAGTGCTCGTAATAGACTCGTAATACGGTCATCTCCTTGGGTACCAGGTCGGTGTCACAGGGATTTGTGTTCCCCCGAGTTATGTGTTCCCCCGAACACTGAGCACTAGTGTTTTGTGTTCCCCCCTCCTCTCCCTATGAAACATCTCTTGACACGTTTCTCTCCCCCAGAACAAGGACATTTTAACTCTAAAATCGAAAAATAAATCAGTGGACTTTTTCTATCGTACATCTTATCGTAAACCGTATAACCGCGTGATCCTCTACTGCCGTTGGTATTTTGAGAGATAAAATTGTATTTACCGAATGCAATAATTCAAGCGAGTTCTTTTCTTGGTCTCGGCAAAATTCATATGCAAAATTTCTTTGCTCAATATTATCTAGCCCTACATGGGCGCCGAAAATAGATGAATGGCACTCCTCAAAGAACCTAGCTTTGCTTCTCTTCACGTCCTCTGATTACCACTCTCTTTTTCCCTCCTTTTTCTACGTACCATAGTACGAGATGCTAATGAGTTTCTTCGTGTGCAATTATTTCGAGCAAGAAATTCTTGTAAAACATATTTTTCTTTATTCACAAAATCAAGAGGTTGTTCCTTTCGGCCTAAATAGGTAAAAACATTATCATACTGTGAAGCTTTCATGATTTTTTGAATTCGTTCGTTGAATTTAGATTTGGAGAAAATTCTCAGATTTAGCCAGTTTGTCACAACCGAAAACCAATCATTTATAGAGAGATTCCTCGTTCTGGGGGAGAGAATCGTGTCAAAAGATGTTTCATAGGGAGAGGAGGGGGGAACACAAAACACTAGTGCCCAGTGTTCGGGGGAACACATAACTCGGGGGAACACAAATCCCTGTGACATCGGAATGAAAAGAATCCTCTTTTTGAGTGCCTCCTCAACGATTAGTAGCGTAGAACAAAAGATAATCAAGTACTCAAGTTTCGAAGTTGAGACTTTTTTTTTTTCATCGTACCACTTTCAGTAGAATATTGTAGCTATGTCCAACGTTAATTATCAAGAACTGCCCATTTTTTGTTACATTATAAAATACGAAAACGCATTTACAACATAATTTTATCTCTTAGTGTTTTAAAAAAGTAAAAAGATGCAAAATAAATGATTAAAAGAAATAAATAGAATTCATAAAGTAGAAATCTTCGTGTCGTCACGATCGGCAAATGTTCGTGTTCGTGATTTAGCTATTGTATTCCAAATATGGAGTGATGTAGCGCCAGTCTCTCCAAGGTCAAGGTGTGACGTTGACGTTGAAAGCCTCGTGGACTTCCGTGAAACGCGCCATCTTTGTTTCTTCCCTGGCAGTATTTGGTTACTTTTTCGCCCATTCTGCCACAAACTTCTACATCTTTTTCCAAAAGCAATTAATATATAAATGGCCTTATGATTTTGAAACGTACTTTAGTCCGTTCTGGAGCTACTTGCTTTGTTGTTGAGGTAAGAACTAAGTCTTTTAACGACGATAATTTTTGTTCGTCATAAATAAGTTTTTCTCCCTCGTAATTTAGTTTGAATATCTTGGATAACCTTTCTCCTCCAAGGCTTCCTTTTGTTCCCAAAATTCATATTCCTCGAGTCCATCACGTATGAAAGATGAAGATATTTCCTTCATCTTTAAATTAATTTTCTGCCTCGAAGAAGGAACTCCTAAATGCAATGAAAGGTTTTATTGTTTTTATTGCTGTCGCTAGGTTGTTTCGACATATCCCAAGAAATAATTTAGTCAAGGGAGATTTTTTCATTATTTTGAGCCAGAAAGTTTAAAATTCCTTGTATTTTTAGAGGAGAAAAAATGTTTTCTCATAAATAAATCACTAAATGGCCGGTAAGCGCTGGTTGCCAGCCTCAAGACTCATTTTCTGTATTGAACAACTCAACTCTTTAATTCAACCAGTTCAAGTCTTGCAAGCAGCCGTTCAGTGTCACTATGGTACATCACTAGGAAAAAACGCGAAAAAACATGAACGGTGTACGGAATTTTTAATAGTTTCAGAATAAAATTTTATTTAGTTTCCAAGCGTTTGCTGGAAGATTTTTTCTGGGTGTTTGTTTAGGGCGTACATGTACGAGAGTATGTCCTACGACAGCTTGCCAAAAAAAAATATTGGGCATTTTATGAATTAATTTTCAGTTCTTATTTTTGGTTATTCTAATTCTTCAAAAGAAAATGATAAGTAAAATTAATTTTGTTTTTATCTAACTAGGTCTTTTCAGTGAAGGCTTCCAATGGCTGGCCGAGGAAGATGTATTGATATAAACAGAGCAACACCACAGGAGCTTGAGCATTTAAATGGTGTTGGTAGAACGAAGGCAGAGTCTATTTGCGAATATCGTGATGCATTAGGAGGGTTTAGTGACATATTTGACTTGCAACAAGTCCCTGGGATTGGTCCATGTGTTGTTGAAAGCAATAAAAATGAACTGCTGTGTTCTGCAGCTAGACGAAACCTTACTACTAGAGAGACTAGATCTTCATCATGTCCTAGCAAGAAAAGAGGCAGAAGTGATTTCAAACCACGACGAGAACTTTTTCGAAAGATGATTAAAGTTCCATTCAAAGCGAACACCAAGTTATCACGTAAACACAAGCTTGCTGGCAAGCTTGAACCAACAGAGGGAACTCCAAGTCCTCCCAAGAAATTATGCACAGCTAACCAACTAAGTAGAACTGTGAGAGTTCTTCCTTTAAGGAATTATGGTAGAATAAAAACAGACTTAAATGTGGGCCAATCAGGCGAAGCGAGATGTAGAAGGACTTCTTTATGTAGCCAGCCTCCAGCAGGGCTGAAGGATTGGTTACATGTGTTTCAGCAGTGGGGCACAGAAGAAAAGAGATATGCATTAGAAGAAATTATAGATACTTGCGAGCCCACTCTAGTTAGACATATGATGGGCACTATTGAACCGAGGTTCCAGAGGGACTTTATTTCTCTGCTTCCAAGAGAGCTTGCACTTTACGTTCTATCATTCCTCGGACCTAAGGATCTGCTTCAAGCTACCCAAACCTGCAAATGTTGGCAAATTCTTTGTGATGATAATCTGTAAGTATACTAATTCTATGTTTTCCATACCAAGCAAAAAAATATTACATCTTCTCAGCTGCACATTTTATAAATTTATTCAGTAGCTGTTGGGAGTGACAAAAACCTCATAGCTTTTCCATTTTTTTTTTAAATATCAAGAAGTGGTTGAATATGTTCATTAGTGCTTACTGTATTTGCGACAGTTTTTTTTGAACAGATGGTAGTAACTAGGCTGGATCTTGATTAATGATGCTGATGTCACTCATCCTGATTATCCATTGCAAAGGGTTATCAATTGGCATATTAATTATGGACATTGTTTCCTTACTTTTACAATTGGAGAAAAATGTAAATATTCTCAAAAATCAACAATTAATCATTTCAGTGGATCTGTTTTGAAATTTCTAAGACTGCACATAAATTATAAATTTTTTTTTTGTGGATGGTTTATTCAAACTCAAAAGCTTATTCATTATCTTATCTCTAAAAGTATCTTAAGGAAGCCTTTGTTTACATCTAATCTATTATCATAACTTGAATACACTCTACAAACAGACTTATAAATGGATAACAGCATTTAGAAGACATGACAAAAAAATTGAAAGAAATTTACATTTTTCAATGAGTGCTTTCAAAATATTTTAAAGTCAATCATTCAAAAACCTTGGACTTCCTTAAGCCTAAATATAATAATTTCATTTAATGTATGGACAGTAGTGATTGCTTTAAGGCATAAAATATGAGGAGTTTGATGTGTTAAAATTTATTAAATAATTTTTTTGTTTTTGTTTTGTGTGTGTGTTTTTTTTGTTGAGATTGTTGAATATTTTTTTCTTTTAAAGGCTATGGAAACAGAAGTGTAAAGAAGCCAGAATTGATGATGAACCTGCTTGTGTAATCAAATCTCCAAGGAAACGCACCAACAACAAAGATTCATCTCCCCAAACCTCAAAGCATGTTCCAAGTCCCTTTAAGAAACTCTTTATGATTAAACAAAAAATATATTGGAATTGGAGATGTGGGGAAATAAGACCATCAAAGATACTCAAGGGACATGATGACCATGTTATAACCTGCTTACAGTTTTCTGGTTCAAGAGTTGTGAGTGGTTCAGATGACGGCACGCTCAAGGTCTGGTCTGCGACAACAGGGAAGTGTCTGCGTACTCTCGTTGGCCACACAGGTGGTGTGTGGTCATCTCAGTTGAGTGGGAACATTATAGTAAGTGGATCAACTGACAGGACACTAAAAGTCTGGAATGCCGACACAGGTTACTGTATTCATACTTTATATGGACACACATCTACGGTACGGTGCATGGATATGAGTGGTTCTGTAGTGGTGAGTGGATCAAGGGATGGTACACTTAGAGTCTGGGATACTGAGAGTGGAAACTGTCTTCATGTCCTTGTTGGGCACTTAGCAGCTGTAAGATGGTAAGTTTGACGTCTTTATTGTCTACAAGGGCACAAATAGACGGTTATATAGATATTACTATATGTTAAGAGCCTGTTATCGTTTTTATTCACAAGTTTTTTGCATGATATCACGAACGAGCGAGTCCACAAACGAGTGAGTGATATACGAAAAACTCATGAATAAAAACAATATTAGGCTCCTCCTAACATGTGATTATTTGTTAATTATACATTTAGGGTTTGATTGGACAAAACTAAAATATCTGTGAGATCTTATTGGACAGTTTTACCGTGAAGTGATTTGGTATCACTTACTGATATGGTTTTTATTCACAGCTTTATTTCACGGATATCAACCCTAAATGTGTAATAATATGTTAGGAGCTTGATATTGTTTTTATAGATCTTTAAGATGTAGCATGTATATAAGAATATGAACCAGATTGTTTATTTATTTTATTTTATTTACTCTATAACTTTTAAACTTCATTCATTCACTCACTCACTCATTCTTTTGTTCATCCATTCCATTTACTTATTTATGTATTTTCATTCATTCACTCGCTCACTCATTCACACTCACTCACTCACTTATTCATTCATTTGTTCGTTCATCTATTACATTTACTTATTTATATAAATTGTTAGTATAAATTGTAGATAGTTATATTAATTTGTTTGATATATATTAGTTTTAAAGCGGTTTTGAACTATACAGAAACATCACTATATAAAATAAAGTTTATTATTATTTATAATTGAGTTTCAATGTAATATTGCAAACTAGTGGAAAAAAGGTCACATGGCTGCTTTATTGAAAGCATTATCGATATAATTATATGACTATCAGAATTTAATAAATGCCTCAATCATTTATTATTCCACAGTGTTAAATATGATGGTAGAAGAGTTGTAAGTGGAGCTTATGACTTCTTAGTTAAAGTGTGGGACCCAGAAACTGAACAGTGCATCCATACATTACAAGGCCACACCAACAGAGTCTACTCTCTTCAGTTTGATGGTGTGTATATAGTCAGTGGGTCTCTAGACACTTCTATACGTGTCTGGCATTCAGAAACAGGACAATGCTTACACACTTTAGTAGGACACCAATCGCTAACCAGTGGCATGGAGTTACGGAACAACACCTTGGTATCCGGTAATGCCGACTCAACAGTTAAGATTTGGGACATCACTACTGGCCAGTGCTTACAAACCTTAGCAGGGTCCAACAAACACCAGAGTGCAGTCACATGCCTGCAGTTCAGTAGTAAGTTTGTCATCACTAGTTCCGATGATGGAACAGTTAAAATTTGGGACTTACACACAGGAGACTTTATCAGAGACTTGGTCAAGTTAGAAAGTGGGGGTAGTGGTGGGGTAGTCTGGCGAGTGAAATGTGACGAAAAGAAGCTAGTATGTGCCGTGGGAAGTCGCAATGGTACTGAGGAAACCAAACTTCTTGTGTTAGATTTTGATGTGCATGAGTAATAAGAATCATTCAGAACTTTGCAGCGATCCAAATTTGTTTGAAAAAAGTGGCATTTGACTTCAATGCTGAGTTCACACTAATCCAAGACCTTTATAGCATCGGCTCAATTGAAGCCAAATTTTTTATGTTTGCATAAAATTATTTCATATTTTTAGCATTAAAACTATTCATGTAGCAAATTTCATTTAAAATTTATTTAATTAACTCAATTACAATTCTTTCTCTGGGTAATGGTAAACTGACTGTACATTGTGTCTTACCAAGTATTCGAAGTTAATTGGAATATCAATATTTAAACACCAATGCCATCTTGTCTGTAGTTTATTGCCCCAGAGTAATACCTCCTTACATAGACCTACGTGTGAACTCTGCATTGCAAAAAAATATTACACCCTTAACCATATATTTTGTTGCCACTTTCGCAAGGGAATTTACCCTGACTGCAAAAATTTCAAATAACAAAGAATGGTATGTTTCACATAAACCTTACCATTAGTACTCAACATTCTAGAAAACTTAATGTTTTATATTGCTTGTACAGAAATATAAAGAATTATTTCAAATTTTGAAAAATAAGCTTGAACCATTTTATATATAGCCCATCACATCCTGTATAGTATGCAAGATGCAATACCACTTAGTTGCTATCATCATAATATTCATACATATTTGATACATGTTATAGATTCACTTGATAAATTTTGATAATCTAATATTGATATACCTTAACTATATAATATTATAATGATATAGCTTCTAATACTTTCTAGTTGCTTGTGCCACATTCTATGGTTGCCGTTGACTAAATGCCATATGTAAATATTACTTCTACACTATTAGACTTAACATAATAATATGATCGAGTCTTGTTAGTATTTCTTCTAGTATGAACAATCATTGAGGATTCCATTTCTATCATTGAAGCCTTTGTGGTAATTAATTCTTTGACATCTAAGATACTAATATTGAAACTAAGCAACTATTTTTCTTACAGGCAATACTGGGTTGGTAAAAATGGTAAGAGATTTTAGAAAATTCAAAACAAAACTCTTAATGGGTTTCTTAAACGATAGCGTGTAAAAAAATATTACAGAACTGTTTGGTTTGGTTATTCCATCTATGATTCTAAATTATGCCTTAGTGATTGAGAGACTTAAAAGTCACACTGCTTAAAAGTTGTCAACTGTTGTGTTTAGGATTATTTAATCAGCATGTAAATTTATACTTGTTCTGATAAATTGTTTAGGGATTAGTTGCTTTGAGATCTGATCATATTTTGGCTTGTGTTTATTCAACCCAGTAGTCCTCGTAAGTAATAAACAGTTGCCTAGTGAATCACCCCTGCCGGCCAGGTAATACTATATCTATTTTAGGACAATTAAAGTTTATATTATTATGATCTTTAATGAGCCTCAACAATTAGCTTACAGTTATATTATAATAATACTGAATATAATTGGACATTTTGTTTCTATTTTCTTCTATGCTCTTGTCTTTGTTTCAAGCTGCTAAAGAAAGCTTTAATACTCTAATTGACATGGGGCCAGGCTTCCAAGAACTTTCTTGTCTTTATTGCATGCTTTTACTATGAGGTTCACTGCCATTTGTCTGCATATTCTGCCTATTGAATATTATTGATAAATTTGGTATATTACTCTAAAATGTCAAGGAACAAGATAACTTTTCCATTTCTTATTGCAACTGCCATACTACAACATTAGGTTTTCACTGACAATCAGAGTGAATTCTGTACGACAAAATCAATGTGACTGATATCCTGGGACTGTGATGCTATGTCAAAGCATTCTTATTGGATGTTGAACAGTTGCCACGCATGTTTGGTTGTGTTTGTATGGATTTTCTATATATGTTGTCATGGACCTGACAATCTGTAGTCATGCAAAATTTGCTCTGACTTTAACACAAAAGTAATAATGACAATATTGATGATTATTTTTTTTCATTTTACTAGCGCCGTTGCATGATTACATGCAGACAGCAATGTTTGATGACAGAAAAATACTCAATCCCTTTGCTCTTGGGAATTGAATTTCTCATTGTTCCTACCATCCAGCATGGTCACTATTTAACAATTAGTACTCTAGCCCTAATGGAATATCAGTCCATAGTCCATGAGTCCAAAGGCTGAATGGGCCATCAACTCGTAGGCCATGCTGCAAGTGGACTAATTGTCTTAGTCAAATCCAACTAGTCAGCCAAATATATAGATGCAAAAAATTTAACTAAATTTAAATTGACAATGTGTTGGTTTTCAAAGCGGACACTTTGTCACTAGTAGAATATAACTATATAGCCTAGGCAGTAGCTTATCCAATCTGAATGCTGCATTGATGTTAGATCACTAGTTTAATTAGACCAAAATGTAATAGTGCACAAACTCTATAGTAGCAAATCAAAATCTTTGCTCTACCTTCAGTAACTAGGGGACAACACATAAATTCACTTAAATATCTTAAACAAAACCTTGTTTAACTATAAAACCATACACGCCTTTCCTGTTACAGTTTTCATATATCAAATACTATTGCAAAGATAACTTATTAACGTCTTGTATATATGGAATATTGTATAATAAAGTATATTTTTGTACTGGCAGCAAATCAAGTTATTTATTTGTTCATTTTATTACACTTTTAGGGTCCATATCAGTGTGATAAAGCCATGAATAAAAATCATATCAGTGAAGTGATACAATATCACTTTATCAATGTCATTTTATCGACCCTAAATGTGTAATAAATAAATTATTACATGTTACGAACCTGCTATCTTTTTTATTCAATAATGTTTTCCATAATGTATTACTCTTGGACTCACTCATTTGTCATATAACATGGAAACTTGTGAATTATAAATACGATATAAATTTCTTAACATGCGATAATCTCTATTAACAAGTAGTTCTCAACGTTGTGCAAACTGAGAAGTTGCAAGCTGCTCACTGAAATTTGGATTTTCAGTACCGCCAGTCAAAAATGTAAAAGGTACAAACTATTTTTGATTGAAAGCAATGAGAACCAAATTTCAGCATTCAGCTTCATGCTAAGACCATTTAAAAAATAAAAGGAATAATTCTAAATCTATTTCTAGGATATTCCTTAAACTTGCTATGATACCAGGTCTGAGTTACAATTGCTCCAATACTAAGATTTTGTATGACAAAAACTAGCATCAACCATAAATATGCATTTTGTCCTCGTTCTAAAACAACTAATGACAAGTAAATCAATATCTCAGCAAAGTAGTGTGGACTAGAGACATATTCAAACCAGTCCCCATGTGGTATTCTGTACACTCTTCTAGTTTTGTTACTAGAGGATGATCGTAAGTGGGCTAAAATGACGTGACAATTGTACTGATGTAGACTAGCCCATGCAAAGAGGGTTGCAGCAACAACATGTGTCCAGTGAAGGCTTGAGAGAACACTGTCACATGAGATACACCAATCTGTTGACAAAATAAATAAATAATTAATAAAGGCTGGAATTTAAAAATTACATCGTGGGAAGCCCAATAAAAAAGTGGGGTTTGGGGGCTGTGGGGGAGACTAGCTTAGACTGGGAGCAGACTAGTATGCATATACTAAAAGTACATGTACATGAAAGGAAAAGTAGGAGTTAAGACTTGGAAAATTCAGCCCCTTCCCTCTTTGCCCTCTAGATCTCCATGGTCCCAAACTTTCCCTTGTACTGGAATCATTTCCATACCTGCGGAAACCGTATTATGTAAAGGGGCAACCAATGATGCTCCAGCAAGAACATAATACACAATGCCAACAGCATAATGAGACAAATGAATTCGTCCAGTGAAAACACTGATACAAACACACTCTAACAACCTCCGAGATACTTGAATAAGAAGCAATACTAGACCAATGACCACTGATAAACAGTCTATACTACTGGTATAAGAACTGCTGGTGGTTATCTGAGAGACAGAGAAGTATAGCCATGACGTGTCGTGTTCTTTGTTGCAAAATATTTTGACTGAGTAAAGTAGGCCAGTAGTCCATAACACTCCAACTATGTAAAAGTGGGTGAACCAACTGAAAAGAAAATTTCGAATGAGTTTCGTTGGTCCATGTAAAAATAGTATTACCTGTAACCATATTATATACATAGAAGTATAGACATGACAATAATAATGAGCACTATTATCAAGAATAGCACCAGAATATCGTAAAACTCCTGGTGTGGGAAAACCTTTTTCTTAAAATTTCCAACCTCCACACCTCCACCGCGAAGTTACTAGTAATGCTTGGGCTACCTGTGGAATTTTCGAGGTTCTTTGATATTTTACGTTCTCACCTGTTTGGAACATGCAGTAGGCGACTGAATAACGAAGAGGTATTTATGTTTTTTTCTGTTTTACCCCACTGGAAGAAATTATGCAGAGAAACTGGAACGCGATCTTTGAATAAATACAAGAACACGACCACAAGACAACCTCCATTCATCGCCAACCACAGCCAGAATAAAACATCGAAATTCATCTTCATGTTAAATAAACCTCAAGGAAACTAGATTACGAGCGACTTTGAGTCATTTGGGTTTGAAAAGGGGATATTTCTTAGGACAAAAATTCAATTCAAGTTCTTTGGCCATTTTTCCCCGAGCCCATGATACTAATAAAGTGCTATCCAGCAGTTTGTTGGTATCCATGACACATGCGCAGTCCACGTGTACTTTTGAGACGTGAACAGTAAAAAGTTGGTCAAGACATCAAAATAAAGAGAAAATTGTGCAAGAAAAGCTACTGAAAGCACAGCCAAAATGGTGATCATGACAATGATAGGTCGTGTTACTGACGGCCTTACCTCTTGCAGCGTCGATGCCCAGTGATCAAGAGGTAGGTCGAGTTAATAACAATTCAAAATCATTTGTCAAAGTTGCACAGCGAACTTTGCTCATCTGTTAAACTTATTATTATATAGACTTAGGTTATGGTTTGTTCAGCTTCTTTATTGTCTTTACAATAGAAAATACTAGTAATTAGCTATATGTAGGCTATTTAGTTCTTAATGAACTCCCTGTACATCTTTGTACATTGTTCTACATTAATAAGCTTTTGAAGTCCCAAACGTAGAATTTTGCTCTTTAGCAGTTGGTTGTAGTCTGAAAAACTTGTCCTGTCCTCCGAGGCATATTTGCATGCCATGAAATAGGTTAAAAAATGATAGTGCTAGCAGTAATGGTAGACCACTGGCTGTCACCTCAGGGGGGGCTCACAATAATGGCTGGCAATGTCTGACCAAACTGGCACTTGTCTGGCCAAACCACCTCTTAGTCCAATTCTCTTGTCCAGTCACAATAACTGATCACAAGTTGATCAGTCCAATGTGGCTTGTAATATTTTTTAGTCGTTTTTAGTAGTTGTTATTTTTAGCCCTGTATCAAATATGGATATAACAGCTCAAATCGATAATCATTCTCTAGGGAATGACACATGGTCTGAAATGGGAAAGCATCCATTTGTTTAGCCCTATTAACTCATCAAATGTTTTGTTATATATAAGCCTTTTCATTATATTAAAGCCTCCTAATTCCTTTTAATTTTAGACAAGCAGAGGTCTACAGGAATACCAGGGACAATCCAAGCTACTTTTTAGAAAACTTAATGAACATTCTCCTGCTAGAAGTAGCATTGAGTCAGGACCTATGATGTTCCAGTAAGTCTTACCACTCTTTTCACTGCTACTTGCTGATTGAGACAACAGTCGCAACAGGGAAACAGGGCAATACACTGCCACCAAGCAGATAATAAAAAGTTACAGACCATTATATTTGATTGACCGAAGTATATCGCCCATTTTCCTTGACTCAACTGTTATCTTGATCAGTGCGTAGCAATGAAAAGAGTGGTAAAAGCAGAATACAACTTTTCAAACCTTATCTAAATTTAATAACACTGCATACATGTACATGGTAACTTGGAGATATTTCTTCACTATTTAAAACAAGTTTCATGACAAGTTTACAAAGCAATTATACAAAAATAATATATTAAAATGACAATAGATTGCTCTTCCAAACCACTTACTAACCCTAGACCTAATCTAACAAATGAGGTGCTTTATTGTGCATAAATAAAAAAGCAGGTATACAATTATGGTACTTGGGAAGTGCATTAATAATTATTATTAATGCACTTTCCATGTACCATAACTGTATAGAAGCTTCATATAAACTTTGCATCTCAAATGAATACAACAGAGAATAACTATCATTTCCCAGAATACCTTTCAGCCTATCCTTCTTTGTTTTATGTTTTGAACCTGACAATGAAAGAAACAATTGTTTTGAGGATACATATCTTATAGCATTTTACATCCTATATTTTTTTAGTTATTTAATAGAAAATGGAGTCTGCTTTCTTACCTTAACGGAAAAAGCATTTTCAAAACGAGCTGCTTTCAGTTTCCTTGAAGACATAGCAAGTGAATTTCTCAGAGAATATAGTAGCAAGATCCCCTATGCATCCAGACCTTATCCATTTATTGAATTTGGTAAGTCTTAGTTCAATGTACTTGGCGTTTTATACCTTAAAAGATTATTAAATGGACAGTTTTGTCTTAATGCAGATTGTTGGGATTGAATGATTAGCATGGAATAAAAGCACGTTATTTTTTTTGTGATCAGTCGTCGAACATTTTTTTGTACATATTGTGTACTAAATCATATAAAACCACCCTATTACACAAACTTTCTCAGTCATTCCTCATATGGCCTCGTTGGTTAATAAATAATAATAAAAATGATTAGAACTAACAGTGGATTTCAAGAGTGGCTTTTCTTCCACAGAATTCCAGAATTTAGAACTGATTTTTGCTGAGGGAGGAAAACAGTAATACCCAGGGAAAATCCCTCAAAGCACAGGAGAGAATAAACAATCAACTCTACTCAACACTGGGCTCAGTGGGACTTGTAACCCATACATTGGTCAAGAGTGAGCAGGGCCACTCCACCCATGTCATGGCCACGCCACCCATGCTTAATTAGTCAAACTTTTCCTTTGGCAGATACATATATTCAAAAAGCCAAGAAAAATTACCAGGACTCCAGGACAAGAAGAACACTTAACAGAATAAATGATGAGCTCGTAGATGTTCAGAGAGTAATGGTTCAAAATATTGATGATGTATTACAAAGAGGAGAGCAGTTGTCAGGTAAGTGTGTAATGACAAAAAGGTCTTCCTTACGTAATGTACATTAATTAAGAATAAATCATTATTTTTGGGATGGAGAATTGGTTGCAAATAGACAATCATGTTTTTCCATTTCAGACCATGTGTCATTCCCTAGAGTATCATTTCTTTGCTCAATGGTTGCACTTGAAGATACGTGGTTTTAAATAAAACTCAAAGAATGAGTCATATTCTCAAGAGAATGATACATTGTCTGAAATGGAAAACAAAGTGCCCAAGATAAAGAGGTGAATTGGGAAAGTTTAAATTTTTTTCATGCTTACCTCCCTCCCCATTTGAGATGAGCAGTTGTCAGGTAAGGGTAACCCATTAGTTATGACAGGGCAGATGTTAGCTACATCAATATTTGCATGATACTCTTCACACCAAACCATGGACATTGGGTTATATCATAGTAAAATCAAGTTTATCGAAGAAATATAGAAAACTTGTGTGTGTATGTAGTAATGAAGCATGTGGAATTGGCAGAACTTTAGAGAAGTGTTAGGAGAGCAACAATTAACTAGACAGTGTCCCTCTGATCCCCAAGTACTTTATAACTACACAAAGCACAGCAAGTTTTTTCTTTTATAAATGCAAATTAGATTAACTGTTTTTTTGAACAGGAATGATGCAACTGAAACTGCTCACACTTTCTGTGCTGTCATTAAGCACACACTCCCAACCAATCAGAACATGAGATTTATATTCAGTTCAACTTTTATGTCAGTCAGAGTCAGGTTTCCATATTAGAAAAAAAGTACAGTATAACATGATATAATGACTTTACATTTAATTTGAATGGAAGAGTTGTCCAATCTCATCGTTTTGATGCACCATACAAGGTGCATTAAACCTTGCTTTGGTCGATGTGATCCACCTCTGCCGATATCATTAGACAATCAAATTTGCCTAGTTTATTTTAACATTTGTACACCCAACTCCTATTTGGTGATTTGGAGCTCAACATATTTTTAACAAGTTTATTTCAAAACAGTTTTAGATGACAAGGCAGGAAACCTGCGATTCCAATCAGAGAAATACAAGAAAGATGCGACATACCTTAATCTTCGGTCGGCATATGCCAAGTACGCTGCCCTGGGTATTGTCTGTACCATTGTTATAATATATATTAGATTCTGGTGGTTTTAAAAGGTCAGATTTTGAGAATCATTTAATAGAAAATTAAAAGCGTGAAATGAGGGATTGATTGTTATTTAAATGTAGATAAAGTTGAAGCCATTTGGGAAGGAAACTAAAAAGTCTTTGTTTAATCCTTCTTCATTCTTCACAACAGTTCAATGTTTTTCAAGAACCAGTCATCACATCTGGTTGAAATCAAGTTTAAATACCTTACAAAGGTGGCAGACTTTTCATAAAAAGTTAATAATATACCACAACTAAATCCAAGTCTTTTGAGGGAAATATGCTAGCGATAATCAAGTGTGCAACAGTCTTAAGAGCATGAGTGAACACTTCTCAATCATCCTTTCACACCTGCGCCACCCTACCATCTAGTGAAATAACGATTAATGATTAAATATTTGTCATATTTTACCGTGCCTTTTTGATAATCCTAATAATATCACCAATCAAAACACTATTTGACAGAAAAAATACATAAACATCAGGGCCCAGTTTTACTGTACGAAGCCTGGATAACGCTGTCCACTGGATAAGGATTTATCCATTGGATAGCTCGACTCGCCCTTCGTACAACCAGGCCCAGATATCCAATTACAGTGCAGACACACTAACACGCTAGCTTGAACCACCCTCACAAAGTCATCCAATCACAAGGTAGTGTGAAAACTGTAGCCAATCAGGAGAGGAGAATCAGTATCTTATTGACCTCAGCCAATTACAATCTCTTGTTTCCACAGTTGTTGATAACATCTAATCATAGTTATTTAAACTCGTGTGACCATTTGGAGAGCTACAAATGGTCATAAGACATTAGTTTTCTATTGTATTTGAATGTCACATGACCTCCACGTGACTGAGCGCTCTAGATGGTTACGAATTAACAGAAATTCAACATGTGATCAATTTTTATTTTGTGGTGCTAAGGGTAGAGACATTTGGGAAGTAGTGTGTCTGCCCTGGAAATGTGACAAATTATTCAAATGTTGTTTCAAAAATTTAAAAAAAAAAACATCTTTAATTTATAAGAATTTAATTCAATTATCAAAATTCTGTTCCCCATAACTAAACAAACATATCCAACATCATGAAATAGGTCAATAACTTGAATAATAACCAGTCCCCAATAACAAGACTTTAAATTATTGTTCAAAAAATATATATATATAATAGTTACACAATTCATATAGTTTGCTATCATCAACATGTTAATCATCTTATTAAAACAACGTTTACAGTGAAAAATATCAATGTCAATCATGGTTGATCAATAGTAATCATAGACTGTATGTCAAGAGAGTTTGTTTTTTAAGATTCCTTCAAATTGAATAAAATTATAAAATAGATTACATGCCAAATAAAAATATAATTATATGTTTCAACAACATTTTTACAAGTCTGGGCCCAGCTGTCCAGTGGATAATTAATAAGTTAATGCTGTTATCCAATAGATTTATCCACTGGATAAGATTTATCTGTCGGAGAGCCCTATCCACCAATCGTACAACCTGGCATAAGAGATGCCACAAAGGCAGAGAAAATTGCTCCTTGTGATTGTACCTTAATTAGGGATCTATTGTAAGTTTGATAGTTACATAGATGCCAACAAAAAAATGCTTGGACTTCCCATAGCTCCCAGACACAAAATGCTTTATAATTATTGTCATAGATTTAATAGAAATCAATAGACATTAATTTTCCCCAACTTCACTAGTCTTGAGTAACCTTGAAACAATGGTTCAAAATTGAGGCTGAGCTTGATAGAATACAGCAAATATATGAGCAAATCAAGTGTAACCCAGACTCATAGCCATTGTTTTTAGGTCACAAAAGAATTTTGGAAAGGTCTACTTCAAGGGTCCTGACACTACTGTGAAGCTATTTCCGTTTCTTTATTACTGGTGTGTAGGGCAAATGTCTTCTCTTCTTGGCTTGTTCATATCTATTCCAAACATCCATCAGGTGTAGTCTGAAACAAAGAAGCATTTAATTGAGTTATTCCATCATAGAATTCCAATGAAATAAGTAATATTTTTAATAATACCTTTGTTTCTACCTCTATTTTTTCCTGTGTCAGAAAATGCAGAGGAACACAAAAGCATGCACAGTTCTTTAAACAAATTACACATTAAAAATATACTAGAAAGGTTTTTTTGGTCTTACTTGATAGACGATACTTCTTTAATAAGGTCTTGTATGAGGGTAGTTCCATCTTCTATTACTAATGCTTGGGATGGCCCATCTCTAGCACTGCAACAAAAAGGTGAAAATGAGATATCTGCTGATGGGATGGGGAGCATCTAAAATGGGCATGGTCATAAGTTAGGAGCATTTTAGTAGAATTGCATACTATATATTAAGGTATAACTAGCTAAAACTAGTGTGAGCTGCGTCGGTGTTTCTAATGAAACAGTAATGATGAAAAGGTAAATTATACACCGTGAAAAAGATGAAAAAACTTACTTTTTCATCTTTTTCACGGTGTATACTATATATTAATTCTAACAAAATCATTCAAATTTGTGCAAAGTTTTGTAGGGCTATGGTCTACTGAAGTCTACTTAAACATACTGATTTGTGCAAATTCTTACAAATTTAAAAAATCATTGATATAAATAATTATATTGTATGCACTCAAACCCTCACTTGAGAGTATGATCTATCTTTTAAATGTATATAACTTTAATATGTGAGAGATGTGTAATCCTGTTTCAGATACATGTAGAAACAATTCCAGATCTGCCATGCTTACCTTCGTTGATTGTTTAATGCTTGGCTTTCTAGGTTATCTATATCAACTAGCTGTGAATCACTGCAGTCCATAAGATCCTCTAGATTGAGATCATCATATCTAAGTCCATCAGAGACACTGCTTGGTTTAGCACCAATCAGTTGTGAATCTGTGCAATCAATGACATAATCAAGATCCATTTCTCTACATTTTGACAAAGCTATGCCCTCATATCACATTCCTTATTGACCACAGAACATTCTTTCTCCTGGATGATATGAGATTTTTCTTGATTGTCAAATTTTTCTTTTGCAGATCTCTCTTGTTTGTTAGTGCATTTGTTCCGATCTTTTTCACAGATTTCAGGTAGTATCTTTACAGGTTTCAGTCCAGACACTTCTAGAGATGCACTGTGTGTTTCTTCTTCCTTAGACATAATCTTACCATCAGTACTTGAAATTGCAGTCAAGACATCCATTTGACAAGTAGCTGTATATCCAACAGTGTCAGTGATTCTACTAGTTTTAGATCTACTTCTATTTATTTCATTGGGAGAGGTTTTAGTGCCCATATTTTCATCATCCTCTCTGCCACCAGGGTTAATAATACTGACATGGTTTTCTTTGTTAGGAATTGAAACAGTAGCAGGGCAATCCATGTGATTGTCACTAAACTTTGCATAAATCCTTTCAGAATGTACCACAATGCTAACACCAACATCAGTAGCACACTCAAGCTGTAAAGGATTACCTAGTTTGGCAGCGTGGTCGTCAACCCCAACAACATCAATATCCTCTGAAAGGTCTGCCTTGCAGACTGCATGCTCCTTATCTCCAAGGTGTTTTAAATCAATGTCACCATCAATATCATCTGAAAGGTCCGCCTTGCTGGCTTTATGCTTCTCATCTCCAAGATGTTTTAAATCAATGTCACCAATATCATCTGAAAGGTCTGCATTGCTAGCTGCATGCTCCTCATCTCCAAGATGTTTAAAATCAATATCATCATCACCAATATCATCTGAAAGGTTTGCCTTGCTGGCTGCATTGACCTTATCTCCAAGATGTTTCACATCAATGTCACCATCAGCAACAACATCAATCTTCCTTGAAAGATTTGCCTTGCCACCATCAATCAACTCAGTGACAAGAAGCTCTACATCATTCTCATCATCACCAACAACGTCAATATCTGAACAGTATGCCTTGCCTCCATCTCCCACATCAGTTTCAAGCTCTTTCTCTTGGTATCTATCATCATCAACAACAATAACATCAAGAGCTAATGGCTCTGTATTGTTCTTAATATCATACACTTCAGTGTCCAACTCTTTCTTTTGTTGTACACCATAATTATAAGTGGCTTCAGTGACACCATGTACGGTCCTGCTGTCATCATTTCCTTCAGCTTCAGGCTTTTTTAAACTACTGTTATTCTCCCCAGCAGCATGAATACACAAAGGGACTATCTCACTGCTTCTAGGTAATGTTGTTTCAAGTGTTGTTTTTACATTGGATTTGTCCTCAGTAAGAGTAGTAGTAGCATCAGCATGGACTGCCTTGTATCTATCACCCACACCATCCTCAAGACAGCTGTGATCTTCTTGATCAGCATTAACCTGCCTATTTTTGCTCACAATGGCTTTAGAATATTCTAAATTGCCATTGATGCTTTCATCATTTATATGGTTGCTAGATATCTTAGCACAGTCGTCCTCATTTTCTGCTTGAGGTTTCTTCTCCGAGTCTGCTTTTATAGATAGGCCCGGAGCTAAGTCAATATTGTCACTAGGGACAACATCAATTGGAATACCTATTAAATGAAATATTAACAGAAATGAATTAAAAATCGATGATAGAGCAGGAACATTAGAGCACTTTTGAAAGGGGGTTCAAATCCAGGAATGATGTCAAAATTCCAAGGTCAAATGCTAATGCTCATACTTATGGTCAAGACAGTGCTACTTAAGGCTCTTGCAGTACATGCAACCCACTGTAAAAAATATAGCCTCAAAAACCTAAAACTTTTCTTTTACGAAGTGTTTGTTCTAGGAAAATAATATTTCTCCATCTTAAACGTCTCCATATAGAATAGCAAATGAAAAACATATTAAGACAATGATAAACTTTATTATCAAGGGAAGAGACATATTAATGCTGAATTTTATTTAATATATGGCCCAAGGACCACGAATAGCAATGCCATAAGTGCTCTAACCCTCCCCTATTCCCCTGATAAATGTTTAGTCTACTGCTTCACATACCTACTTCAATAGTTTGAATCAAATAGTCAACACATGCCTGAACCACAGCTTCTATATAGTATGGCTTGTTGATTGTCAAATCTAATGTATTTTCTTTTTTTGATTCCCAAGTTGTTGTCTATACTACACTTGGAATGTTCATCTTGCAGGCCATCATTGGGGTGACATGTTGCTTGACTATCTTCATCAGGAACTCTTTTTAATTTGTTTTCTTTGATAAGGATTTTTACAATTTCATCTTTCAAAGGCCTCTTCATCTACATTTTCATGATGGCTTTTCTTTTCAACAACTTTGGTTTCTTGCCTCTCTTCTTTCATTTTCTCTTCCATGACTGCATTCCCATCTAATACTTCTCCCTCAGGTTCACTTTCGTTTTGTTTGGTTTCATCTTTCAAAGCCTCTTTTTCACCTTTGTGATGTTTTGTCTCATAATTCTCTTCAACAACTTTGGTTTCTTGCATCTCTTCTTTCATTGTCTCTTCCATGGCTGTATTACCATCTAATACTTCTCCCTCAGATTCACTTTCGTTTTGTTTGGTTTCATCTTCCAAACCCTCTTTTGTAGTTTTCTGGTGTTTTTTCTCATAATTCTTTTCAACAACTTTGGTTTCTTGCATCTCATTTTCTTCCAGTGTCACAGGTATGGCTGCATTTCCATCTACTTCTTCTTCCTCTATTTCACTTTCATTTTGTTTCGTTTTTTTCTTCCCTTTACCTCTCAGGTTTAATGAAAAATGTCTGTTTATTTTTACCCTCTCTTTTAGTTTTGGATGTTTTGCAGGTGGAACTTCTAGTGTTTCCTTTTGTTCTTCCTAAATTGATTCAACGAAAAAGCAATTAGGACCACTTAGGTAACCTAAAATGCATCCTATATAACTACCCAGTTGGCTTAAATGCACAGCCCTTTTTACCAAAGGTTATATAATGGTTCAAGCCCTAGTCAGACTGACATCAGGGTCTTGCTGAAAATCTGAGAAGGTGCTACCTTTGCTCCTAAAAAGACCTTCAATTGGTAAAACCTATATCGTTGTCTTTTGTGATGGTTACAAATGCATCAATTGTATTTAAGCTTACTGTCACAGGGTCAGGCCAGTGGGTTTTTTTTAATATCATACTTTTTTAAATTTTGTGACCTTTTCGTTTAAGTGGAAAATTTCATGACCTTTCCTTCCTGTTGGCAAAACACAGATGCCAATATATGCCATAAATATTCCAACTTTTTCGTTTGTCCCTCCATCTGACCAGTCCCCTCTCCAACCACCCCCTCACACCCCTGGTCTTTATCGTCTAAAAAACACCGTGAAAAGATGAAAAAACTTACTGACGTTTCATCATTACTGTTTCATTAGAAACACCGACGCAGCTCACACTAGTTTTAGCTAGTTATACCCGTCTAAAAAACAGTTAAGTAACCTAAAATGATCTTATTTGCTATTCAAACCTAGTATAAGTCGAGAACTTACTTTAATTCTATCAGAGTCTGCTGTTTTCTCGCTTGTCATTAATGAAGAATTTTCATCATTTCGGTCTTCAAATTCCAACTTTTGCTTTGCAACGTCGGTCAAAACTTGTAAAAGGTTTCTTTTTCTAGTGGAAGATCTAGTTACAGGGCTCTTATTACCACTCTCTTCTTCAGTACTTCCTGATTTTCTAGTTCTAGAAAATGGAGGAACATATTTTGATGCTTTCCTTGATACATCGTCGTCTCTCAACTTCGGTTTGATTAAAGTCGTTGGTTCAGTCGTCAAGTCTTGAACTGAAACAGAACGTTTTTCTTCTCCTTCTTTTGTTTCTTCGAGCTTTAACTTCTTCCCCTGGGAAGAAGAATTCCTCAATGCTTTAGCTGAAGAGTTTTCTTCTGTATTTTCCGTCTCGTTTTGCCTTTTATTCCGGGTTTTTCTGTTGAACACTTTTCTCTTTCCTCCCGCCATGTTGATCAATCAAGGCATGCAAAGCCGCCGAACTACTGTCATTTTGATTGGCTCAAATAGTATTTGGCGGGAAAATGGTGAAAAAAAGGCGGGGAAAAGGTCTGACTTCCAATTTATTTTCCTTAGTAGGGTTTTTTAGTATTATTTTTTATGAAAACAAAAAAGCCGGGAAACAATATTCTAATATTTTTTCTGCGTTTAGTTAAACTTTATTAAAAGTGTCAAGCTTGTCGCAGACATTTTTTACGGTTAATAAGTAAACGCGTGTGTCATTTTTTAGCCGTACTCCAGCCGCCAGAATGGTCGAGTGAGAGTTAGCCAATCAGAAATGAGGGAAGCTCATTTAGTGCCAAGTAAAGTCAAGAACTTCATCGCCATTTGTGCAAGAAGAAAGGAAAAGTTAAAGGAAAAGGTAACCTTACTTTGTGCATTAATTTGGTACTAAACTTCAGCTGAGACGCTGCTGTAAAGTCAAAAGGAGAGGTGTATTTCAAGAAAATGAACTTCAGTAGCTGTTTGTCTAGTGTACTACGTTCATCTAGTAATGGCAGGCCATACCATGCACAGCCCGGGTCGGCTTCTACTTTAGATGTCTGGTTATCTCTGATCAATCATTACTAGCAATCAGTCAAGGTAAGCCAAACTAACTCGTAGTTGATATTTTCAAAAATGGAATTAAAAATATCGGTGATAGAATCAAGATGAGATATACATGTCACAAGAATGTCCGCCATTATAGCGAGAGTTCCTTCGAAGGGAAGCTTCGTTTTTTGTGGGGGAGTGTGTGTGTGGGGTGGAGGGGGCTAGGGGTGGGCATTTTTGAGGGTCAAACCGATTTAGCTTGACGGAAGCTGTTTCGTTGTAGTACCATGGATTTCTTACTCTGTGTGAAAGGAGAAGGGAGATCTACAACCATTTTTAAAAAGTTTTCTACGAATGATCTCCCTGTCCCCCAATAATAAATCGTAAAGTTTACTGATAGATTTCTACGGCTTGGAAATATAGTATATCTGTATTCGGATTGATTTTTAAAAAAAGGAGCCAAAGTTTTCACTTCTGACAGGTTGAAAAAACTAGTCGGCCCATTCCCCCTTGTTCAGATTATTATAGCCAACCCTATAGGGACAGCCCTGGGGGATAAAATTGTTTTGAAACAATTTGTTTTTAAATTCGGCGTTTGTACAGTTGACGTGGATGAATTATAAACATCGGGAAATCAATCGAAAATACAAGTAGTTTCCGGCCAAGACTGCTAGTGATTAAACTTGTGTTAATCCACAGTAAATTAAATGTCGTCTAAGCTGGGGACATTTCCAAAAGTCACACTTTTATGATTAAGAAATGAAATGTGTTTGCAGTTTGTTGGAACATATTGGACTCGGACCCAGTACGCATTCTACTCAGTTGAAAAATCAGTCATTAATGCAAGGGGACTGTGATCGGGAAATTCGGGAAGTCCCTCCCCGCCTTAAAACACACACACACATTTGAAAAGCTATAATTTTTGTCCTCTCCCCTCCCCTCGATTTTTGACCCCACCCGTTTTCTCTCCGATGAATAATGAGCGACTGTAAAGTTTTTGAGAGAAATTTCAATTTTATTTCCATTTCATACGGAATTCGCTGATATCATGATAAGCATGATATACGTCTATCAGTTGCACATATAGGAGCTAGATTACTATGTCACATATCTTTCATCCAAGTGCCCTTTGACATTACTGGCCATAAGGTCAGTTTCTGGGTAACAAATGCTTGGACATTTTATGGTTCCTAACCGAAGTCTTTTCATTTCGGCTTGTAGCTATTTGCTGTATTGTTCATAAGTTAATAGAGTGCTTACACTATGTCCATGAAATAGAATCTAAATAATTATTTCCAAATAGCTTTTATTTAGTGACTATTTATACACTCAACTGGAAAAGCTTAAAGTTATTGTCTGGAATATTAAGTAACAATGCATTGATTGCCATAACCCTTGCTGTCCAACACCTGAAAAATGGCTGTAATATATGTATTCTTTTAAGCACATTGTGATTTTGCAAGAGTGCAAAATAAAAATGAACACTTGTATAGTTTCGGAGAGTGTCACTTCCAAACTTGAATTATCAGCATTTTGATTATAATCACGAAAATAATTAAGACCACCTCATTTACAAAATTAGTTATAAATAGATAAACAAACAAATAGGGCAAATAAAAAACAAAAATTCAAAGTCGTAGACACCATATTGGTACATGGTCCTACATATCTTAAAACACTCACAGCGCTTGACAATCCAAAAGCTTTAGTCGCGTTTTCTAGACTGAATTGAAGAATTCCTGGAAAATATGTAGCATTCGTAGAAAGTTACGAATAAGCAGAACAGCGAAAAGTAAAATGGGGCTAACATTCAACGACGTCGCCGTAAGCATTAGTCCACAAATCATTTTCATTTTCATCATTTTCTTTGAAGCTGTTCAACGGCCTTTGTTGAACTAGCGTCCTAGTTCCTAGTCTTGAATGGATCCTCTGATGCTGTCCATCTAATATATATCCCTGTATCAGGTGACCTCTATCTGTGTCGAGAGATATATTGTTACACTTGAGGTCCAGTCCACCAATCACGGCCACGTCGCATTTTCTCCCAATAATCGAACATTTCATACACTGTGAGCCTGTGTTGAGGCAGCTCGCGAACACGGGATAAAATTGCAGCACTGTTTTGCGGTTCGTAGCTGGGCCGGAATAAAAGCCAAAGATGGCTACATGGTAAGTGACAATACTCTTCGAAGCTTTCCAGTAAGTATGCCAAATAATCATCGCTTTGATTTCCATTTTTTGTAGGACGCTAGGCATCGTTGGGTCTCTGGTTTTGGCCCTGCTTTCTTCGGTCCATGGTATTTCGTCCCAGGACGTGTCCGCGGCCAGACGAATAGGTATTTTCTACTCATTTGTCTATTATCTGCCATAATATTTAGCTTTTTTACCCATGGAGGCAATCCACTGCTTTGTTGTTCAATCGTAATCGCCCAAAGCAGTGAAATACGTCCTTGGGCTGTGGTATTCATGACTAGTTTCTAAATATCTCAAGCTATATGTGTTTAGCGTAAGCTTTCTTCGACAATAATAGTTATCTAAACTAGGTGAATAATTTGCTCTTTGTATTGTTTACCCTGCATGACGTAGAAGAATGAAGTTTTCTTTTTAAATTATGTTTATTTTTCACACATAAATCAATTATCCTTACTTTACTAAACACACATTACTGTCTTTGGTAAACCAGCCTGCATTGATAGCCTCCTAGTGCAGGCCGTGGAATTTAAGCACATAAAAGACCATTCAAAATACCAATCCCAAAGTTTTCCTTTGTCACTTCTTCTCTATTAAGTCTGCTTTTTTGAGCCACTTTATTTGTCTAAAGATGGATACAAAAACTCTGAAATGCCGTCTTGATTTTGCGTGTATTTTCGCGTTTGTTCGATTATGTGGCACTCAAATTATGTTCAATTATCGTAACAACAAAACAAGCGTATTTACAGGTCTTACAAGTGCGGAGTAAAATTATTTGCATAAGTTTTGGTCATTTGCATTTGCTGATGGTCGAGTTGATGAATACTGTTTTGTATCGAGTCTTTTCACGGATATTTGATATAACAACTGGGTTGGTTTAGCGTTGTACACGCGACCCGGACTAGATGTCTGACCTTTAGTAAATATTCAACTTTTCAGTTTCCATGAGGATCAATTCATGCCCCTCAAGAACTCTATTAAAGCGTTTTCATTAAAAACAAAAGCTTTATTCTAAACATTATAATTGAATCAATGTTCTTTGGGTACACAAACAATAAAATAGTTTTGCCTTTGTGATGTTTCGTAAACGGCGAAGGAAAGACGTTTGCGTCTCGAACGAAGTATGTTGTGTTACCAAAGCACTTGACCTTCGTAGATGGACTTTCAATGACTTGTAACAAAAATGTGCTTTGTCCATGAAATGCAACACCTCAAGCGAACAGTCAATCATTGTTAGAATCGCCCGACATCGCCACAGACTGTATTGTTCAGTGACCAAGATGAGACTTCGACATTCTTTGGATTTTATGAAGGGCCTAACATAAGCTTATAAAGAAACAACCTCATTTTCGGCTCTTTTGACTTGAAGTTTTACAACACAATGATCTTGTGAACAAAATGACTGTTTTATGGGGGAAAAAACTTTATTTTTGTATGTTTGGTCCTCGGTTCTTTAAATAATTTTTGAGAGGTCGGTATATGTTTCTAATCTTCATCCATTTAGCACATAACGTCGATTTAGCGTGACCATTAATAAACTCTGTTTTGCAAACATACATTTTTGCTTTCTTTGAATTGCCATTAAAAATAATCGCTTATTTTACAAGTATAATTTTTTATAAGTTTGGTAAAGAAAATATTGTTGTTCTTTTTTTCAAAATTTATCAAAATCTTTTTATTCTCTTTATTTTACATTCCTTTCTTTCAGTTCCTCGAAAAGATATTTGACGTCATTTGTTAACCTGAACATTTTTTAACCAAAAATGATGACACATGAATGGCTTCTTAAACTTTTTATTTTTTAAGCTTTGCTAAAACACGATATTCTGCTTCAAAATGATCTTATATATATTTACACTGTCATAACTAGCTAAAGAAAAACGTTGATACTGAAGACTAAAACGTCGAAATTAGTTTTGCTGACATAACGCGAGCAATAAAAAAGTGAATTGTATTATATTACGGTTACCTATTGCAAAATTTTTTAAATATTATCGTACAAAATAAACATCCATTTGTAATTCCCTTTTTATCTTAACCCTTACATGGCATAGAAATGTGACCATATTTGTGGAAAATCCATTTTTTTCCGAACTCAGAATCGTGCCTTTTTTTTTGTAAGTAAATCCGGCAAAAGTTTAGGTCGGGAATAATAACTACAGAGCGAAATCATGAGTTCGCATTAAAAAAATCGCGCTTCGATACCTTTGTGACAAATGTAGAGTTTTCTCTCGTAATTTTGCAGCTTATTTCTAAACGAATATATTGTTTTCCGTCAGTGTTAGTTATAAGAAAACGTGTATTATAAAGTAAAATATTTTGAAGGATTCGATTTGGTATTTTTCATTATTCATACCATCCAAAATACACGAAACAACATGTTCGTTTTGCTCAGACTTGCAAAATTATAAACTCATCAGTTAAGATAAAATTATTTTTACAAAGAATATTCAAGAAAAATCTTGATTTGTAAATGCCAAACTAGTCAATTAGTAAAGAATTTTAAAATAGAGTTGCATTTCAAAGTATTTCCGGGAATAAAATATTTTTTAAATACCGTATTTTGTTTGGGTTAGTATTGAGATTTTGCACCACCATGCACCTACCCACGCCAATGATGTAGCTTGGGCTGCCTGTAGTTAGATGGCAGAATAATAAAATCAGTTTTCTCTTGGGAGTTATGTAAAATGATGATTGTATTGTTCCTGCCATCTAACATGTCTGCCGCGGTCTGTGGTTATTTCTTTTCTTCAGAGAGGTTGATTGAGGTGTTCAAATGGAATTGGAATTTCCTTTTCATATACTCAAAAGAAAATGGGACAGTGATTTATGTTTGTTTTTTGTTTATTGTTTGTTTGTTTGTTGTTGTTGTTTTTCGCTTTTGCTTAAGCTTGGAGAGGCTCTCTTCAGGAGTCTAAACTAAAAAACAAATTAAGAAAGAAAATGGAACAAAAAGCTAGAAAATATCCTTTCCATACTTCTGACGTGATTCATGCCTCTAAGATATTTATGTCATAACATTAGAAGCTAATCCCAAGAACACAAAGAGATAAGATATATAAAAGATCTTATTTCAGAGCGATAAAGAGAAGCTATATATTGATGTTAATGACAGATATCTAATGTGATTGACAATGTGTTCAAACAGGAGTTATTTTGCACCAACATTGAATCAGAAAAAACTTTCCTAGATTTTTTTCCTTTCATTTTGATTTTGGCTTGTTTTACGAATTACTGAACTTTTTTCTTCACTTTTTGATTTAAACACGTTTGTATTTGTGTCCTACTCTAGTTAAACGTTATTCTAAGTTTATTTGATTTAATGAGTTTTTATGGCTTGGTATTTGGTTTTTTGAATATTAAAAAGGGGAAAACATTGGGTGAAATGAAATGGAAACTAGTCCAAAATTAATGAAGACCTCAAATGCTTATACCCCTTAAAATGGGTAAAATAAACCCGATACGAACTTGGTTAGGACCTGATCTGTCATTGGTCACACTTGCGATCATTAGTAATACTGTTCTAACCGCCTTTGTAATGCAGCTTGAGAATATCATAAGGATTCCCAATCATTATGTATCACGGGGGGGTCGGTCTTAGGATTTAGGGGCTTGATCACATCTTTTTTAGACAACTGGAGGAATGATCAGGCGATACCTTGACAAGTATGAGAGGATAATTTAAAAAAAGGGTAAATCAATGCCATAACAAAAATCCCCCCCACCCTCAAGCGACGGATAATGATCAGTCTACTAAGAATTACCAACATTAAAAACTAATAAGACAATTTTTTGATGACTTTTTTTAACTTTTTGTAGTCAGAAGTGCTAATCTCGTAGAGGTGTTTGACCTGAGAACCCTACCGGGCAATACGACAAAAGCAACAGGACCATGTCAGTCCAGGCCGCGAAGAAGAGGCGACGGATATGAACAGGACATCGCCTACAGGATGGAAACATCTTCCAAAGCCATGAGTCTCCCCACTCGCCTTTTATTCCCTCGACGCTTCCCGAAAACCTTCGTGATAATGGCGACCATAAAAGCTGCCATGGATAACAGAGGAAGTTTGTTTTCAATTTTTAGTAGTGAAAGCCACATGTCCCTAGCTTTCACTAGTAATCCTGTTGGATTAGTGTACCGAACGAAAAGTGGGCAGACCAAGAACGTGTCCTTCTCTGCAAGCCTTGCAGATAACAAATGGCATCGAATAGCGTTGAGTGTCGGGGAGAAGATGATTATAATGGTGGCTGACTGTGAGACTGAGGTTGGCGTTGAATCGTACATAGACAAACCGAGTGATTTCCCGTTACACATCAATACATCTGGAGACACAGTGCTCGGGAGCCAGTTAGAGGATGGCACCAATTTTAGGGTAAGTATGGGACCCCTGTACTTGAAGTCTAAGTATTGATTTGTTGCAATCATTCCCAAGACTGAGAGTCAAGAGAAAAAGCCATTGCGGCCATGTTGGTTTAGAATTAACAAAGTGAGCTAGTGAGAAATGTTTTTGTTACCAAGACTGAGAGTCAAGAGAAAAAGAAGCTGGAGCCCTCCTCCTCCTTCCCCGATAAAAAACGAATTTTAATGTTGCAACCATGACGCGTAATATTATAACTTGCAAACGAAGAATACATTATTTAATATCTTTAAGATATTCACATTGAATCTATTGTTCTTGGTAAACAAAAGAATAATTCTCAAAGTGATGACATGCAGCAGGGAAAGAAGATAGCTTCAACTCCAATATTTTAGTATGCATTGCTTTTATTTTAACGCTTTCAATTTGCTATCATTTCGTTTGTCTTAAGGGTTCGGTTTATGATTTACGGATTGTGCCAGACTCTACACGCATGGGAAGCTATTGCGAACAGTTCGTTCCCGACTGCGATCGCCCGATTCCAAAGTTTGTAGTGAGGAAAACAAGACAGGCTGAATTTCCAACGACTGATACTCCAGGAACCGTTGTCGTTGGCAACGTTAAATATGTAAGTACTATATGAAAAGATGGTAAATGATTAGAATGATCATGTTTTTAATTTTAAAATTTATTTGCTTTCTTAATATATGTATTTGTGTGTATTCTTAATAAATATGTGTGTGTGTACGTGTGTGTGTACGTGTGTGTGTGTGTGTGTGTGTGTATTTGAAGATATAGAGCTACTACCTGTTAGAGATGTTTCGCTAAAACGTTATTAATATCATTATCATTTTCATCATCATCATCCTCACTATCACTATTACTATCACCACCACTATCACTATCACTATCACTATCACTATCACTATCGCTATCACTATCACTATCACTATCACTATCACTATCGCTATCGCTATCGCTATCGCTATCACTATCACCATCACCATCACTATCACTATCACTATCACTATCACTATCACTATCACTATCACTATCACTATCACTATCACTATCACTATCACTATCACTGTTGATTTTCATTGCCACTTTTATAATTGCGTCAATGTTTTTTCATAGATTCCAGGAGTACCGGGAAGACCAGGCCCTCCAGGACCTCCAGTAAGTTTAAAAGAATATGAATTCTTATTATAGTGTTTAAAAAAAGAGCAGGAGTGTTTTATCGGATGTAATGTGGTAATGTTTATTATGTATGTCATTGAGATGTAACCCTTGTGTTTCCTCTCGTAGGGAGAACCAGGTTTATCAGGACCTAAAGGATTTTCAGGAGCTAAAGGAAACAGAGGACCCCTAGTATGTTATGCCATTCATTTATTTTCAAAACTAACTTCACTCACTCGGCCAGCATGAGTTTACAAACCAATTAAAAGCATTGCCAATCTATCTTATAACGGCCAATCAACCAACCAATTAGCATCCTACCCATCCCCTAACAAAACGCCAGTTCAACAACAATCCTTCAACTTTTAGTCTTACCAAAAAACCAACAAAGTGACCATGAGAAGCCTAGATCAGATGGTTAGTGCGCGGCCTTCAGAGCTTTTGAGGTCCATATTTCGATCCTCACGAACTCCGGCTACGTCTGTTTCGACTTCTGTGTTCTGTGCAGCTTTAACTATCTTTAAGTACCCGTAACAAGGAGCACTGATAGTAAGAAGGGGTAGAGGGCGCACCTTCGAGCCCATTAAACATGAGCCTTTGGCTCGGGAGATTTGGGCAACCACTCCCCGCGTTATTCTAAATTACCTTTACCTTTTTACCATCTTCAACCGCCTGCAACATTTTTTAATGGAGGCAATTAAAAACTAATCCACCTAATCCACCGTCTAACCAATCAACCAACAACCTATTCAACTACCAAGTCAAACAGCCAACCCCCTTAAAAGAGCTCTAAATCACTATTAAACAACCTTCCTACCTAACAACCAACAAAACATCCAACCTATCAACCGATAACCTTCTAACCAATCAACAAACAACCTACGTAACTACCAACCTGCCTACCATTTACCAATATCTACCACCCACTATTTTACAACAAAACAATCAAAGGACCACTTTAAAACTCACACCAGCCAATTGAAATCTCATTTAGGATTTTTAAGCCAGGTAAGCAACCTATCAACGTACAATTTACAAAATACCCTCGAACAACGAAACGATCCAAAAACACAATAGCCAATCTATTCGCATTATAGTGCGAAAGTAGATATAAGAGCTTAACCATGCCAAGAATATCTCTTAAGATCGAAGTGGAATTTAGAAATGTTGATTTTTGTGGAGGGAGAAAAACCACAGGTAGCCCAAGCTTGGTTTCTGTGGTGTCATGTTATTAGGAAATGTATGGGGATTTATCAACAATTTCAATAAAATCATTGAACTCCACCAGAAATGAGAAATAATTATTCTCAATGATCGGGTAAAAATTCGAGGCTTTATTTCACGTTTCAATGATTTTATTGAAATTTTGATGAATCCCCATACATTTCCTTATAACTTGACACCACAGAAACCAAGCTTGGGCTACCTGTGTGAAAACCAGGTGCAAAAACCCTCGAACCAACCACAAACTCAACTCCCCAATGACACTGAGTCTAAATCCATTCTTACAGGGTCCTACTGGAATTCCTGGACCTGCTGGTAGGAGAGGACCTGCAGGACCTGCTGGACCAGGAATCAAAGTGGTATGTTTACCATCATTTACACTATCCTTGTAGTATGCATGACGTCATAGCCGCCATGTTTAATCACGTTGGCTCGAAATTACGAGTTTTTCATTCTGTTGCTATGGCAAACAACATAGCGGGCAAGATATTGGTTCCTATTCACATGGGAAGGAATGAACATCATGCACGTATTGCAGATCTTGCATTCATGTTGTTACACACAATGAACCCTTCGCAACAACAAACTTGAATGCGACGCTAACATGGAAATACGAAATAAATGTCACAAATTCCATCGAGAAAAATTGTTATTTTTTTGTGTTTTTGAAGGTTAGCCTTGCATCCACAATGATTTTGAGAAGGCTCCATTATTAAAGATAGCTTATCCTCTGTTTTCTTTCTTCCTCTGTTTTCCTGTTTCATTTTATAGAATTGGCGACGAATTCAAGTTTCCGACACGAAAGGGCCTGGCACTAGTTCTGGAGGAGCTCCAATCGTTATCCCACCTGCTGTGGTGAGTATGACGCAATTGATTACAAAAGTTTCCTTTCGTCCCCCTCCTCCTCCTCCTCCTCCTCCTTCCCCCTCCTCCTCCTCCTCCTCCTCCTTCCCCCTCCTCCTCCTCCTCCTCCTCCTTCCCCCTCCTCCTCCTCCTCCCCCTTTTTTTCCTTTCACCTTTGATTCTCTCCCCTCCCCTATACCTCGCACTGCATCGGAGGAAAGTTAAAAAAACTGAGGACGTAAAGAAACCCTGGCAATGATCATTTCAGTGTCTGACCTTTACCAATAATTTCTCTCGATGGGTTGATTGTAGGGTGACTATGGGTATGGGGATTTTAAGAGGGTTGGAATCGGTGCAATGTACCTCGAAGGGGACACTGTATGCAGCACCTGCCTGAGGGCAAAATCTCAAATAAATGTTTGTTTTTTTCTTTTGCAGCCTGGTGACCAAGGACCTCGCGGACCTCGTGGTCAGAGAGGAACCTCGGTTAGTCAAAGTTTAATCATAATTGGACTCCCTGTGGTCAGCACGACACCTTTTCTCACGCGGCAGCCCTGTTGATTGAATTCCAGCCCTTCAGTTTTTCATTCCCTTGGAAATAATCATGGTCCCATGTGATAAGGGTCCATTTCTAGAGCACAGCGGAAGGTGGAGGATAAAATGTTTTCGATGCACAAACGTTTTCAGACCCCTACCTAATAGCATTTTTATTTCTCGGGTACCCCCTTCAATCGTTTAAAAAATCCTCCCAATCCTCCTTTTGACCTTTCAAGGTCCCCAATGTTCCACTAAAGAAACATTTGAGGGCCGCCCTTTTTCTCCTCCAACTCCCTTCCCCCCAACCCCCGACTTAAATAATGACTGGTTCCTTATCGCATGACTGTGATGGATTGCCCACCATGACTCCTCGAGAAGACTCGACATGATAATGATGATGTTTTCTTGAATTTTGATTTTTTTTTCTCGCGCAATTTGATTGGTCTGGCGTATTCCTTGGCGTGTCACCGTTCGCGAAAACTGCTCTTAGTATGAATATTACCTTAAGTGTATAAGAAATCCATCTAATTGTAAAATGTATTTGTTTATCCAGGGAAATCCTGGCCCTCCAGGAGAGAAGGGAACCATGGGAGATCCAGGTGAAGTGGTCAGTATTCTCCTATTTATTATTAAGTATTATTAATTATTAATATCTGTTATTATTATCTGGTTGCATGGTCAATAGTACTAAGAGTGTTGACGTGATGTCATTTTTCCAGGGACCAGCAGGACAAGTTGGCATGCGGGGACCAAGAGGACTTCCTGGCAAAAGGGTAATTAAATTCGTCCTCTTTATTATAGGCGAACAAGTTTAATATGACGACTATATGCACCAACACGGATGTGAATATTCTATGCGTACAACTCTCAACTCACATGCTGATGTTGGGACCTAACACTATATTCAATATTCTATGCGTACAACTCTCAACTCACATGCTGATGTTGGGACCTAACACTATATTCAATATTCTATGCGTACAACTCTCAACTCACATGCTGATTTTCACGGATTGAGGAAAACCGAAAACCACCATATTTAATATTCTAAGGACGCAACTGAACTCATATTTTGTTGGAGAAAGGAAATCCGGAGAACCTGGAGAAAACCTTTAGTGGGAACTAGAGAACGACACATTGAGGAAACTCTATTCCCTGTGGCGTCTGCAGGACGGCAGGCAAATCCGCGACCCAACCCGTAAGCCTCACAGTGATGAAAGACGAACGTTTTACTCCTAGACCACGCTTGAAAAAAGAGAGAGGACTGAGAAAACTGAACTTAATCTAGAATGCAACAAGCGCACCATTGACCCCCTCAAAGGACAGCCACAGTGTGAATAAGCCTAAACGCACAGGCCTCCATTTAAACCAGCCTTAGCTGAATTAGACTGCTCTGTCAAAACATTGGTTATAAATAAATTATACTCAATAGACTCTATTAAGAGACAAGACCATAAGGGACATATGGTATCCTGGCTTTGTGTATCATTTATGAACCACTAACAAGGTATCTTGTATTATTTTCGTAGGGTCCTCCCGGTAATGATGGGCTAAGAGGTGCTGCTGGGGCAACTGGACCTAAGGTAAAAAAACAGTCAAAACTAAGTAGCATTATTCTTTCTTATTTTAGATTCGTATTTGCGGATTTTAAGGATATCATTGTATTGTTTTCAGCACAAAATTATTCAGTTTTGTTTCGTTTCGTTGCGCGAGTTTGTCCTCTTGCGTCGTTTTGTGAAGATATCTAATTGCGCGTTTCTTTTTACTTTGTTTCGATTCTTACCTGCGCAACTAAACATCATCTCGTTTCCCCTTTTACTCGTTACTAGCTTTCGCTTATTATGCAATTTTGTATTGTTCCTTTTCCTCTCGAGTTGCTATTTTCGCATTGTTTCGATGAGGGATTTCGTCGTTTTACGAAATTGCGCGGGTTTTGTGAGTACGGTTTTTTCGTTTAGTAATATTCCGTTTTCAATGCACGTCACGTAATACAGCTTCCATTGTTAGATAAACTCATTGCGTTATATGTTGTAGTTGATCATTTTTTTGTATCCATTTATAGTATAACATAAATATAATTTTAGATATAACGCACACGCTGATTGGGTGGCTATCGTGTTTGTATCACAGTACAAAGTTTATTCCATTGTTAATTAATTAATTTTCGTTCTTTAGGGTGATCGAGGTCTTGATGGAATTCCTGGTCTTCCAGGCCACAAAGGACCACGGGTAAATAACATGAAAAATTAGCATCAGATGATTGACTAAAACAATCTTGCGTCAATTTTCCCTTCTAATTCAAACATGTCCAGACATATATACTTCCAAAAATGTCGTTAGCAATTCTCTCAGAGGCATTCTTATGATTTGGACGAAAATACTGCTTCTCAGAGCCTAGCACAGTCAACTATTTTAGGAGCAGGCGTAGCTCAGTTGGATAGTGCTCGGCCTTCAGAGCTAGAGGTCCACGGCTCGATCCTCAGATTCTCCATGTTTGTTTCGACTTTTGTCTGTTCTATGTAGCTTTAAATAGACCTCCTCGGCTCGGGCGTGATGTTTTCCCATTCTAGATCACGAGTTATTCCCTTGAGAATAAGATTTGTTTGAGTTGTATCCATATTCATGTGTGTCTTTTCATGTGCAAACGTTAATCAAAGAACTGTTACTTTAGGGAATGACACATGTTCTTGAGAGTAAGATTCTTTGTTTGAGTTGTATCCATATTATGATTCTTCTCATGCACAATCGTTAAACAAAGAAATGATACTTTAGGGAATGACACGTGGTCTGAAATGGGAAAATCTTACGCCCGAGCCGAAGAGGTCTATACCCGTAATAAGGAGTACTGATAGTCTGAGGGGGTAAAGTGCGCACTTTAGAGCGCCTTATGCATGAAGCCCTGTTATCGAAGTAATATAACTCACTTATACCTTAAATGAAACTAAAGAAGAATTTTTTTTCTTGTTTCCATAGGGTGCGTCTGGTGCAAGAGGTGACAATGGAGAAAAGGGAGAACTAGGAGAAAGGGTACGTTTCTAGAACAGTTTTAAATCGCCTTTTAAATAATCAAAGGAGCGCTGGCACCAAACGAGGAATGAATGGACTTGCGGGGGATGAACAAACAGTTCCTTCATCGTGTCTCACCAATTCGGTTCCTTTTTCTCCGTTCAATTTGAAAAATTTAGACTAATTTCAAACGTAGAACTTCAAGTGAGCCGAACCTATTGCCATTAAAAAAAACGCTCGTTATCCATCGTTTCAATAAGGTTCGGCTCAAAATTGTAGAAATGTATTTCATAGATCCCTGCCACTTATTCTCAATCTGGCGGTCAAAACAAAATAGATCCCTTCTTTTAGGTATTGGACTTTTTAAAAAAAATTGATAATTTTTTTCCATAGTTTTGACCTCCAGGAAGGAAGGGGATTTAGTGCAAGGGATCCAATCAATATAATTGGAGTATATAGAGTGAAGGCATTTAACCCGTGAAATAAAAAATACTAGTCAAGGTGTAATAGTCAAATAGACACAAAAGAAAACAATGAAATTAGGGTCTACTAATGTGTATTAGTCTAATATCTATTGCACAGGTTTAGTGACTTCACTCTAGTCAAATAGACATAAGAGAAAACAATGTAATTAGGGTCTACTAATGTGTATTAGTCTAATATCTATTGCACAGGTTTAGTGACTTCACTCTAGTCAAATAGACATAAAAGAAAACAATGTAATTAGGGTCTACTAATGTGTATTAGTCTAATATCTATTAAGATTTTTTTAGATATTAATTTTAGAGACACATTTTCTTTAATTTGCCCAAAGAGCAAAAGCTGTTCGAGGGGGTCACTAACTATTCAACAACTTGGATATATTGACGACTCTTAAAACTCCAGTGTACGCGGGCTTAGCCTCGAATCCAGAAGTTGCTTGTTTTGTTATTCTATTTTCTGCTTTTGTTTACCAACCTCAGAAGTGAGGCTCAACCCGCATACGCTTGTCTTAAGAGTCATCAATTTCACTGGTTTAGTGAATTTGCTCTAAAATGGTTAGAGGTGTTGGCATTGTCATGCTTGAAGGGGTGCCCTTTCGGACGCAATACAAGTTTACAAGAGGGCCCTGAAGGGGGGATCTAAATCCCAGTTCCCAGCTGAAAATCTGGCAAAATCCCAATCCGTATTCTTTATCATGTTTACATGACAAGCCACTGACCAAAAGATGCGATCAGCCTGGAAACTACAGATGAAACCATTCAGAACCATACACGTATACTTGGATGGAATTAGCGCTGTGCGACACACTTGGTGATCCAGAAAAAATATTAGGAAAAGCATTTCTAAGTTTTCTTTTTAATATCATTTATTACATTTTGGTATCAGACTAAAAATAAATTATTAATATTAATATTATTATTATTTATTATTTATTATTACTTCCAGGGAGAGCGTGGAGAACCTGGTCCTGCCGGATTACCCGGAGAACGGGTGCGTATAGACACAACAAGACTGTAATAGTTTATTGCTTTATTCATGACTTTATTCTGACCTTCCTACCACAGGGACCCCAAGGAGAATCAGGTCCAAAGGGACCACCAGGATCACGTGGTATAGTGGTAAGTAAAAACACGACTTTTATCTTCCTTTTTAACTCTTTAATCGTCGTTTGTGGCTACAATCTTGGGCAAAATAGTTCATATTTTATAGTACGTAAGGAAATCGTGACGTAAAACACATTTAAAACGATCCCCGTCCCTCCAAAACCAATAGGGACATTAAGCTGCAGGACGGCAGCGACGACGACGACGGCAAACATACAATATCACTAATGACGCTATTCAATAGATACTCGTTGAAATGTACGAAATACTATGCATCATTGCCGTCTTATGCTGAAAGTAATACGTGAAATGTCCTATTTTTACTTACTAAAGAGAACGGCTACGCCAAAAGCTTATCTTTGCTGATTTTCGTTATGAGTAAAGCGCTCCCAAAAGACGTCATTTCACTGTAAAACGGGGATGCTTATTAAGTAAAATACTAGATAAACACGAAATAATAATACAATAGAAGGTTGAAGCGCCTCAATTTCGCCGACATTGTCGCCCACGTTGCCGTCCTGCAGCTTAAGGTCCCTATTATTGAGAGAGGAAGCCGTGCTACCTATTGAACCAACATTGCACTCTTGGGAGGGGAGAAGATAATTTAGATAATATTTTTAATGGGGAAAATATATATATATTTTTTTGGTCAAATATTTTTCTTTTTTGTTCAAGCCTGTAGTCCTGACAAAGAGAATGTTAGTCTTTTCTGTGTTTGCCAGGTCGTCTTTCGTATGCATGTAAAATATCCCAGCGCGTAACAAGCAAATTCTCATCCACATTCTGCATATACGAAGATCCGTTGAACCCATTCAGTGAGCTAAATTATTGGCCAACCAAAAACGGTTGGATACTGAAATATTACGAGCATCTCAATTTGACGGACACGGCACGGCACGGCACGGCACATCAGAACCTTAGCCGTTCCGAGATTGAGTAAAAAACTGGGTCGAGTTTGTATTGCAGTGCATTGTGGGACTCTTTGGGGATATATTTTCAAGATGGCAGCTATTTCGCCCCTTAAACTTACCCACAACGGCTAATGCAAATATCGAACTTCACATGAGTCGAACCAAATGACATAAAACAACAATGCCTAATGTCTGTTGGTTTCAATGCGTACGTCTTATGTGAAGCCCGACGTTTGACCAACCCCTAAGTTTTCCTCAGTTTTATGAAATTAGCTTAACCTGAAGGTTGTCGAATCATGCGCCGTCGTCATACGTTTTTATCTCTTATACTTTTCTACTCTTTCTACTTATTAATGATTCTTCTCTTACACAGGGAGCTCGAGGTGAACGTGGACCACCGGGTCCTGCAGGTTCTCCGGTAAGTGACAGCAATAGACCTAATCCACTGTTTTTCCATTTCAGACCCACGTCATTCCCTAGAGCATCCTTTCTTTGTTTAACGGTTGTGCAGGTGAAGACACATGAATATACAACTCAAACAAAGAATCTTATTTTCAAGAGAATGACACAAGGTCTGAAATGGAAAATATGAGCCTAGTTGGATGTTTTCGTCCCGCATTCGTCATAATTAAAACGAAATCAGAAAGCTAGAAGAACGTTGACAGCATAATCTTTTGTTGACGATAAAACAAGATACGTGTTATCTCCAGTGTAATATAATTTATGCTGGTCTTTTGTCATATCTATTGTGACTTGTTCTATAAGAGTGTGCAACCATGTGACTCAAAATCCATTGAGATATGAATAACGATGAAACAACCACCATCTTGGTTGATCTAACAAGAGAAGCCAACGAGGAATTCTTTGTTATCGCCAACCAAGATGGCGGCAATGACGCAACATGCACCTGTTCTATACATTGTAAAGCTATTATTGTGAAGTCAGCTGTGCTGTATAAATTATATTATATTACACTAGAGATACTCGCTTTGGCCCAAGATGCTAGCTTCTCGAAAGATAAACCAGGATCCGACATGGATTTTCTCAGTCTCCAGAAGTAACAAGCATAATTTGAATGTATTTTCTTAGGGACCAGTGGGACCACCTGGTGTTCAAGGTATCCAAGGAATGCGTGGACCACCGGTAAATAACCTGTGGGGGTAGGGGTGAAGACCAATATCTTATTTTATTAGTTCAACACATCCCATATTCATCTGAAATATGTCTAAATTTACTGTACAGTTATTTTTAGAAGACAAAATGTACATGTTTACTGTATAGTTTGAGTATATTAAGACCTTTTTAGCATCGTTGTTTGTTGTGCACATTTCAGACCATGTGATGCCACTCTGGGGAGTTATTTCTTTCATGTCTAAATATTTTGACATGTTTGTCAAAAGGTTTTTGCTAAAAAGGTCTGTTACTAACTTAACACGCGCGTCGAGAGTTTTTTGCGCTGCGTGATAAGCAAGTACATGTAACTGCAGCTCCCTGTGAACGTCGGTTAATAGAATACCCCGCAAATCATATGCACATACTTAATGACCATGACTTCTGTTGTTGTATGCGTCGTCCTACAAATTGTTCCGACAACTGCATATCATTCGCGGGGCATTCTATTAATGCTCCACAAACAAAATTCCATTATTCTTTGCTTTAAGCGTTTGTGACGTAAATGCTTCTCAGTTCTTTTTGTGATTATAAACTTTGTGTTAGGGTACATTTTCAGCAGAAAGCCCATGATGCTTTGCATTGTTTTGCTTTAACGATCGTGACGTAAATACATGTCTGTGGTGCTAGTGATGAATAGTGATAGGTCGATTCTTTAACAGGAAGTAACGTGTAATAAATAACATATTAGTAGTGTTAGTGGTTGCTCGATTTCTTAGCAGAAAGTGACGCAAATACGTCTCACTAGTAGTAGTGATTGGTCAATTCTCGAATTGGAAGTGACGTAAATACATCTTAATAGTGCTAGTGATTGGTCGATTCTTTAACCATAATTTCTATTGTTATCTGTAGGGTCCACCCGGTATCCCAGGCCCTTCGGGAGCACCTGGACCAAAGGTAACCCACAAATTATCTCGATCTTGAGTTGATCTCTTATGTCTATTGTGTATTGGAATGTGATATACTTATTCCTAACATTGCTATTTCGTTGCTAGGGTGATCCGGGTAAGATTGGTATGCCTGGCTTCCCTGGAGCGGACGGTCTTCCTGTAAGTAAACGTTAGTGATGTTCGACTTATTTCGAATTCTCAATTGAACCGTAAAATCTTACGAAAACCTTCAAATTATCAAACCCTGAAACAACCCCTGGGCTGATCTAAGTCAGGACACGGCTAGCTCAGAGTTTGAACCCTGAAATAACCTCTGGGCTGATCTAAGTCAGGGCACGGCTAACTAGGTTTTGCAGTTATAATTGCTGGCCTATATATTTTGACAATTATTTTTTTCATCTCTAGGGATACCCAGGAATTGAAGGACCACCAGGATCCAAGGGTAACAGAGTAAGTAGTAAAATCTTTTTTTTAAAATGAAAGGTTTTCCTAACTAGTCTCTAAACATAATATCGGTCACGCAATGGACTCTGGTAGAAGTAGTATATGACGATATTATATAATAATGTTCATAACATATTTGCTGCTATCCTCTACCCCCAGGGGCCAGTAGGACCAAGAGGACCACAAGGATATCAAGGTCTTCCCGGACCAAAGGTATATCCACCATGAGAGATTATTTTTACAAAACGGATTATTTTACGAATGATCTTTCCATGGTGTTCCTGAATGGAGTACTTACCTCAAATTCCATTCAAACGTGACTTATCTTTCTTTATGTTTGTCACGTTGTCAGGGCAACCGTGGTAAACGTGGACCGGCTGGTGCAAAGGGTGATGAGGTATGTATGTACGTGTGTCGCGTGTCGTGTGTCGTGTGTTGTTTGTCGTGTGTCGATAGGTAAACTGTAGTCTGTTCGGCAAGTCCTTTTTCATACCCCCTTCCCCCTCCCTCTGGATAAAAGGTGCAGTAAACAAATAACCAGCGCTGTATAGATCCCTTGCAGCACGTCGGAATGCAGCTTAATTTGGAGAACATAACCATTCCAGGTGTCCAATTCTCAGGAGATTGAAATTCCTTTGTTTCGCTCTCCAAATTAAGCTGTTTTGACATTGCATGCAAGGGGCTCAACGAACGAACGAAAGGAAGGAAGGAAGGATTGCCAAAATCCGAGCAGAGGTGGATTAACCTTACTTTTTAGCAATCCATGACACTCTGACTGTAATTATCTAGTATTCGTGGACGCCCTGAGTTATCAATGATTTTTATATCTATTCTCTTTCATAGGGAACGAGTGGATTTCCTGGCGAGAAGGGAGACGATGGACCAAGAGGCGAAGACGTAGGCTTACTTTTGTTTGTTTTGTAAATTTTCGATTATGACGAAGACGATGGTGATGTTTCTCTTAATATTTTCTAGGGAACTGGCGGTTCACCAGGACTTCCCGGTCCTGAAGGCAGAGAAGGACCAAAGGTACTAGGCATTAGACATCTGTTTTACATATTGCAGCCTTTTAATTGATAATGATTTGACTTTTTTGTTAGGGTCGCACCGGTTTACCGGGACCACCTGGTATTACTGGACCATCTGGACCAAAGGTTAGTGTTGTTCTTCCCTTATTCTTTCATCCCTTCTTTCCTGCCTTCTTTCCGTCCTTACACATTCATTCCTACCTTCATCCCTCTTCTTTCCTCCTTCCTTCGCTATTTTCCTATCTTCCATCTTTTATTCCTCCCTCCTTTCCATCCTCCCTCCCTTCCATCCTCCCTCCCTTCCATCCTCCCTTTCATCCATCCCCTCTCCCCTCCATCCTCCCTCCCTTCCATTCCCTCTTCCTCCCATACTCCCTTCCTCTCTCCTCTTCATCCTTTCCTTCTTCCATTCACCCCTCCCTTCCATCCTTGATTACTTACTTCCTTCCTCATTTCATCTCTCATTCATCGTCTACTTCCATCCTTCATCATTTGCATTACACTAACGCCATTCATTTCTGGGTTGTTGCTATTCCTTAGGGTGAGCGTGGTTTACCTGGTATGCCTGGTTACGCAGGACAAGCTGGAACGAAGGTGTCTATTTGCCTTCATTTTTTCTGTGTTTCTAGTTAATCGTTTTATTCTTGAGGATTCTTGATAGGGATCCTCACGAGTACTCTACATTTCATATTCCGGCTTCGTTACCACTGCGTGTTTGGTCCTTGTTGTTTAGTGGTTAACACATAGGACTGGAATACCGAAGACGTTGGTTCGATTCGCGCCAAGGGAATTTGATATTTTTCTCTTATTCTCTCTATTTCATTACACACACCGAACGCATAATTTATTACTAATATACTACGTTTTATTCTTGATTCATTTGTTCATTTTTCCCTTTATTTCCCATAGGGAAACCTCGGTGCCCCCGGTACAAGAGGACGCGACGGTCCCAAAGGTTCAAGGGTAAAAAAACACTACAATACGCTCTCACTACTCTTGTTCCTTTACTTTCTTTGTTAGATTCCTGAATTTGAAAATACAAATTTATTCATTTGATTTTCAAAATTTGTTTTCCTTTAGGGGGAGCCAGGAAAGCCTGGACCTCGTGGTCCGCGCGGTAGACGGGTAAGTAGCTATCGGCTATGAGGGTGCCAATGGGGGCATACCCAATTGTCAATTAGCAACTAATTTTTCGGTCGAATGTTAGTTAACTGTAATAATATTACGAGCGCTGGTCATGATATTAAACCAAAATAATGAAATATCAGTTTACTGTGACTACTAAATTTAGGTTCTTTGTCAGTTAACTACTAATTTTTGGCCAGAAATTTCAATGTTGTTACATGTATACAGCTTTTTCTGTAACAAAACTATTAATAGGACGTTTGCACGCATGCGTACTTGACCTCTACTACCAGACTCCCTTGGACACTTTCTTTTGTTCAGTTAATTAGCACCCATTGTCTTACTATTGTCATGAGGGAATACAATTTAAATAAGAAAGGAAATTCGCGAAGCCTCTTGGTAGTGGGAGTCAAATGACGCCATCTGGCAAACGTCATTTGTTTGACTAGGACATGACACCGTTGACATCAGGGGAAAACGTTTGCGCATGCGTGCAGCTTCAGCACGTTTTCTAAGAATTTGCAAGAGTTTGAGTGAGAAAATAAATGCTTGTTTTCTACAAGTATACGAAAAAAGTTCGAGAGTATACTTTTGTCATACCAAAATACTGTATTAACAAATAAAATATGAAAGAATTAGTCCTAAGTTTCAAGCATGAACACTAAGTTTTGGCATTTTGTGAAGTCCAATTTATCAGGCATGTTGGAAAGTGAAATTTACTTATGTTTTGACTAATTTGCATACGGACTCAGAGCATGCGCAGGCGTTTTCACTCGTGCCTACACTGTTGCAATCAAGGCTTCAGGTGATGGTGTGCGCAACGTAGCAGAAGTACCTTCGTGGCAGGGTCCTTGGCGATACTACATAAACACGATATTAAAACTCATTAATCTTTTTTATACGATTGCCACAGGGTCCCCGTGGAGAGAGAGGATCCTCTGGTACACCAGGTACTTCCGGAAACAAGGTAAACGATGATCATTCGATAAATTTTCAACTTTGATTGTAATCTAAACACAGCATGGCTGCCGTGAAATCTCTCTCTATGAATTGATACTGTTGCGTGCTGCCAGTTTGTTGTAAAGTGTAGAGGCGCGCCATTTCTTAGTAACCTCTTCTAACCATGTGCGAAAGCTAGTGAATCAATTTTGATATACTAAATACCATCTTGTTAATATTGTTTTTTTTCTTCTATAGGGTGCTGCAGGAGAACCCGGTGTTCCTGGTGATAAAGGTCCAATTGTAAGTGTTTGTTGTGTCCTTGATAACTGGTTATAAATTATCGATGTGAGGGATTATGAAGGGGAAAAACGATTCTCCAGGAGTCTCGAACCTGTTTGTCCAGTAAGGTTCTCCTCTTATCGCTATTTTCCTTCTCAAGTCAACCTTCAAAAAAAATCCTACACATTTCTAACTTAAAGATCCATAAAACAATTCATAAAACAATCTTTGGCCTAATCAAAATCTTTGCACGGCTAACTCACAGATTGAATCGGCGTTTAGCTCGTCAAGCTTGAGAGGAGGGATAACCGGAGAACCTAGAGAAAATCTCTCAAATCAATAAAGAGACCTAAAAAACTCTACTCACATGAGATGCAGAGTCCAAGAATCAAAACTGAGACCCCAGAGTTGAGAGGCGAGTACATTACGTACCGCTACACCAGCCTTGATTCTCTGATCCAATGAAGAAGCTTTTTCATCTCCTCTTTTAAATTTTCTTTTGGATGTGTTTAATTGTTACTCCTTTCACAGGGTGCACCTGGTCCTCAAGGAGATCGCGGTCAGGCTGGACCAGTAGGAATGATGGTACGTTTATATACTTCGCCTATAACAGAAATACAGCATAGGCATTGGTCAAATCATATGATATAACATGTTGCCTTTGCAGAATACGAAACTACTAATAATTCAATCATGATTGTAAGCTGCACGGCTGCTAATAGCGCCTTAATATGCAGCCCGTAAAGTCATCCACTGGTCATAAATGTAAAGCGCATTGAGGCAACTGTGGAATGCGCTATACAAGAGCCTCCCATTACATTACATTAAAGTGATATTCACTTCTTTTCTTTTCGAACTCTTTAGGGACTTCCTGGACGACCTGGACTACCTGGATTCCCCGGTCCTAGAGGAGAAACGGTAAACTCTCGTTTATCTTCTGGGCCCAGTTGTTCAAAGCCCGATTAGTGCTAATCCTGGGTTAACCCTTAATAAGACCTATAGAGTTAATCCTAACCAGCTTTGAACAACCCGGCCCTGTTATCTAATGCTATCAGACTATGAATACCGCGGGGGGGGGGGGGGGGGAGAATAGGGGGGGGCATAGAAGACCTTCAATTATCAAACCGTTACATATCAAATCTTATCCGTTGACTCGATAGGTTATACTTTTTCAACTTGATCTCACTCTGTAAATATTTATTCTGTATATGCTATAACTTTTGAATTTTCTATCAACATTCCTTTTTTTTTTTACTGTAATTTTAGTGTGTGAAATAAACTTGACTTGACCTGACTTGACTTGACCTTTTATGGGATAAGTACAAGTGCCCTCCTACCGATTTAATTTTAACTATATTTTTCTCTACTTGTCGAAGGGACCCCAAGGCAAACCTGGACCTTCAGGTCCCCCCGGAATGCCAGGACCACGAGTAAGTACACTTCCGTTTGAATTTTGAACTCTTTCTCCTTAAATTTGCCGATATTTCCAGTGGCATTTCCGGTGGTTTTATCTTTTAATTCTTCATTGAAAACTAAAAGGATCACGTGACAGAAGACGTGTTAATATTGGTTGAATGTGTTTCTGATTTTAGGGTCCACCTGGCGACAAAGGTCCTCAGGGTTTTAAAGGAGACCAAGGAAGAGCTGTAAGTGTGAACAATCAATGATGTTATAGATTATCAATCAAGTCAACCGTCCTACGATATTTTCTACTAGGACCAGTATTCTGATTTAAGGATTACTCTTGGTTTGACTGATCAGAAAATGCATGTTTTATCATAGGGTGAGCCTGGCGAGCAAGGAGAGCAGGGAGATTCTGGTAAAGACGGCAAAAAGGTCTGTCATTTTATGATTATGATTATTATTATTAAATTATTATCAGATTATTATTATTGTTATTATTAAATCATTATTATTATTATCAAATTATTATTATTGTTATTATTAAATTATTATTATTATCAAATTATTATTATTGTTATTAATAAATCATTATTATTAATATTATTATTATTATTACTATTATTATATATTTTAAACTCATTTATTCTTTAGTTTGCCCCAAAAGAAAAAGCTCATCGAGCAAATCAGTCATATTTGTTTGTCATCTCAGTCATCCTGGGGATTTTATTATTTCTCCCTTCCAATGATTTGATATTATTATCATCATTATCATTCTTAATTTATGTTATGTTATTATGTTAAATTTCCCAATTTAATTTTAGTTTGTGGGTTTCCTTTTTCCTCTTATTCAGATTATTCTTATTGTGTTTCCTTAATGCAGGGTGAGGCTGGAAGATCAGGTGCCAACGGAAAAGACGGATTACCGGTAAGTTTGATATACTATAGTATGGGCTACCTGTGGTAAAAATCACTTATATGTCTTGGGAAATGATTTGCAATGTATTATGGGGATGTGAAAGTGGCGAAAAGCCCTTAGTAAGGTATGTTGATGTATATGTGCTTTTTCATTAATAGGGTCCTGCAGGAAAGACTGGACCAAAAGGAGCCATGGGCCCACCGGTAAGTAGTAAATTATCCCTTGAAACGTCTGAACATTTTTAGGCTCTCGCGCATGCGTTCTTATTCTAACCGCTTATTCTCTTGTCTCTGTTCCAGGGTCCAGTGGGACCAAAAGGAGTTGAAGGAGCCACTGGAGCGCCTGGCCAACCTGTAAGTATCATGTTCCATTTATCAATCGCAATCTTGACATATAATTTAACAAAATGGGGTAGGGTGTAGGCCAGTTCTATGAAAGCGAACATGGTGCATTATGGTCTAGTTTGGGTACGAACTTTTTTGTTGTTTTCAATATGCCGAAGCCTAGACTACAATGCACCTTGTTTGTGGAGCATAGGAAATCCCTGTGGTGGAAAATACCGAGGAGTACTGAGTATTACCAAATAATGAATACCAGCCAGTGCAAGCAAACAATAGCAAGCAACGAAGCAACGTGAACAAAACACTAGGCCCCTGCACGATTAAAGGTAATCCCCGGAACACAGTAGCAATACCGCTGTCAAACTACTCTCAAGTTTAACCTTTATCCACTTTGTAACTAATTGTTGCTTTTTTTTCTTTCAGGGACCAATGGGAGCACGTGGTCCATCTGGATTACCAGGTCCTCAGGGACCTAATGTGAGTACTTCATCATTAGAATAGACAGACACCTAGCATAACTACCGGTTACAATTCTCCTATTGTTTTATCCCAGGGACGACCCGGTGCACCAGGTGCAGCTGGCAGTGTTGGAGAGAAGGGCAACAGGGTAGGTAAACAAATGACTGTTAACGCTGATAACTATAATGTTGATGATGATGGTGATAATGATGATAGCGATGATCATGATGATGATCATGATGATAAAGATTATGATGATGATGATGGTGATAATGATGATAGCGATGATCATGATGATGATGATGATGAAAAAGATTATGATGATGATGATAGTGATGTTGATGGATATGATTATGTTGATAAAGATATGAAGAAAGAAAGAGTATGATGGTGATGATGATGATGGTTATGATGATGAAGATAAAGATCATGAGGTTGATGAATAAGAAGATGATGATGATGATTGGTGGTGATGAAGCATCATGATGATGATAATAATACTATTTCGTCTATATATTTGATGTCGTTGTAATTAGTATTGGTAGTCGCAATGCAAAGGGACTTTCTTTGATCATCTTTTTTTTACAAACTATTAAATATTATCTATTATAAATTTTTAATCAGGGTGAAGAAGGCCCACGTGGCGATCCCGGTCCCTCTGGAAAACCAGGAAAACCGGTAAAACAAGTCGATACAGTAACATGTTTAGTCTACACTTGCGTAGTGCAGTTTTCGTATGACTGCGAAAAGTTCACGGCACGAAAACGGTCGTGACACAGCAAGGGATACGCCAGACCAATCACATTGTAAGAGATTTTATTCTCCATCCAATCAAATACCCGGAACAAAGACACGGTCACGCCAAGATCACGGCACTTTTAGACGAATCATATTGCGCGTGAAAAAAATCTGCCAATTAAAATCTAGGAAGTATCACGGTCACGGCGCGTCACGCTTACGGCACTGAGCTTTTCACAGTCATACGAAAACTGCACTATACTCTTCTTCCATTGATCCATCTTAGTACTTCCTTTTTATAGATTTTCTGTATTCAATGTTTTAGGGCAAACCAGGTCCAGACGGACCCCAAGGTTCACCTGGCGACGACGGTGAGAAGGTAAGACGGCATGGAAACTGTTTCCACGGAAATAATGGAAACTCATAATATTCAGGGCGACAGGTTTATCAGAAACCCTTAGTTACTGCCAATTGTTTACCCTGATAAAGTCGATATTGTAAACTAAATTTTACTTCGACCAAAAATAAGTCGTTATTGCATGGACGTCCGTAATGCTACGTTTACGCTCCTAATATGTCGTCATCTCACCAATGTTGAGTTCGACTCGTGGTCAATAATTCAAGCCCTGCGTGCTTCACATGTGAGTTATACAGCTACCGGCGTGTTTATATCACAGTACAGTATAATGCGCACATTCAATATTTAAAGGGGGGGGGATGGACCGTGTGGATGGATTTAGTATCCTATCCAGGTGTAGTAAGTGGGTTTCATGATTTTCAGTTGTCTCACACCCTTCAGCTTTAAATACTACTCTTAAGCGCAGTACTAAAGGGGAGAGTGTAGTGCGCACTCGCGTAATGGAAATTATATTTGTTATTATATTTTATTTAGGGTGCGCAAGGACCTCAAGGCTTATCGGGCAAGAAAGGAGACAGAGGACCAAAGGTATGTCCATAGAAATAAAACGATCAACAATGGCTCAGATACAGGTCCAGCTAATTTGTTCAATGTTGATGGGAAATGTTTTCAAACGATTGTGGAAGTTCGACGTTTCAACTTAGTCTTATTTATTGTTTTTCATAGGGACCTCCTGGACCATCTGGTCCCGTTGGAAATCCTGGCAAATCTGGCCCCGTGGTAAGTGTTGTCGTATGTCCCCACAGGGGTGTTGTCGTCTTTTGGCAATTAATGTATTTGAAGATGTTAACAGAAAAATAACCCTTAATTCTTTGCGAGATGGACATCAAATCATGGACATTTATTGTACATTTTGTGGGCTTTCGTAATGATGGAGTGTGGAGAGACGGGAAAGATGGGGCCACCATTTAAAGTACTCATCTGAGCCACTCAAAAGTCTAACCATTTCTAGATGTATTTACAAAGACAGCACTTTCCCCTCAGTTATTTTAAGACCCTGAGTGTTGGTAGGGCCGGGGCTTATTTTTTCGTTCGTTTTGTGGTCTGTGGCTTGAGCCCTACGTGCTTAACACGTGAGTTATACAGCTCTCTGGGTATTTATATTATCGATAACTTCGCGAAATAACAACTCGGCTGAACATGTATTGTGCATTTCAATGGACTGTTATGCTAAATGAAAGCATATCCAATTTCCTAAAACTATTTTTTAAATCCCATTTTCTTAGTCAATTCCAGATCCAATTCAACTCGCTTATGACCTTAAACTGGTCCGCAATCGTTAAGTTATGTGGTGGAAATCATTTGTTAGGAATTATTCTTTGCTACTATTCCTTAAATGAAGCAAAATTTTAAAACATTTGACATGCTGTCTTAAAAGGGACCTCCTGGAGAACAAGGCATCCAAGGACCTGTCGGACCACGTGGTGAGAAGGGCCCTGATGGACCTCGTGGATCCCCCGGACCTCAAGGACAACCTGGAGTTCCAGTATGTATTTTACATACAACACAATTAAGTCTGAATAATTTACCTCTTTAGCTTCGTTGTTTGTTGTGCCATTTCAGACCGTGTGATGTCACTCTTGAGAGATTCTTTCATGTGTTAATATTTTAAATGTTTGTCTTAAAAGAACAATTCTCAAGGGAATGTCATGTGATCTGAAATAGAAAATTTGCTTTTATAGCTTTACAGGTCTATTGACCCCCCTTAACGAGTTGGAATAATGAAAATTGATAAGTACCACCAATGCACTTTATTCTCAGTAATTTGTATTTTTTCCTCGTCTGTTCCAGGGAGTGCCTGGTCCTCGTGGACAGAAAGGAGAGCGAGGGGCAAGTGGACCAGCGGTAAGCACCCACCAGACCACGCACACACCAATAAAAAAAAGTGCTGTTTCGGATCTTGAGCTTTTTATTGGGGTATTACTTATTAACACTTGACGTAATCGCAAAGATTGGTTGAAAAGATTTTCTACCAACACGGCCGCCATGTGTTCTCCAAGATTTTCATCAGAATGGTTTCAAACAACCAGTATACTAACCGGTAATATTTTTCTGTCAGGGTACTGCAGGACCAACAGGAGCACGTGGAGGAAGAGGACCAGCAGGATCTAAGGTATCTCATTTATTAAAGATTTGATATTTATTTTATAATTATCCCTAATATAAGTGATATCGACTTACGAGAAGCCATAGTTGCGGTGCTGTATAAAATGCGGTTCTGCGTAAACTTAAGAAAACAAAGATATCGTACGAAATCTGCTTGAATGCTGAGTCTCTCTCTCTCTATCTAAAAGAAGGAATTCCCGCTCCCCATCATGAGAACTCTCTGATGCTATTTTTATGAATTATTTATTTGATCGTTTGTTTTTCTGCTGCGCACATTATGCGCTCTACATTGTTTGCTCATGTTTTCTTTTGTTTTTAAAAGCAACGTAAGCAAACAGTGTAGAGCGCGCGTGCACAAAAACAAACTATGGCAAATGTGAATTTCTAAAAATAGCATCAAACGGTGCCTATGACGTTTGAAAGCATCAATTCCAGAGATTTCTTCTCTTAGTTCATTTTCTCTTGCCCAAGTACAATATAATTTGGAGGACAAAACGATGGGACTTATTGCTAATGATTAAAATATCATAAACCTCTATCGTTATGACCTGTTGTAAAAAGGTGTACATGAGACTCTTACGACCAGTGCTCCACTATCTATAATGAATGGCGCTAATTGTGATGATATTTTAATATCTATTGTATTGTGACTATAGGGTGATCAGGGTGAGAATGGTGATCCTGGTGCAAACGGTCGACCAGGAGAAAAGGTGAGTCAAAAGTCACATTTAATAGACAATAATTAGACTGTTTCAGAGTTATGTCAATCTTCTTAAAGATTTTGAACAGATTAACGAGTTAAAAAAGTAAATAGATCTTAACTAGATACGGAGGTATTCCAACTCACGTGTAACAAATTAATTCTTACTCCCGAAACATCTGCAGAAGCTGAGGCGTCTTATGGACTTTGCAACCGACGGCAATAAAGTTATTCTGCCCTTAAACGAAAAATAATATTCTAGCAGACGTGGAGCTTCCAAACCGTATCCACATCTAATCCCTTGCAATATTTGCCACGCATGGCGATTTCAAGTGCAAAATTATCGAATCTATCTTGGGCATTGTAGTGTAATTTTCTTGGAACCGAGTCTCAGTGCGAAAAAAGTTTGGCTTTCGAAAGAGTGTGTCAAGCCAGGTTTGGAAGGGTTTTTAGTACATCCATTAGTTAGAACCTGGATAACCTGAAACTTATACCTACCCAGATTACGTTAAAGTTTTTTCCCCTACTACTATATCTTATATCATAAGATATTCGGATAGTTAAAGGACTATGGTGTTTTATATCGCAGTCCTCTTCTACCAGTCCCCAAGCCATATATAAGTACCCAGTCTACCTCGCAGACTAGAACAACAACATCTTTCTAACATTGTACAGAGTCCCAAGGGTAACAAAACTCATTAATCAGTACCTTACGCTTTAAACTGCAGCAAGAATTCAATCTTAACTTGTGAATCGTTTTATTTATTTCTATTCCACAGGGTGACCGCGGACCGAAAGGAAGCTCAGGCACACCTGGATTATCTGGAATGCCTGTAAGATTACGACAACTACTAGTCTAATGTATATAGATATTATTAAGGTCTGGTAATCATTCTAGTATAGAATAACTTTAAGTTTCGAATATCTTTTTCCCTCTAGGGCCGACCAGGAGAGGCTGGACAAAAGGGGAGCCGTGGAGATCCTGGTCCACAAGTACGTACCGCTGACCATGAATATTTATCAGATTAATATCTATTTAAAAACCTTTCATTCTCCAATCTCCAATCAATTACGATTTTACTTTTTGTGCTTGAATAGGGAGCACAGGGTGCCCGCGGGCCACCAGGACCTACCGGAGACACAGGACCAATCGTAAGTTCTAGCTTTATATATCCAATACATAATGATTGATAGATATATAATCGAATTATATCCTATCAGTATCATGTCTGAAGGTGCTGAATTTGTGGAGGGGGGAGTGCGAATTATGGTGCATCATGGGATACTTTGGGTGTCACTATTTACTAGAATTCGTATCTTTAAGTTTAAGCTCCCCATTTGTCGTAGATAATTGATAGTGATTTCGTGTAACATAAGACTTTCTTATACATGTGACAACTAGAGATCGATTGGCTGGTGACACAAAGCAAGTTGTGACAATTTTTTGAATATGCCTAATATAAATTATTTTGTTCATTTTAGGGTCCCCCCGGACCAGTTGGTCCTGTTGGTCCCCAAGGAAAGCAAGGACAAAAGGTACGCATCACCTGTTATAGCACAGGGTGACCAGTTCTTTATAACTGACAACGAGTTATTACCTCTTCAGGGTAGTCGAGGACAAGACGGTGAAGATGGAGCACCTGGCAAACCTGGACCTATTGTGAGTATCACGTGGTTACCTGATCACGTGAAAGTACTAGTATCAGGGCTGAGAGTTTTTAAGTATGACGTCAATCGCATGCAAAAACGACTTCCGGTCCAAAACGAAAAGCAGATATATAAAGATTTTCCTTGACCCGGAAATACGTCACAACTTTGAAGCTTTATAATTTGAATAAATGTGTTAAAAATTTAAACATGTGTTACATTTTATCAACAGGGTGCACCAGGCGGACGTGGTGATGATGGTCCACCTGGACCAGCCGGACAACCTGTAAGTCACGTGATCATCCTGACACAGGAAGCCCATGATATATTATCTATATAAAGTTTGTTGATATTTGTTATTACGACACATAAAAAACTTGACGAGACCTGATTTTTGTAATCCATAGGGCGAAGCCGGTCCTAAGGGATACCCCGGTAAAGATGGAGAGCCTGGTGACAAGGTATGACGTAGTATTGCGTCAATGGGTAGATATTGATGCTTGCCTACTAGTCTTGATTTCGTATTGCCAAAATAACCTCATACCTGCAGCTAACAACAAAATGTTAATGTGTAATACATATTCTACGATAGATATATATTATTGCGTCATTTGAACATCAAATTCCGTTTGGACAATTTGCAAACCAATCACTGTTGCAGCAATTTTCACAGTGGAATTAAAATCTTGTCCCACAAACAACTTCACAGTATCTATTTTGAAGAGTTCTACAAGGACTGTGAGGCATTATACAATCAAAACAATTCTTAATCAAGTCAATTCTTTGCGATCAGAGTGATCAAATTTTGAGATTCTCTAGCTATTTTGTTGTGCTTGTGGGACATAGCAACGGTAACTAGGGGGTCTGAATCATGATTTTTCAAGGGGGAATGGGTAGCCTTTAGGAATTTCGAATGTTTCCCAATAATTCCATATATTTTAATCGTCTTAATTAGTTTTCTTGGTTATCCATTAACAGAAATGTTTTTTTCTTGTCATAGGGTGATACTGGTCCACCAGGCCCTGTAGGACCAGTGGGACCCCCCGGAGCTCAGGTAAAATAAAATGAAAACGTATCTTTTTTTTAATCTTCTTTTTTTCAGAAATAAAATTTTTTCAATAAAAAATAATAAAATTTCAATACGAGTGTGACTCATGATAATATAAAGGTTTTCTTTAATAGTCTACTACGAAAACCATGGCGGATTGATAGTGTAAGGAGCTCTTTCATTTACCAGATGATTTAAACCAAATTTTTAATGTATTTTTAGGGACCTCGTGGTCTTCGTGGACTACCTGGAGAACGAGGAGCTACTGGTGTACCGGTCAGTCAAATTGCTGGCTTTCACTCAGTTGATAAAAGTCTTTGAATCTCATTATCTGCACTGATCAAACACTGACCACCTTGTGCTGTCAACCAGAAAGAATTCTATTTTTAAAACTTGTGATTCAGATTATGACCATTGCGAACGAGACAGGAAATGACATCATGTGAAGTCCGGCAATAAAATGAAAACGCGCGCGCGTGCTGTGTGCAGTTATAAAGCACGCAGGATCGGCAGAACACAAGAGAAGTGTTAGGAGAAGCAATACGCGACGATGATACTCTACCTTTTATCTGCGCGTCTTGCTTTCGTTTTATGCATAACTCAGAAAATCAAATGCCATTAAAAAAAAAGAAAAATCAAGTTTTGTTTCTTGTACCTTGGCCGGTTCTGGTTCGTTATGCTCTCGTGACAACCTATGCTGCCCTATAAAGAAAACGCCCTTTACAATACGATTGTATAATTCAATGCACTTAGTGATTTATAATTTTTTATCATTTTAGGGTGACGTGGGACCGCAAGGTATTACTGGACCACCTGGCGCACGAGGACGAACAGTAAGACACTACTTGCTGTTAAACCTGGATACTCATTGGATCTTGAACATTTTTTTTGAAGGCGGGGGGAGGGTTAAACCTTCTCACTAACGATCCTAATGTCGTACTCATTTGGGTATTTTTGGGGCGCAATCACGTGACCCAAACTCCCTTGAGATAAAAATCAACAAATCAGGATAATAAACCTAATTTGGCCCGAAAGTAGGACAATATACCTAATTTGGCCCGAAAGTAGGACAATATACCTAATTTGGCCCGAAAGTAGGACAATATACCTAATTTGGCCCGAAAGTAGGACAATATACCTAATTTGGCCCTGATGTTTGATTCATGATTGATTGTTTTCATGTCTGTTTGATAGGGAGCAAAGGGAGACAAGGGTGATAAAGGAGATGCAGGAGAAAAGGGAGATAAGGTAAAGTAGGGAAAACCTACCTGATATACATGTCAAATTTTTAAAAAAACTGTCGGTAAACCGTCAGTTTTGCAGTTAATAATAATAATAATAATAATAATAATAAATTAATTCTTATATAAACCCCTTGCTTGTGATGTCAAAGCAGCTCGCACTGGAAGACAGAATAAAAGAATTCCAATCTCCTAGGAATTGGGACCTATTGTTTTGTCCCCCAGATTGAGCTGCATTCCAAAGTGCTACAAGGGGTGTATAGTGCCTGAACCATAGGGAGATGCTCTCATGCGCTTTACAATATAAAAACTAGATGTTGCTAATTTACAATGATCATATATATAAATAGTACAGAGGAATTAGAAATAACTACTATGATAATGATAACCTTGAAGCAATAAACCGATTATAGATCTTGAACATTGCTTTAAGTTACCTAAAAAAGCGTACTTCATGCACTTGTCTGTATGCAAACACTCTCAAAATACCCAGGATTTGGTCAACTATCTAAAGTGCTCCGCGGTCTTAGCTTAGTATAACTATTCTATCACTCACAGTTGTAAAAATTAAAAATTCCTCGGCCGCTATGCCTGAAGGGATGAAACCTTGGAATGCAACAGACTATGGAATGGCTTCCATTCATTATGATTGGCTGTATTTTTCAATGATTTGGATTTTATACACATACGAAATATGAATGGTAATATGTAATTCAAGGTATGTCATTAATGACATGAAAGCTAATATAAAGCGTTGTTGTTTTTTTTTTGTTAGGGTTGGCCTGGTTTTATTGGACCAACAGGTCCTGCTGGACCTCAAGGAGAAAAGGTAAGTACATGAGCAAGAATGGCTTCCTTGCATAAAACAACTCAGCTAGATAAGAAGAGGATATTCTGACACGGTGGAGCGAAGATACGAAGTTAATCTTCGAATGGTGAATTATTTTTCAACTCGAGAAGGTAAACTTCATATCTTCAGCGTATAATTTTCTTTTTATCATATATACACTTCACAAACAAAAACTTGTTGGAAAAATCGGAAAAGACGTTATCAATAATTATTTCAATTAACATAAATAATGGGAAATGGTTGATCTGAGACCGATAAGAATTGTGAGAGTTCATTATTTACTAATGCTGGGCTTCCTGTGGTGTTACTGATGGACTTACAACCCGATAACAGTGGCATCGTCTCTACGAGGCAGTAGCCACCCAAAAAATAATTTAGAAATGATCGATAGTCGAGTAGCGAAATAAGAATAGGAAAATTCAATAATAATAATAATAAATTTTTTATTAATTTTTTTTTTCCAGGGAGACCAAGGTCCCCAGGGTCTACTCGGCCATCCTGGACCAAAAGGAGACAAGGTACGAGAATACTGATTTTGTTTCAAGATTACTCAGGCAGCCTTGAAATTGGATAACTTACGCAAGTCTCGTTAAGTCGGGTACACCAGATAACGTTGCTGACTCTTTTTCACTGATGTTTTTCAGGGCGAAGTAGGACCAATCGGTCCAATCGGACCAGACGGACCCGCAGGACCAAGGGTAAGTGTTGTTTGTCTTCACTTAATCTGGACAGCGTGGTTGTATACCGCTATTTCAAAAGAGGGTGGTGAAGGTTTTATTGCATGTGAATTAATAAGCTTGATCAAATGTGTTTATTCATTCGGATATATTGTTAGCACGAAAAAAACTATGCCAGGTTAAACATGCAGACACAGTTTGTATATAGTTTTCATATCGTTGTGACCTTTCACTGATTGTATTCACATATATCACCCATAGTGCCTTTCGGTCTTGGTAGGCAACATACAACTTGAAAGAAAACATTTGACAACCTTTTTTCAACTAGATGTATACGCCAAAGCCAATCAGATTGTTAGCTGTAATTAAGGTTGAGCTTGCAGTCCAGAGAAGATAATAGACAAATGGTGATCCAAACCGCTGACACAATATTTGGGTATAAATGGACGGTTTTCACAGCCGCCATGTTGGATGAATTGAACACTAAAGATTCGTCATTAGTCTCTCTTGTCATATCCAACATGGCCGCCGTGTCTCTTATTATTTCATTCTCTTGGGAATAATTAAAAACTATTAATTTGTCTGTCACATTTCCATTCTTGACAAGGCTGAACTGACCACTAAACCACAGGAATCCCGCGACGCGAAAAAGTCCTTATCTAATTAGTCTACTAATTACTTGTTTTCTTTGTTGGCATTTTTACAGGGAAGAGCTGGATATTCCGTAAGTATGAAAACCAATACACAGGAGTTACTAGTACATAAGATTATTCTAACAAGCCTGCCAGCTGATCATTGCAATACGAGTGACGTAGACATGACGTCATTGCAAAACTGAGGCCTTGATATATTTTAATTAGCTAACATTTTTTCTCACATAATCTGGGGTATTTTATTCATTACAAGATATGAATTTCCTTTTGCCATTTTTTGTTCAAATTTATTCATGTTTTCTTTGTTTCTTATTTTCTTTTCAGGGATTTAAGGGTGATAGGGTAAGTAGTGTTATTTGTATTATTGTTGGCTTGTTTGCAGTATTTTTCTCTTTGTGGGTTTTGTTATTGTTTTCATTTTTGCTGGTTTTTTGTTGTTTTTTTCTTTTTTTTTTTTTTTTTTTGGTTTTCATTGTTCATATTATTCTGAGTTCCCCCTCTTGTTCGCATCTCCTCGTTCGAGTATTTCAATCTATTCAAATGACTAAAATCCTCTGACTTTTTCTTACCACCCCGTCCATCTTTACATTCGTTCGTTGGTTTTTCCATATCCTACTTTGTTTTCATCTTTTTCGTCCCTTCACAAAAATTAATTTCCAAATTCCAATTGAAGTCCAGTGGAAGAAGAACCACTCTGTCAAATTGCCACCGATAAAAATGCAATTTATCTCATTTTCAATCTATCCTAACATTCCTAATTTCTCTGTCTGTGTTCTAGGGATCTGCTGGAATACGGGTAAGTCAATAATAGTAAATACTAGATTGTAACCAGAAATGACCTCAAACCCCATTATGCGGCTGCGCATTGATAAGCAAACACATTCTACTAAATGCACACCGGGTTCACCAACACCATTACCCTAGTTTCAAATTCTCTCTCGCTCAACCAAAGCCTCAATAATATTTTGAAATGAGGCTAAAGACTGGTTCTTTCTACTGACACAAATATATACAAAAGCTCAAGTCAACGAAAAAAATAATCTTCCCTTCTCTTGCGGTTGCGTCGCTTCTCATTATAGTGAGAACATGCGATGGCTTGGAATTGCACTGGCTCGCGTCGCTAGCGAGAACCAATCCTTACCCCGCGTAAATGAATCTGCAGTCAAGAAAGACAGCGGTATTATTCGAATAGGCCTATTGTTCTCCCCCCTCTCCCGCCAAACCGACTCCCTCACAAAACAATTAAAAAACCACATATGTAATATCTTGTTATTTTATTTCCCCAGGGCGACCCAGGTCCATCGGTGAGTTGATTATTGAACAATTGTTCGCCAAGGCGAAGTAATTATTGGTGAATATTTACCAAGCCGCGATTCTTCGCTCGACAGCGCACGAACGGACTCTATATTCAAGTGCAAAAATTATGCTAAAAACCAATAGAGTGCAAACAATTAATCCGTGAAACACTAATTACTAATATAACAGTACAAAATAGTGCTAATTAAACAATAGAAAACAATGGAATTTGCATGAAATTGTGCTATTTAGAATTACTAAAGTTTCACGGTTATATTGTTTGCACTCTACAGTTTAAATTTGCCTTGTTATAATTTCCCCCCTGCTTCTTCAGTACATTAATACTAGCTCTTTTAATCACACTTTCCCGAGTCAACAATTTAAAAATAATATTCCTTTGTATTGTCGCTTGTGCCTAGTTGATTAGCAGTGATTTTGCGCACTTTTTTATTCGAGAAAATGCGCCCAATTCCGTACTTAATTATGCCGTTTGCAGTGCTGTTTCTCAGTTATACAAAATCTACTTTAAATTCGTATAAATAAAACCTTCCTTGAAATAATTTCTGGGTCGATCAAAGTCAAGGCGCGACTAACTCACAGATTTAATTAGAGTTTAGCGTGTTGAGTTTTGCGGAGGGATGAAAACCGAAGAACCCGGGAAAAAATACCACATCAAATAAAAGACTGACCTTACAAATTCTACTCAAATGTGATGTTAAGTCTGAGAATCGAGCCTTGAGAGAAGAGAGGCGAGTGCTTAACCACTACGACGCCCTTCCGTTACTCAAATTATAGACCATTGTTAGATCGAAGGTCAAACTGATTTCCTTTTTTTCTTCTCGTTTATTTTAGGGACCTCCTGGACCACCCGTAAGTAATATGAAAATTCTTCCTTTTCTCTTAGAAAATTAATTTATTGTAATACTTATCTTACGTGTTCAAAATCTTGTTGATTACTTACGAAATTATCTCTTTTTTTATCTCAGGGACCTCCTGGAGATGTCGTAAGTATTCCGATATTTTAAAATCATTATAATAATATTATTGATAATTTTATAATACACTCAGCAAAATAACTCGATTCGGATTGGACAAGAGGATTACAATGAAATCCCAAGTTGTACTTTTTAGTCCCAATTAAGTTGCTCTATTTTTGTTGAGCGTATTATAAACAAAAACTCGCACAATGTTTTTGTACAATTCGGAATTTATAGATACCCGTGATGTTTTGAATGTTCTCAAATTGATCCCGCCTAAAACGCTCCTTCAATTTTGAAAACTTTCAAAACTTCACTTGTACCTATAAATTCCGAATTGTACTGGAGATCGTGCGAATTCCTATATATATATTAATAATAATAACATCTTATAAATTATTTTGCGCCGTAAACTTTTTATCTTGTTAAAACATAATGTCAAACAGTAATTAAGACGCCTTTTTTCTCTTTAGATTATTCAGACTTTCTCATTTAAATCAGTTTTCTTTTGTAATCCACTTCTGAAACGATTTGTTGCGTAATTTTGACCTGGTTACACCGGAAATACGTCACAACCTTTATGACGTCATTACTACCGTTCGACCAATCCAAGCGAGCGTTATATTAAACTGGTTATTTCCTTTTATCTTGTAGAGCCATCTACTCGACGCATATCTCGGCCCTAACACCGGTACTGACAAAGGAGAGACCAGAAGAAAACGAGCACTGGCCGAAGACCCGACCGATGGTGAGATGCTTGACTCGATCAAAGCCTTACGTACACAAATTGAAGAAATCAGAAGACCACGCGGTAACTCACAAGGAAATCCTGCAAGAACGTGTAAAGATCTTAAAATGTGTAATCGAGCTGAGAAAGATGGTAAGATCATTATAGAAACGGTCTTGACACAAATAGGACATTGGGAGATCTTGTGGGGGTAGGGAGGGGTTGTAGGGACCAAGCCCCACTTTTTCTAAAGATTAGAACATTGCTCAAGCAAGGTTAAACAGCGGTGAATGTTGTTGTCTTCCCCCTTTATTGAATGCTAAAAACATTCATATATAACATATATTTTTAATATTTTTGAAAGCTCAAACAGTCATTGATCTATAGGGTTTAAGACTGCCATGATCTACCCCCCTTCACCAACTCCTTCAGCAGGTCAGCCACTGTGCTGTATAAGCATTGTTTATTTCACATTTTATTTATTTCCACGTAATTTTATTTCCAGGTGAATACTGGATCGATCCTAACCATGGCTGCACCGAAGACGCTGTGAGAGTTTTCTGCAACTTCACAGCCGGTGGAGAGACCTGCATCTATCCTGACACTTTGACTCGAACGGTAAAGTACACCTTGAAATCTTTACCTGACCTGGGAAGTTTTTTGCCACACAAGGTCTTAGAAAAGGCAGTAAACACAGGACTACATAAATTAAGAACGTGTTTTGTTGGAGGGGGTTTCGTCTGTGTATTTGATCATGTGTCTCGTTTGTCATGGCTAACATGCAATTGTTTTATGCAGGGTGTACGAAAGCACTGGAAGAAGGTTGATGGAGCAGAGTGGTTCAGTGAATATGATGGTGGATATGAGGTGCGATATATATGACTTGTGTCGTATCTTTTTTCTTTTTGGTGTTGTTCACGATATTGATATCATGACATCACCACCATCACCACCATTTTCACCACTATCATCATCGTCATTACAGTCATCATCATCATCATAGTCAACATCATCACCATCATCATTATCACCACCATTATCCATTTATCATAACAGTCATCATCATCAGTAGTAGCATCATCGTCACCATCTTCACAGTCATCATCATGAGCATCATCAGCAGCATTACACCATGATCACCATGATCACATTCATCATCATCACAGTCATCACAGTCATCATCATGAACATCATCAGCATTATCACCATCGTCACCATGATCACATTCATCATCATCACAGTCATCACAGTCATCATCATGAACATCATCAGCAGCATCATCACCATGATCACATTCATCATCGTCACAGTCATCACAGTCATCATCATGAACATCATCAGCATTATCACCATCATCACCATGATCACATTCATCATCATCACAGTCATCACAGTCATCATCATGAACATCATCAGCATTATCACCATCATCACCATGATCACATTCATCATCATCACAGTCATCATCATGAACATCATCAACATTATCACCATCATCACCATGATCACATTCATCATCATCACAGTCATCACAGTCATCATCACCATGATCACCATGATCACATTCATCATCATCACAGTCATCACAGTCATCATCATGAACATCATCAGCATTATCACCATCATCACATTCATCATCATCACAGTCATCACCATGATCACCATGATCACATTCATCATCATCACAGTCATCACAGTCATCATCATGAACATCATCAGCATTATCACCATGATCACCATGATCACATTCATCATCATCACAGTCATCACAGTCATCATCATGAACATCATCAACATTATCACCATCATCACCGGAAATCATCTTCAAAAGACATTCTTTTTCGTTTGCTGATATTTTGTTCGCTAAGACTTCAACATAAACCCAATTCATGTTATAATAATGGTTTTCCTCTATAGATCTCATATAAGAATGTTGGGAAAACTCAACTGAATTTCCTTCGTCTGCTGAGCGAAAAAAGCCGTACAGAACTTCACATATTACTGTAGTAACTCGATCGCCTGGTACGACAAGATTGCGAATTCCTTCGAAAAAGCCATTAGACTGCAAGGCGACAACGATGACGTGTTTGGATATCAAAAGAATCGATTTAACCTCAAAGTTCTTTACGATGGATGTCAGGTAAGTTGGACACACTATAGTGAGTAAAGAGTGAGCTATGAATCAAACAAAATAGTGTTCTTATCTAGAACCCCTCTCCCCTCCTTCCCCACCTTGTCCACTTATCATACTTAAATATCACTTCCAATTGCTTTCTTGTCATCTGTATTTTATCTTATCTTTCGTACAGTCAAAGGAGAAGGATGGAAAAGCAATATTCCAGATAGAAACAGAAGACTTGAACCAAATGCCAATAGTGGACTTTGCTCCTGGAGGAGTCGATGAAGCAGTAGAATTTGGGTTTGAAGTAGGGCCCATTTGCTTTAGTTAGTTTATAGATACACAGAGATTAAAACATTACAGTACGAAACCAAAATAACAAAGAATTTATTTCATATTTTTCTCGCTTTTGTTTTTTTTGCGTTATACAAATAGATTCTCGAAGTGAATCCCTTCTTTGTGAGATGTAATAATAAACGGACCTGTATCAAAGTGTACAATGGTCGTATTCAATGTTATGTAGCCAATAAGCTTCATTTTTCTTCTGTCTTCATTTCCCGCCATTTTTGTGCCGCGCGCGCCACGATTTTGGCGGAAAATTACATTGACAAGTTATTGAAGAGGATACTTTGGGATAACCTTCAGAAAATTTGCTCAGATAAATTACACTTCAATAAATCGTTGAAGCGTTTTATAGGGGAAAAATATTAGTCATTGGGCTATTCTTAGTATTAAATCAACCATGACTCGTATAAATTAGAATGAAATTTTTGAGTTGAGGCAAACTACTATTTGTGTATAAATAAAGGGATGTAGTTTAAGAAACAATTCATCTTGGTACTTGATATGATATTGTGTCCCTCCACAAGGCTCACGCTTCACGCTTCATACGAGATTTCACCTCCTTCCCAATTAGACTAGATTTCATAAAGAGCAAAAACAATTCTACAAAAACAATAACTTTTTTTTATTTTTAAACTATTTTCATCGTTTTTCAAACATCAATTTCTTAATGTATAAAAACAATTCCCTTGATATCGTAACGCTCATTTTTGGCCATTTTTGGGCAAAAAGCATGGACTATAGCCCATGGTTTTGGTCGATTTTGGGTCATTTTCACACCTTTTTGAAAAATATGCAATATTTATGAAGGATGAGAAATAGGTCATTTTTGGCCATTTTTGGACAAAAAGCATGGACTATAGCCCATGGTTTTGGTCGATTTTGGGTCATTTTCACACTTTTTAAACAAACATGCATTATGTATCAACATTACAAAATAGGTCATTTTTGGCCATTTTTGGGCAAAAAGCATGGACTATAGCCCATGGTTTTGGTCGATTTTGGGTCATTTTCACACCTTTTTGAAAAATATGCATTATTTATGAATATTACAAAATAGGTCATTTTTGGCCATTTTTGGGCAAAACGCATGGACTATAGCCCATGGTTTTGGTCGATTTTGGGTCATTTTCAAACCTTTTTGAAAAATATGCATTATGTATGAATATTACAAAATAGGTCATTTTTGGCCATTTTTGGGCAAAAAGCATGGACTATAGCCCATGGTTTTGGTCGATTTTGGGTCATTTTCACACCTTTTTGAAAAATATGCATTATGTATGAAGGATGACAAAGAGGTCATTTTTGGCCATTTTTGGACAAAAAGCATGGACTATAGCCCATGGTTTTGGTCGATTTTGGGTCATTTTCACATTTTTTAAACAAACATGCATTATGTATCAACATTACAAAATAGGTCATTTTTGGCCATTTTTGGACAAAAAGCATGGACTATAGCCCATGGTTTTGGTCGATTTTGGGTCATTTTCACACCTTTTTGAAAAATATGCATTATGTATGAATATTACAAAATAGGTCATTTTTGGCCATTTTTGGGCAAAAAGCATGGACTATAGCCCATGGTTTTGGTCGATTTTGGGTCATTTTCACACCTTTTTGAAAAATATGCATTATGTATGAATATTACAAAATAGGTCATTTTTGGCCATTTTTGGACAAAAAGCATGGACTATAGCCCATGGTTTTGGTCGATTTTGGGTCATTTTCACATTTTTTAAACAAACATGCATTATGTATCAACATTACAAAATAGGTCATTTTTGGCCATTTTTGGGCAAAAAGCATGGACTATAGCCCATGGTTTTGGTCGATTTTGGGTCATTTTCACACCTTTTTGAAAAATATGCAATATTTATGAAGGATGAGAAATAGGTCATTTTTGGCCATTTTTGGACAAAAAGCATGGACTATAGCCCATGGTTTTGGTCGATTTTGGGTCATTTTCACACTTTTTAAACAAACATGCATTATGTATCAACATTACAAAATAGGTCATTTTTGGCCATTTTTGGGCAAAAAGCATGGACTATAGCCCATGGTTTTGGTCGATTTTGGGTCATTTTCACACCTTTTTGAAAAATATGCATTATTTATGAATATTACAAAATAGGTCATTTTTGGCCATTTTTGGGCAAAACGCATGGACTATAGCCCATGGTTTTGGTCGATTTTGGGTCATTTTCAAACCTTTTTGAAAAATATGCATTATGTATGAATATTACAAAATAGGTCATTTTTGGCCATTTTTGGGCAAAAAGCATGGACTATAGCCCATGGTTTTGGTCGATTTTGGGTCATTTTCACACCTTTTTGAAAAATATGCATTATGTATGAAGGATGACAAAGAGGTCATTTTTGGCCATTTTTGGACAAAAAGCATGGACTATAGCCCATGGTTTTGGTCGATTTTGGGTCATTTTCACATTTTTTAAACAAACATGCATTATGTATCAACATTACAAAATAGGTCATTTTTGGCCATTTTTGGACAAAAAGCATGGACTATAGCCCATGGTTTTGGTCGATTTTGGGTCATTTTCACACCTTTTTGAAAAATATGCATTATGTATGAATATTACAAAATAGGTCATTTTTGGCCATTTTTGGGCAAAAAGCATGGACTATAGCCCATGGTTTTGGTCGATTTTGGGTCATTTTCACACCTTTTTGAAAAATATGCAATATTTATGAAGGATGAGAAAGAGGTCATTTTTGGCCATTTTTGGACAAAAAGCATGGACTATAGCCCATGGTTTTGGTCGATTTTGGGTGATTTTCACACTTTTTAAACAAACATGCATTATGTATCAACATTACAAAATAGGTCATTTTTGGCCATTTTTGGGCAAAAAGCATGGACTATAGCCCATGGTTTTGGTCGATTTTGGGTCATTTTCACACCTTTTTGAAAAATATGCATTATTTATGAATATTACAAAATAGGTCATTTTTGGCCATTTTTGGGCAAAACGCATGGACTATAGCCCATGGTTTTGGTCGATTTTGGGTCATTTTCACACCTTTTTGAAAAATATGCATTATGTATGAATATTACAAAATAGGTCATTTTTAGCCATTTTTGGGCAAAAAGCATGGACTATAGCCCATGGTTTTGGTCGATTTTGGGTCATTTTCACACCTTTTTGAAAAATATGCATTATGTATGAATATTACAAAATAAGTCATTTTTGGGCAAAAAGCATGGACTATAGCCCATGGTTTTGGTCGATTTTGGGTCATTTTCACACCTTTTTGAAAAATATGCAATATTTATGAAGGATGAGAAAGAGGTCATTTTTGGCCATTTTTGGACAAAAAGCATGGACTATAGCCCATGGTTTTGGTCGATTTTGGGTCATTTTCACACCTTTTTGAAAAATATGCAATATTTATGAAGGATGAGAAAGAGGTCATTTTTGGCCATTTTTGGACAAAAAGCATGGACTATAGCCCATGGTTTTGGTCGATTTTGGGTCATTTTCACACTTTTTAAACAAACATGCATTATGTATGAACATTACAAAATAGGTCATTTTTTGCCATTTTTGGGCAAAAAGCATGTCATTTTTCACACCTTTTTGAAAAATATGCATTATTTATGAAGGATGAGAAAGAGGTCATTTCTGGCCATTTTTGGACAAAAAGCATGGACTATAGCCCATGGTTTTGATCGATTTTGGGTCATTTTCACACTTTTTAAACAAACATGCATTATGTATGAACATTACAAAATAGGTCATTTTTGGCCATGTTTGGGCAAAAAGCATGGACTATAGCCCATGGTTTTGGTCGATTTTGGGTCATTTTCACACCTTTTTGAAAAATATGCATTATGTATGAAGGATGACAAAGAGGTCATTTTTTGGCCATTTTTGGACAAAAAGCATGGACTATAGCCCATGGTTTTGGTCGATTTTGGGTCATTTTCACATTTTTTAAACAAACATGCATTATGTATCAACATTACAAAATAGGTCATTTTTGGCCATTTTTGGGCAAAAAGAATGGACTATAGACCATGGTTTTGGTCGATTTTGGGTCATTTTCACACCTTTTTGAAAAATATGCATTATGTATGAATATTACAAAATAGGTCATTTTTGGCCATTTTTGGGCAAAAAGCATGGACTATAGCCCATGGTTTTGGTCGATTTTGGGTCATTTTCACGCCTTTTTGAAAAATATGCAATATTTATGAAGGATGAGAAAGAGGTCATTTTTGGCCATTTTTGGACAAAAAGCATGGACTATAGCCCATGGTTTTGGTCGATTTTGGGTCATTTTCACACTTTTTAAACAAACATGCATTATGTATGAACATTACAAAATAGGTCATTTTTTGCCATTTTTGGGCAAAAAGCATGGACTATAGCCCATGGTTTTGGTCGATTTTGGGTCATTTTCACACCTTTTTGAAAAATATGCATTATGTATGAATATTACAAAATAGGTCATTTTTGGCCATTTTTGGGGAAAAAGCATGGACTATAGCCCATGGTTTTGGTCGATATTGGGTCATTTTCACACCTTTTAAACAAATATGCATTATGTATGAATATTACGAAATAGGTCATTTTTGGCCATTTGTGGACAAAAAGAATGGACTATAGCCCATGGTTTTGATTGACTTTGAGACATTTTCACACCTTTTTGAAAAATATGCGTTATGTATGAATATTACAAAATAGGTCATTTTTGGCCATTTTTGGGCAAAAAGAATGGACTATAGCCCATGGTTTTGATTGATTTTGAGACATTTTCACACCTTTTTGAAAAATATGCATTATGTATGAATATTACAAAATAGGTCATTTTTGGCCATTTTTGGGCAAAAAGCATGGACAATAGCCCATGGTTTTGGTCGATTTTGAGACATTTTCACACCTTTTAAACAAATATGCATTATGTAAGAATATTACGAAATAGGTCATTTTTGGCTATTTTTGGGCAAAAAGCATGCACTATAGCCCATGGTTTTGGTCGATTTTGGGTCATTTTCACACCTTTTTGAAAAATATGCATTATGTATGAATATTACAAAATAGGTCATTTTTGGCCATTTTTGGGCAAAAAGCATGGACTATAGCCCATGGTTTTGGTCGATTTTGGGTCATTTTCACACCTTTTTGAAAAATATGCATTATGTATGAATATTACAAAATAGGTCATTTTTGGCCATTTTTGGGCAAAAGGCATGGACTATAGCCCATGATTATGATCGATATTTCACTACGTCCATGACAAAATCACATGCTTTTTTTACTGCAAGACTGGAAGCCGCGTACCCTCAAGAAATAAACTAATCAGGTTCTTTGCTCAAAATATCTCCAAGCTAAAAATAGCATCAAACTGTGCACATGATGGTTACAATACTATATGGGTAGGATTCCTTCTCTTAGTTCATATTCTTTTGGAATAGGTGATTTTTGGCTATTTTCCCTATAAAGCTTATGATCTTGTTTGAATTTATGGCATTTAGCCAACTATTGAAAAATATTGGAAAGTTGTATATTATCTATTATTTATATTATTCTATTCTATTAGAAATTAGTGAACAAATAAAACTTTAAAATGTTTCTGCTCTAATTTCCCTAGTTCGAGCGTCAAAATGGCGTCATTCCAGTATCCTATTTGGTTAAATCACAACCACGATGGTTTCAGTTAGAAAGCAGTAATGAAGTCGTCTTTTTTTCGTGTGCCATCAAGCTTGTTTTTAATCAAAACTAGCGTAGACTGTTTGTCCAGCTGTGAAGCTGCAAAAAGACAGAGACAATAAACAAGATTTCTTTCAAATATCGAATCTCGAGAACATCGTTCACAAGTGACTATATAAAACATTTCTGTTAAGTTTCCGGAATATTGGATTTCAATACTTAAAGGTATAAAACCCTATATCATGTTCCAATACATAGCACGTCCTTGTAACGACACATGACCGCTTAAAAGAGCTTACTTCTGGCGTAGTCACTTGTCTACACGCTGCTAACTGACTTAAAAGAGAAACTTATTTATCGAACTCTGAGCGCCTGAACAAACATTTAAAGGGTAAGCAAATCTCGCTTATTTCTGTGCTCTTTTCTAGGTCTTTAGTAGAAATTTGCTTGAATTTTACCAGATATCATTCAGTGAATGGTAACAATGGCAAAGACGTTTTTCAAAGTGTTCGTTTTCATAATTTTTGTGGCTGGAGTCTTTTGTTCAACGCCGGTGAGCTTTTCAGGTGAGCGAACAGGTTTTAGATCTCATTTTTGTGTCTTATTTTGTTTCGTAAAGACCAAGAGAAAAAATATCAAGATAAGTTTACCATGGGAATGTATGAATATTAAGATACAAATTTGAGTTATCAGATAATAATATTGTCTATTGAAAGCAGTTTTCAATTCATGAAAAACCTACAATTCCAATGACGTATCCACTTGGAATAATTCAAGACACCATTGATACGTATTCAAAATACTTATTCAAGAAAACTTCCTTTCGAAAAATACTCGAATTTCGACAAACTGTCTTCTCTCCTGTTTACTTGGGTTTTCTTGACTCCTTGTGTTTACCAGAGAGGAATTTTTAAAGCATTTTCCCCAATAATTTGTGTGTTCCTACTGTGATTTTGTTGTAAATAGTGGTGAATTCCTCTCGACCAGCTAGAAAGCACTTCAGCAGAGAGGTGTTCAAATCAAATGCTCAGTACGAAACATCTTCCCAAAAACATTTATAGTTGTTTGCCATTTTATGACGTACGTTTTTCTAGAATACTTTTATTCGTGGTCTGTTCGTGTATAAACATCGCCTACCGCACGTCAAAAGATTCCGTTCTATTGATACATACCGCCTTATGTTCCTTTACGACAGAACCCCTAAAGTCAGATGACTAGAAAGACACCGGTAGTATCTAAAGTCTTCAGTAGCTTGACCTTCGTTTCCGAAGCGTCGCGGAGGTCTTTCCGCCCACGAAGCATTCCTATCAAAGGTCTTTTTGATATTTTATCCTCATTTCCTAATTATCGAGCTAATAAGGTCTGATATGACTTATCTTTAATAAACACCGGAAATCTTTAAATCTTAAATCTACGTGAAATAAGTATTTTACGGGTGAAAACCAATTGTATAAAATTTTGTCTGCGATTAATAATGAACCCTGTTTTGGATATATTACCTTTACCTTCAAGCCCTTCTCCCATCCATTTATTCACTTCCATCCTTTCCTTCCTCTTTCTTATGTTCTCTTGGTTTCCTCCCCTTTCAATCTCCTCTTTCCTCCACTTTTTTTCATTTCATTTCACTCCCTTTCATAATATTGATCCTCTCTTGACTAAATTGAATTCTAGCCCTCCCTTCACTAAAACTTCTTTTCGTCCCACCCCTCCCAACCTTTAAAAACAGCTTCTCACCAGCCTTTCTCCTCCCTCAGCGATAAACTGTCATCAGTTTCCAGCCCCTAAAAACGGCCAAATTCAATGCATCCAAGATTCTGGTTCAACGGATGTGACGTGTACCACGACATGTAACGCCGGATATGACGTCGAGTTTCTGTCGGCATCAAAATACGTTTGTCACAAAGACGGCACATGGGAAGCTGTACCTAACAGCGTTGGGCTGCCTTGGCCGAACTGCATTATTTATGGGTAGGTAGCCACACCCAATAATCAAGGGAGGGACAGACCACCAGGGATTACCAGGGAGGGACAGACCACCAGGGATTACCAGGGAAGGACAGACCACCAGGGATTACCAGGAAGGGACGGACCACCAGGGATTACCAGGGAGGGACGGACCACCAGCGATTACCAGGGAGGGACGAACCACCAGGGATTACCAGGGAGGGACGGACCACCAGGGATTACCAGGGAGGGACAGACCACCAGGGATAACCAGGTATAGACAGGCTACCATTTATATCCAGGGAATAACATACTAACGGAAGGAGTCTTTCTTGATCTCTTATTTTCTCTTTGTCAGCCGTGGAGACCCAGTCCCTTGAGACAATGTTCGCCATCTTTGACCGTCAGCTCGCCGCTGGAACACTGCACAGCTGAGACGTGTTTATGAACAAATATGATGAAAATAAACGATTGATAATAGACGAAAAATTAAAATAATAAAAACACAAACTAAAAGAAATAAAAGCCTGGATTCTTATGTTCTTCTATGGACAAACAATTAAATAACTACGAGCGCAAAAAAAATCGGGAAAACATATGGTCCGGTCGTGCTGTTGTCAGGCTTTCCTTTCCATTGTGTACAAGACATAAGTTAGTTGAGATGAAAAACGCAATATGAATAATCGAAATGAAAATAATAGTTACCAATCATCAAATGCTTATCGGCAAAATTGTAAGTAAGATTTAGACTTTTCTCTGTAGTCATCCCACCTCGATCCACCACTCCCCCTATCCTCTCCCCCCTGCCCCCTGCCCCCTGCCCCCTGCCCCCTGCCCCCTGCCCCCTGCCCCCTGCCCCCTGCCCCCTGCCCCCTGCCCCCCTGCCCCCCTGCCCCTGCTCCCTGCCCCCTGCCCCCTGCCTCCTCCATAAACTCGGTATAATGACAATTAAAACTATAATAATAACTCAGTGAAGGTTTTGGTCAGTTTATTAACTGTTTTTATTGACTTCCCAAATTGACAGTAACAAACAGTCTACAACTTAAATTTAGCGTACACTTTGACGCAAACACGACCCGCGTTGTCGCTTTCCACTGAGTCACCCAGATCTTCTCCGTACCAGATCCTCAGTTCGTCATACAAGGGAAAGTGGAATGGCGTGCGATAATCTGTAAAGATCAGCTCATTGGAACCTAAGGCGTCAACGAACGGCAACCAATACCAATAGCCTTTTGGGTACCGCACGGTGTTGACAAATGCAAAAACATTTTTTGTTAATAATGTTTTGGATTGTCGTTTTGTCTGTCTGTCTGTCTGTCTAATACTTGTCCCTCCTCTCCGTCGTTCCCACTTCCCTTTCCTTTTTTCCCCATCCACTATTACTTTTAGAATGACTTACTCGATATATTCTTGCTTCGGAAACGAAATATGGTTCTTATCGTCCGTTATAACAACATTGAGGGATTGTCTTTAATGGCAGGATCAGGATAATTATGGTATCCCCACCAACTATCGTACGCCTCTTGAACAACACAGCGCACTTTTCCCGACACGTACTTCAGTTTAATGGCCGTAACCAATCCTCCACGAACAAAGTTGAGAAACGAACCGTAGCGGTTGCCTTGTGCTTCGAAACAGACAACTTTGGGATGGCTAATTAACACCCAATCGCTCTCCGCGCAAGCTTGCTGACCTTGATCATCTACGAAAAAAGAAAACACGAAAAAATGGTTAATTTTCAGTTTGGCTGCTTTAAAAGACTAATTAGCATAATCGTGTGACGTCATTACCGCAGTCGCCGCCATGTTGGTTACGTAATTCTTGCATCCACTGAAATGACTTGACAAAACGAAATTGAAATAAATGCGCACCTATTTTTAAAAGGGCAAGCTTATATGTATGTTCTTGGAAAGTACTATTTATCACTATCAAAATTCCGATGAAGTTATTTGGAATCAAAATTGACAGGTATTCGGTCAACTGAGGACTGACTAGCCGGCTCTTGTTTTTTTCTTCCACATCCATAAATTCTCATGCATACTTTTACAAGAATTATAATTTTGACCGCAAACATTCTGACTTTGTTGATATCAATAAAATCTATAATGCCTGAATCTATTTTTCTTCTACGAATTCATACAAACTAATAAAATACAGAAAAATAAAGATGGTGTAGTACCAGGAATAAATTACGACACAGATGAGTCATGAATGTTTCGACCGTTAAAATAATTATACTCAGCGACTCAATTATAACTCGCGAAAAGAAAAGCCCGAATAAAACAAACTTAGAGGTGTATCGATTTTCCTCGACTATTGAATGGTTAGTCTGACTTGTAAATGTATTGGAATTTGAAGGAACAAACAAGGCAAAAGAAAGGTCTTTGTCCGGAACATTTTCCACCAACACGTCGTTAACCTTTTATAACGATTTTTTAAGAAAAACTCTAAACTTAAATTTTCAAAGTCGAGCGCAATTCAAAACATTGCAAGTCGAATTTGATACTTATTTATGAAGAATTCTTCATTAAAAAATGCTTTTCTATGAATGAAACTACGTTGGTCGGCTGTGAAAATCATTACAATTTGCAGCGTCGTTCTTGTATCACAGATATATGGCGTACACTCTATCGGTCTTTAAGGAATGTCTGCTGCAAAACATTATAGCTTGCTAAAATGACGTCTAAAAACATTTTAAAATCATTCCCTGAAGATTACACCTAGCCAGAGAGCTTGGAAAACAACATACCAAATTGTTGAAAAATTATCATCAATTTTTAAATAGATAGCATACCATAATTACGTGAAAACGTTGACTAACAAATTGTACGAATTAGTGCATAGTTTCATAGGTATAGTGCATGTCATATATCTGTGAAAAACTTTGTAAGAAATTGCACGAATTTGCACAATAAATTAATAAGTTTTGTAGCCGTCAGTAGACTGTAGACCTACAACAATCATTACTTTTTCACCGGTATATGGTATTCACTCTACGCCCAGCTAACACCAATCTACAAGACAACACAAAGGTAGTTCTTACCAAGACAAGAAACACAGCGTGGATCAACATAGTGAGGTGATTGGCTACAGAATGAGCAGACTGAGAAGTAAACGGTCAGTGTTAGTTAACGTTAGATGAAAAAACCAAACTGACGGAAAAACTAATGGTTTCTCTGTGTTACCCTGAACGTGAAGAAACAATAATCAATACGAATCCCTTTCTGATTGGTTGGTTGACAGATTGTCTCTAAGATAAAACTGAACCATTTTCATTCATTAATATAATTTTTGATCACAAATCGGCTTTAATATTAAACTATTTACCATATAGAGTAAATAATTACTCGGGCTACCTGCAAGGTAGACCGAGTCTAGGTTTCGGTTTTCTATCTATCTATCGACGTTGTCGAAAGTGTGTAAGCCTGCGATGCTCGGCGGTCTGCGGTGTTCCCCTGCAAGTATGAAAACGAGGCGGGTTACCACAAGTCATGTGACTTGCTTTGCTTTTCGAAGGTTCTGTAGGTCTTTTTCCTTTTGCTTATCTTGCTAACTGCTTCTCGTGCTATATCTTGAAAACTTATTGGAAAGTAATGGCGACTTTCTGTTCTGCTGAGGCGCTCAAAATACATACAAAAGCACACGCCGTTCGCGGTAGACCCACTCTAAAAGATGTCGAGCGTCAGTTTAAATCTTCCAAGATAACATTTAATGCGTTTCCAGAATCAAGAAGCCTTGGACATATATCATTGACAGTGAGGATAAGTCTTTTATTTATTGTATTGTTTTCGTTTACGATTTTGAATATATTTTTCAATACTCTATCGTTCTTTGAACTATCAGTAGCGAGCGTGTTGATCGCTGCCCTGTGCATGGTTCTTGTTGTACACTTCATAAATACCTCGACCAAGACTTTCGTAGATTCTTTACTAAATGACTGCGATTGTGTTTGAAAAAGCTGTACAATTATCTGTATTTGTTTATCCCAATAAAGAGTCACATTTATTAGAGGAATGCAGGTCTCGTTATGCTAAATTTCATATTCATCAGTATGTTGAGCACAAGCCTCGTGTTGTTTCGAGTGATCGAGAACTAAGTAGAGTCCCAGTTAAACGACTAACCCAACTTTTGCACAAAAGCAGAAAAATACAGAAAATGGTTCGTAAGTATGTGGTCAATAATGTACCCATGTTATCTAGAATTCCTTGTTTTCTTAATAAATGTAATTTCAATCCCGAAGAAATTAAATCATATGTCAAAAGTTGTCATCGAAAGTTTAAGAGAAACACTGGCCATGGTAGTGCTTTACCCAGACGGAGGAAATTATGTTCTAGAAAATCACTTTTTTACTTACACAAAAGAGCAATAAATGCAAGTCATAAGCTTATTTATTACTTGCCACTCTTGACAAATCCAGGTTCACAAAAATATGCTGGTTTATCCCATGTTTACAAAAGTCTCAATCACAGAATCAATCACAGTAAGTTTATCAACCCACTAACGTTTTGAAATGCGCTATTTTAACATCACTTGCACCATTCCAGTACCGTTTCCATTAACTAGTGCTCTCTGTTTTCCCTTTAAAGTTCTACATTCTATTATACACAGGTAGCCCGAGTATACGCCTTTAGGGCGTCTAGTTTAATATTAACTCGCAGCAATCTTCGCGCATGACATCTAGCATACATTGAAACAGCCGTGATTTGTGTTGAGTAACTGACGTCATATTCGAGAAAATATATGAGATTAGTTTGGAAAAAAAGGAAAACCTGAGGGGGGTTTATTATTATCAAATATTATTATTATATTAACATCATCATTTTCATCATCATCATCATCATCATTTTTATTATTATTATTATTATTATTATTATTGTTATTATTATTATTTTTTAAATAATAAAAATAATAAAAATATTATTATTATTATTATTATTATTATCAGCAGTAAACACGTTTGAATGCTAATTAGGTAAGCTAGATAGGGCGTAATTTCGTAACCTACCAGCATGACAGGATTAATAATATATACAATCACTTAAAACCAATTATTAATGTTCTTAAGATGCAGTTTAAATACTTGGAATGTTTGAAATGTCCTTAAGATGTGATTAATTTGAATGTTCTTGCAATGTTCACTGTGCAGCTTAATACCGCTTTCTGCATTCTGAGTAATACATCTTTGTATCTTGCTCCAAAGATATTCTCCAAGAGCGTCCAAAATGAGGTTATTATTATTATTATTATGACTATTTACGACCACAGGGGGGATGGGTAACGAGTGCCACGCATATCATAGTCATTTGGCCGACAAGATATCACACAAGAAAGGAGAACAATACGCAAAACAATCTCTTGGATTAGTGCTAGAACATCATTTGCTCTTCTGCGTTCTGCACTTGTATGCTTGAGAGGTTCAAGAACAAAAAGGCTGTGATATTGACATTGACACTGTCCAAGGAGCCATTTGACGTTATTATAAATTTTAATATTATTTTTATTATTAATAGCTAATTGAATCATAAAATTTCTCTTCTGTCTTTCTTGTTATCTACGACGTTGCTACGCAACTATTCCTGCAATGGACTATGACGTCATACACAATTATGACTTTTTTTCAAACTATCAAAATGAATCTTGAGGAGTTGTGAAAGGTATGTTGGTTCGAATAGAATGTTTTAGTTTGATTTGAATATTTTCTACAATCAATTCCTTGACTATAACATCATAAATCTTTCCACAACCATTCATGTCCAGGATAGTGAAAGAGTACACGAAATGAACGCACCAAAAATCAACCTTCAAAGACCACAGGGAGCCAAATTTAGATAAAAAAATAAATGTAAAAAATACAATTAGAAATGAAATTATTAATAAAATATTATTTTAATTTTAAGTCCAGATAATGTCCTCCGTGATACAAGAGAGTAACAAAATCACTAGAACATTTTTTCGCGCGCGCCTTAGATTTTCTAGATCATTTTTTCCTTATATAATTTATGTTGTTGATATGTATAAATATATGTATATTTATGCTCATCACAATTTTAGACTTGAATAAATTTTTTCGCGCTGTGATTAGTCGAAGACTCCCACCTCTATAAATATTCTACCAATAACAATAGACCTTATTCGCGGTGTGACAATGTTTTCCCAATTCAGCGTGACGAACCTCCAGGGGATTCATTTTCTTTTGTTTTTACTCTTCAAAAAATTCATGAGTATTCCAAAGGATACGAAAGGAATAACGATGATATCCCGACGAGCTTCAAAACAAAAGCTCTTCATTCCCCCAGAGGTTTGTCACGCTGAATTGGGAAAACATTGTCACACCACGAATAATGTCTATCATAAAGTGTGGATAATGGCTAGTGAAACTAGCGTGGACTGCGTCGGTGTTTCTAATGAAACAAGTTATCGTAGATTTATAAGTTTTACACCGTAGTGAAAATAGAAAACTGACGTTTCGGACGTTAGTCCTTCGTCGGAGTCAATAGAAAGTAAGAGTGAGAGAGATGTTTATATAGTAGAGGATAGAGAAAACAAACCAATAAGAAGAAAACAAGCCATAAAACAAAAAGAAAACAAAAGGATAGAAAGCAACAATAGGTGAGAAAAAGGGGAAAAGAAAAGAAAAAAACAACAAAACAAAACAACTTAAATGTAGGCGAAGCGTTCGTTCATCCCGTGGGGATTAACGGTGCCAAGTGAATGAATAACACGCATTTCTTTTGTTTTGCGATGATGGTTGCTGCCGTGGGTTAAACAAAGACCAAAAACAATAGTATTAAGCTCAGAGTGATTAGCAGAATTGAAGTGCCGAGCAACTGGTTTATTTAAATCTTTCTTTCGAATGTCGTAAAGGTGGTCTCTAAAACGATCACCTAATCGGCGGCCAGTTTCTCCAACATAGAGCATGTTGCACGCTTCGCCTACATTTAAGTTGTTTTGTTTTGTTGTATTTTTCTTTTCTTTTCCCTTTTTCTCACCTATTGTTGCTTTCTATCCTTTTGTTTTCTTTTTGTTTTATGGCTTGTTTTCTTCTTATTGGTTTGTTTTCTCTATCCTCTACTATATAAACATCTCTCTCACTCTTACTTTCTATTGACTCCGACGAAGGACTAACGTCCGAAACGTCAGTTTTCTATTTTCACTACGGTGTAAAACTTATAAATCTACGATAACTTCTATCATAAAGTGTCAACGACACTGGGAAAATTACATATGAAACAAATGGCGCGCGCGAAAAATAATGTCCTAATGCAGTTTTTTTTTACTCTTTCGTGTTTCGGAAGACATTATCTTGACCTCTAATTAAAAAATAATTAATTATTTAATTTTTCCAATATTATTTTCACCTTTAAATTTTATTTAAATATTTTAGTACAGAACATCCGACCAATAAACTCGATTTTTTAATCGTAACCGACTTTCTCTTCTTTTCTTTTCATTCTCTGACAGACATTTACAATATTCAGCATTCGGTGTCTGTTTCATGCTGTATATCAAAAACACATTTTAGCTATCTGACATAGCAACAGTAACTAGGAAGGTAGAAAAATGAATGCGTCATCCGTGTTTTGTATTATACTTTTTTTGTTTGTCTTAAAGCGATATGGTGTGGTTTTTTTTGTGTGAAGCAATAATAATAACAATAATAATAATAATAATAATAATGATGATGATGATGATGATGATGATAATAATAATAATAAGGATATAACCTAGAACTGTAAAAGTTCACTAGGATATAACCTAGAACTATAAAAGCTCCGCTTTATTCTTGTAAAGTATAACCCATACTGAAAGTTTAAATAAACGAAGAAAATTTTATAGATATATTCATAATTATCGTTTTCCTCAGCAGATGTCAATCCCATACTGTATTGAAAGCATTAGTAGACCCCGCCTACAAGACAACCTCAATGAGTTGATTGAACGACTAGAGTCTATTCCCCAAAAGACAGCAAGAACCATGGAGGCCTACGCACAAAGTAACATGGATTTCTTCGAAGATCAATGGCATAATCTTCAGGAACAAAACATCAAACCAGCTGATATCACCTCTGTTGCCAAGCAACGGCGAATGGCGTCATTGTTTCTAAGCTTCGCTTTCCTGGTCACGTGGTTTCCGATCTTCGTTTTTGTAATATTTGGGACGATCACCTTCATGCTTACCTTCGCAGGATTTGTTTTCGTCGAGTCGTCTTTGATTGGCTTAGCCCTCGTTGCCTTGGTGGTCGTTTTGTTTCTCCCAATATGCTTTGCGGGCATGGTCACGTGTATTATTATCGTTATTAATAGTTTCTTTCGATTTGCTGCTCATGGATCAACCGACTCTTCATCAGTCCTCTCACTATTCTCTCGTCCTACTGTGAAGGCTCGGATCGATCAACTAAGATCATATTCAACAGTCATACATGAGAAGTGTAGTGTGCACACGTATGTAATCGTTCCTTTACACCGAATATATGAGAAGACGTATGAGTGAATTGAAATCTAACCAGAAGCCTAAGATTTAGACGTTTCTCTTTAGTGATAAACACGGTAAAACAACGGTTAAAACTTATATTAGATTATAATAGTAGTGTTTAACTTTGTTCCTTTGATTTAATTTTTAATAGAATTTTTAATTCAACATTTTTACAATGATGATTACAGGTGTTTCTGTCGAAACATATCTTCAAAATTCAAAATGTTAGTTGACTTTTCTTTAAACTAATAGATAGCCTGATAATCCCTAAACTATATTACTAACTTACTGAAGGTCTTGTTCGGTTTACTAACTGGTTTTATTGACTTCTCAAATTTACATTGACAGCCATTTTATAACTTGAATCTAGCGTACACATTGACGCAAACACGACCAGCGTTGTTGCCTTCGCCCCAGTTCTTCAGATCTTCTCCGTACCAGATCCTCATTTCTTTATGCAAGGGGAAGTAAAATGGTGTGCGATAATCTGTAAAGATCACCTCATCGGAATCCAAGGGGTTAACGAACGGTGACCAATACCATAAACCAGCGGTGTGCCTATAAATAAATGCATATAAATAAATGCTACTAAAGTCTGTTTTTCTGTCTCTCTGTCTGTCTGTCAGTCTGTCTGCAAGTCTGTCTATTTGTCTCAGTGTTTGTTTATATGTGTCTGTCTGTCTAGCTCTCTGACTGTCTATCTGTCAGTCTATCTGTCTTCCTGGATGTCTGTCTGCCTGTTTATTTGTCTCAGTGTTTGTATATGTTTGTCTGCCTGGCTCTCTAATTGTCTGTCTGTCTGACTGTCTGACTGTCTGTACATTAACAGCTTTCTCTCTTTTCCTTTTACTTTACTTCGTGTCTCTTCTCTTTCTCTCCTTTTTTCCTTTCCCTAACCCCCTCCCTTTTTCCCATTACATTGTTCCTTTCTTCCTTTCTTCCCACTTCCATTTCCTTTTTCTTCCCATCCACTATTATTTTTAAAATGACTTACTTGATATATTCTTGCTTAGGAAACAAAACATTGTTGTTATCGTCCGTCACAATCACATCGAGGGGAAAGTTTTTAAAGGGAGCGTAATTATAGCATCCCCACCGACTGTTGTACTCCACTCCCCCGATACAGCGCACCTTTCCCGACACGTACTCCAGTTTAATAGCCGTTACAATTCCTCCTCGGATGTAGTTGTTAAACGATCCGTAGCGGTTGCCTTTCGGTTCGAAACAGACAGTGTGAGGGCTAATTTTCACCCAGCCGGTCTCCCAACAGTTTTGCTGACCTTGATCATCTACAAAAGATACGTACTCGATGATACATGTGTCTACTAATGATAGATACACAGCAACATTTTGAATCATGTACTATGTAAAGTATTCACTTGCAGGTATTCAGGGCTTAATATTCTGCTTTCGGAGCTCAGTTATCCCGTTAAAGGGTTCAATTGTCAGTGGAACAATATGAGTCGTGTCATGAAGCGACATTGTTGACATGCTTCGTGTAGCACAAACACGCCAATTTCAGTGGTCGTGTTTTGCGATAAATTATTTCTAGATATTGCGACGTTAAAGCTCTTTACTAGAATGTTTTCAACCGTACACACAATTACCCTTTCACAACGATTTTTTAAAACTCTCCAAATCACTTCGGAATTTAACGTCGACATCAGTTTCTAAACATTGACTAGATTTTGGCAAATACAAATAAAAATACTTCTTTGTTAAAAAAAAAAGAGTAGCAGAGCTTTAGCGATTTGGTTGGTCGGCTTAGTTTCACACCGTAACTGTCTGTAAAAGTATTCATTTAAAATTTAAATAAAGTCCAAAAAGATATCATCCAACGATAGAGAATGCTTCGCCCTTTGTGCACGCCCTTGCTCTGAGTACGATATTCTACGAGGTGCTTATCAACCCTCGTTCTAGATCCTATTAGCCAACATTTCTATTCTACGACTAAATAGTTGATAACAAAATACTTTTAAGCACTAAATGGTGCTAGTAATTGTTTTGTATCTTCAGGGAATGCCTACTGCAAAAACAGTATATAACAACATTTTGTAACATTCTCTGAAAGCTTGGAAAACAAAATGAAGAATGGTTAAGATTCGTCAATCCATAAATACTATAACACCAATCTACAAAACAACACTAGGGTAGTTCTTACCAATAACGTCGGACAAGTCGGACAAGTCGGCCACCTCGGACACGTCAGCCCCCTCGGCACTGGTCACAATGGCCAAGACGAGAAATACAGCGTAGATCAACATAGTAAGGTTTTCGCTACAGACTTCGAAGACACAGAGGTAAGTTGGTTAACGTTAGCTGAAGAAAACTCAACTGATGGAAAAACTGGTTTCTTTGTAATACCCTGAGCTTGAAGAACCAATACGCTACGAATCCTTTTCTGATTGGTTAGTTAATAGATTGTATCTAGGATATAAACCCGTCGACCTCTTGAACCTGGGCGAGATGTATTCATATTTATGTGTCTAATCGTGCGCAACCTTTTAACAAAGATCTATTTGATTCATTAATACAAGTTTCACAAATCAATCAACTCTTTCGAGAAGAAACCTATTTTATCCTGACTTCCGTAATTGAGTATCGTATCGTGTATTTCAGTTTACTCACATTCTTATTTTAAGCTTGTTTAGACCTCCAGAATAAGAGCATGTCAATTTTTATCCCTTGATATGTGCAATTTACTATCTTCTATTCGGCTCTGCTCTTATGAATAAAGATGTTTTCGAATTTTACACTTAAGTAGCAGCTTCGTTTTGAAAATCATGTTTAGTGTAGTTTTGTTTGTTTTTTGTTTTGTTTTGAAAACTATTGTTGTGTGTGAGTCCACAACCTTAACCTCTTCTAGTTTAAGGAATGCAATGGCTTTTAGAGTCGTTGTCATGTGCAAGGTTTCTTAACCTCAGGTATTTAGCCACAACTATTCTGCACGAAAGTACTCTAGCAGCTTCGTTTTAAAAATAATGCTTTTTTAATTAATCCTTTTTGGCCGTTTTGTATTAACCATGTTTTGTCAGATCAGAAACGCCCGGGGGGAGAGGGGGGGGGGAGTACTACCACCCCAACTTGGGTAGGGGTGTGCCAACAGGACCTCAAAACCCTGACCCTATCAAAGACCTAAAATTTTGATTTTACATACTCTACCCCAGACTAAAACTAAGAACTGTACACCCTATCCAAGACTAAAACTAAGAATTGTACACCCTATCCCAGACTACAAGATGAAAAAAACGGTTTTACAATCGATTGCAATCAATATTTACTAACATTTTTATCGTTTTTGTGTGGGCAGAATGCATGCGTAGTCTATTCACCAAACAAAAATGACCAAATCGTTAACACTATCCCAGACTAAAATGATACCCTATCTCAGACAAAATATCAAAAAATGAAAAAGAACGAGATAATTCTTGATTATTAGATTAGAAAGGTGTATTGGATTGACTTTGTTACAGCATTTTAGATGCCAAATGTGCTGCATTTATCGACTCTAATGATCATGTTTGACGATTGACATCAAAGAGAAAAGCGATAATAATATAATATTATTATTCCTTGTGCTACCTTCATTATCCCTCAATTTTATAAATTTGAAGTAGAAGAATTATAGATTTATTTACGACACCGACGAGTCGTGAATACATTAGTCTCAACCGTTTAAATTGAATAATTATTATTATTGGAATGCTTATCAGTAAACGGCTGATTATGACTAGCAAAATAGAAAAATAAATACAAGATATCTATAGGTTTTCTTTGACTTTTGAATGTTTTTTGTCTGACTTGAGGATTAAATTATTGGAATTCGAAGGAACGAAGAAGATTAAAGCTACGGACACACGTTGCATGCTATTGATGTTGCAAGCCATGACACACGATGCAATTTGTTGCACGCAATGTTGCAATTCCAGCAAAATACTTGCTCCCGCTTTGTTGTTTGTGATTGGTTCAAAATATCACACCACCAGGATTTTTCACGTTTTGATCACGTGCACGTGTTTATTTTCACCATCATTGTCACGTGCAACTTATTTCCCATTCTGGATGGTCGGGATACATTTATATTTAGCTAGTGTCACGTGGTCATCTTTCAACCAATGAAAAATTTCGTTATATCGGAAAATTTCGTAGCTATTTTACATCGTTATTTGTTTAACGGTTTTATGAAAATCACCATATAGCAGTCTTGCTATATTTAGCTGCTAATATCTCTGTAAGAATTATAAGCAATTAGTTTTGGGTTATAACAATCAAAGAATATTGCTCATATTGACCAATTATAAACAAAATAATATTGGTTATTATAAACAATTTACTTTGCCAGGTAATAACAATTGGTATCGCGATTCACTAAATAGTTTCTTATATTTTTGAGACGACAATATTTTGTGGTATTCACGTCTCAAATCAAGTGTTTTGATTGGCTATTACGCGCGTGTTTTGACAGCTCATTGTTCTTGTCAGCCAATACGAAACAAGATGGCGCTGAGTAAAAATTATTTTATATCCAAGCAAAGCTGAAATCAAATTCGTTTACATTTTGAACGTTCTTCATCAAACTCATGAAAATTCAAGTTTATCACTGGAAAAAAGGAGGGAAGCTAACATAAGGTAAGCTTTTCTCGATAAAAAAATGTTCGTTTCAAAATATTTATCTTTAAAAGCAGCAATGTTGTTGTGCTTTCAAAAGCGAGTAATTTCAAAAACGGTTTACAATCGTTTACAATAATTTGGTACTGAGCAAATGAGCTTCAAATATTCATAGTTTTAAACCTTTAACTTACATCCATAAAATTACTCTTTTTACAATGATTTACAAAGTAATTCTTTGTTAACAGTTATCTGAATTTGACAGTTGTTTAACGTTGAATTATTCAACAGGTTGGCAGGGAGCACGTGCTCGTCCTTCTTGTCGCTAAGATGACTGCAATTTTCTACTACTGTGGAGGAACTCTTAGAGCTGTGAATACTGCCAGAGGAATTATATGCCAGCAATTCACACATAATTTTCTTGCTACGTTTTTGGAAGAAAAAAAAAATTCTGTTCAAAACGACTGCATTGAAAAAATGCTTGCGTGATCGATTGTCATAGAAACAGGAATTTTCACGTTAGGAGAATTTATTGCTTCATCATGAAAACTGAACATTTTCATGCAAAAAAAACCCCAAAGAATTACAGGAATCGCGATACAAAACTAATTACGATTTTGAGACGGCAATACCACAAAATATTGACGGCGTATATTTTCTCCCAACTAGCCGTCAATATTTTGTGGTATTGCCGTCTCAAAATCGTAATTAGTTTATAGTATCGCGATTCACTAAATAGTTTCTTATATTTTTGAGACGACAATATTTTGTGGTATTGACGTCTCAAATCAAGTGTTTTGATTGGCTATTACGCGCGTGTTTTGACAGCTCATTGTTCTTGTCAGCCAATACGAAACAAGATGGTGCTGAGTAAAAATTATTTTATTCAAGCAAAGTTGAAATCAAATTCGTTTACATTTTGAACGTTCTTCATCAAACTCATGAAAATTCAAGTTTATCACTGGAAAAAAAAGAGGGAAGCTAAAATAAGGTAAGTTTTTCTCGATAAAAAAATGTTCGTTTCAAAATATTTATCTTTAAAAGCAGCAATGTTGTTGTACTTTCAAAAGCGAGTGAATTTCAAACAATCGTTTACAATAATTTGGTACTGAGCAAATGAGCTTCAAATATTCATAGTTTTAAACCTTTAACTTACATCCATAAACTTACTCTTTTTACAATGATTTACAAAGTCAATCTTTGTTAACAGTTATCTGAATTTGACAGTTGTTTAATATACGTTGTCAACAGGTTGGCAGGGAACACGTTCTCGTCCTTCTTGTCGCTAAGATGACTGCAAGTTTCTACTACTGTGGAGGAACTCTTAGAGCTGTGAATACTGCCAGAGGAATTATATGCCAGCAATTCACACATAATTTTCTTGCTACGTTTTTGAAAGAAAAAAAATTCTGTTCAAAACGACTGCATTGAAAAAGTGCTTGCGTGATCGATTATTGTCATAGAAACAGGAATTTTCACGTTGGGAGAATTTATTGCTTCATCATGAAAACTGAACATTTTCATGCAAAAAAAAAACCCAAAAAATTACAGGAATCGCGATACAAAACTAATTACGACTTTGAGACGGCAATACCACAAAATATTGACGGCGTTGGTAGGAAATATATTCTCGTATTGGGCTCCGTCGCTACGCGACTCCGCCACAATACGGAATATATTTTCTCCCAACTAGCCGTCAATATTTTGTGGTATTGCCGTCTCAAAATCGTAATTAGTTTATAGTATCGCGATTCACTAAATAGTTTCTTATATTTTTGAGACGACAATATTTTGTGGTATTCACGTCTCAAATCAAGTGTTTTGATTGGCTATTACGCGCGTGTTTTGACAGCTCATTGTTCTTGTCAGCCAATACGAAACAAGATGGCGCTGAGTAAAAATTATTTTATATCCAAGCAAAGCTGAAATCAAATTCGTTTACATTTTGAACGTTCTTCATCAAACTCATGAAAATTCAAGTTTATCACTGGAAAAAAGGAGGGAAGCTAACATAAGGTAAGCTTTTCTCGATAAAAAAATGTTCGTTTCAAAATATTTATCTTTAAAAGCAGCAATGTTGTTGTGCTTTCAAAAGCGAGTAATTTCAAAAACGGTTTACAATCGTTTACAATAATTTGGTACTGAGCAAATGAGCTTCAAATATTCATAGTTTTAAACCTTTAACTTACATCCATAAAATTACTCTTTTTACAATGATTTACAAAGTAATTCTTTGTTAACAGTTATCTGAATTTGACAGTTGTTTAACGTTGAATTATTCAACAGGTTGGCAGGGAGCACGTGCTCGTCCTTCTTGTCGCTAAGATGACTGCAATTTTCTACTACTGTGGAGGAACTCTTAGAGCTGTGAATACTGCCAGAGGAATTATATGCCAGCAATTCACACATAATTTTCTTGCTACGTTTTTGGAAGAAAAAAAAAATTCTGTTCAAAACGACTGCATTGAAAAAATGCTTGCGTGATCGATTGTCATAGAAACAGGAATTTTCACGTTAGGAGAATTTATTGCTTCATCATGAAAACTGAACATTTTCATGCAAAAAAACCCCAAAGAATTACAGGAATCGCGATACAAAACTAATTACGATTTTGAGACGGCAATACCACAAAATATTGACGGCGTATATTTTCTCCCAACTAGCCGTCAATATTTTGTGGTATTGCCGTCTCAAAATCGTAATTAGTTTATAGTATCGTAATTAGATAAAACTTTATGGTACCAGAGTTTGCTTGTTTTCGTTGTTTTTTTTTTGGCAACCGTTATGTACTATATAAAAATTCAAACGAAAATGGAACGAACGAAACGTCCACTTATTATCCACCAGTTATTATTCAGAACTAATTTCCAATCTCACAACTTCAATAAAACAACATAGTGGTATAAATACTAGTTAATAAAATCAATTGAAATTAGACGTTATAGCGACATAACACTAATATGATACTGCATTTGGTGGCAACTGAGCTAGATAGCAATTTACGTATTGCTCTAACAAATTGGTTGTCATGACCGTTTTAATTGGTTGTAATTATATTTTTTGGTTTCGACCAGACAGTTTTTAAAAGGTATATGGAATTAATACTGTAATAAAAATAGGAATAACTGATTAGAAAGATCTGCGCCTTATGTATTTTTGTCGGCCGGGTATTAAATTTGAAAAACAGAAAGAATGCAAAACCATTTTTTTCAAAGCAGAACCTGAATGAACTGCTCGTCAAGTGCTATCAACCAGAGAATATTCTATTGCTTGGTATCCCATAAATCTCATTACCAGCCTACTATGACAAGGCAAACACTTCCTGTAATGTGCTATCAAAGAGAGTATTCTATTGCTTGGTATCTCATAAATCTCATTACCAGCCTACAATGACAAGGCAAACACTTCCTGTAATGTGCTATCAAAGAGAGTATTCTATTTTTCAGCCCTGCTGTTATAACACAATAAATATTAAGACAACGCAATTGATTTGATAACCACATAACATGAGCAATGCCTCCTGCATCTTTAAACGTTTTTATTATCAAAAATATATCAAATATAATATCTCATGCTAGAATACTAGAGTATAGATGCGAAAAGTAAAAAATAACATTAAAAAAGCATTAAAACACCATTTACTATGTATTATTTACAGATAACTTGACTGTCTAAAGATTAGTCCTTTCATCATATACTACAACAGCGTCGTAATCTCTGGACTCGTTTCCAGGGCTTTTTCTATTTTTCTTCTTTGACAAATCAGGTTTGGCATACATAACTTCCGGTTTGTCAGCTTCCGCTGAGCCTTGAGATAGCGGGCTCACCGATGGCGAATGAGGTGTATTTGTGGTCTTTTGGTCGTGCTTCTTTGTCTTTTCTTCTTGTTCACCCAAATATTTATCAAGCTCTTCGTCGGTATCATATCCATCGTTCTCAACACCAACGTAGTCTGATGGAAAATAGGATGGTGGCGGAGAAACCCCTTCCGGCTCTGCATAACCGTCGTCTTCCGGTTTCGATTTTTCGTTGCTTTTGACTTTCGTATCCGGTTTATTACGGACTCTAACTTCCGGTTCTGCATAGCCTGGTTCGAAAAAATCAGCGCTAGTAGTAGGTTGCTGTTCTGGCTGATCGTGTACAGTGGTATATAAGTCGTTTGAGAATTCCCGAGGGGGGTCCGCTGGGGGAGGACTGTCATCACGGTGAGGTTCATTGTTTCTGAAGTCCGGTGGGGGAGGGGGTGTGAAACTTGAAAACCCAGTTCCCAGCTCATCGACACTTGAGTAAGGTTGATCATAAGAACTGGCGTTTGAAGCTAACGAAAGCTTCTTGTTCCGAATCCTAGATACAGGAGAATTCCTGAATTTTTCGTAATAGGGAATTACAGGGTTTGCCAAAGAATCGGGTTCTGCTTGCTGAGGAGGAGGAGAACTGGTGACTGGTTCATCTACTGACTTGGTTTCAGTCTCTACCGGAAATTCTAAGATAGGAGAATTCTTGACAGGGACTGGATCTGCGATTTGCTCAGAATTGACCCCAGTGAACGAGCTGTTCCAGTCCGAGAAGTCATTAAAAGAACTCGTCTCTTCTTGGACGTCGAGGACTGGCCTCCTGTCTGGTGAAACCCTATCAAATAGTGAATAAGATTTTCAAGCTCAGGTAAAAAATATTACAACAAATTCCACCACGACATGGAAAAATCCGTCCAGGTGTTCCAGCAAGGTCACTACCAATTTCATAGTTTCAAAATTATAAGTTTCCGCTTTTTACTGAAACGCATGATCATCAATATTCATTAATTTTTTCAAATTATGGATTTGGGCTCAGACTCCACTCTGATGCAACAATTGGCCTGGCTACCTATTAAGGGCACAACGATGACCTTATAATAGAGTATTAATCTTAGTTGCATTATTTATTCTTTTAATTTATTATAATTTGTGTAATTTCAGTGTCTAGCGTTAGTTTTGAATATGTTTTCCAAAAAACAATGTGCCAGAGGAAACGAACTTACATTTATGAATTAATTACGAGAAACATTACTCGTATTATAGTTACCATTATTATTATAGTTATATTGAATTATAGTTTTATGTAGATTAATATTATTTTTTATTTTTTATCGGTTTAGGTTAGTTTACCTTCATTATTTTTAATCAAACTGTTGTGTCTTGGGTGAGCCAACCAGTGTGTTATAACTAGTGACTTGCACCTGGCTGTCCCTTGGTCAAATAATATAGGAAATATATATATATTTTACGGCAGGTTATGGATGAGTTTGTTAATTTGTGACATGATAAATAATTGTAAGGATATTTGATAAAAGTAGGGAAAAGGTTGTAATTAGATGAGTAAAGCAGCGATAGTAGTTATATTATGCGAGCCATGAATTTAGTCGAACAACTACTACAACTAGCCTCCATCGCAGGCTAGCACTCACTAAGGTTTTTGTTGGTTTGTTTTTTGTTGCTGTTCGAGAGGGATGAGTATCCTGTGGTGAAAACGAGGAAGACTAAGGCGAGCGGTCAACTCTCAGCTAACACAGGAAACCCAGTATAGGAAAAGAGAGAAAAGAGCAAAGAAACGCCTGCGGAGGAGTCTTTACTACAACGACTCTAAAAACCACAACAACCAACGACAGTAAGCACACACAGCAAAACTATAAACTAAACAGCAAGAGTATAAACTAAACAGCAAGAGTATAAACTGCAGCAGCAACAACAGCGGTCCACTAACCAGCTCAGCCGCAAATAACATCAACACCAAAAAACGACGACGACAACAATGATAACAGCAGAACCATCGCAGCATTGAAGTATATATAAAGAATTTAGTTGACATTGGATAACAACGAACATTTCTTAGTTTGAAAATCTCAAACATACGAATAAAGATATCAAAAAGGTACACAAATGATGAAAGAAGGCCGCGGGAGCCTAGAAACTTACCCTCGTAACTCGTGCACATCGATACCTCGACCTATTCTACGTGTTTTTTCCCGAGTCAGTAAACCCTTAGAATATCAAAGAAAAATGATCGAAAATATTAATGAATGATTTAGTGATATGACTACCCGTCGAACGAAAATAGACATTAGAGAGTTTTAGATTGACTTTTTTTTTTCCCGCAAACGGAAAACGTGACCACGTTTTCATCGTTTTCCTATATTTTACTTTACCTTTTACAAACCTTGTCACCAAGCGCAAATACTCTTTTGTTTTTCTACTACTTGGACTTTTTTGCCATTCTCTTTCAGTAATTTAAAAGAATTTTTTTACTGGTCAACTGACGTTTCAAGTTTGCCGTGAACGTAAATCTAAAACTCTCTATTTTCGACACAGATAATTAGTAGTAAGTAAGACGCATGAGTTATTTTGGCTTTCCGCATCAATCAGAAGAGGAAATATGAAGAGGAATTTTCGGGCAAAGTCCATAAGAATTCCAATTTTCATTGATTTTCATCCGAGTGGCCCTTAAAAATTGTAAAAAGAATTGGAATTTAGCGTCATATGTAGGTTTTGCGGAGAGAAGAAAACCATAAACTGGAGAAAAACCCTTGAATCAAGAAAATACCCTAACAAACTCTACTCAAAAAACACATTGCTCTTACCGTGCTTATCCCTTGAACGAACGCAAACCAAAACAAATATAGCAATAATTAATATGAGCAACACCACACTTGCGACGGCTACAACGATGATAAAGTCCCTTTGACTCAAGGATAAAAAAGAGTCGCCCCGCTGCTCAGATGACTTTACTCCCGTGGGCTCAGTTTTATTGGTCGGCGGGGTCGTAGGTTGGGCTCCCTGTGGTATGTGGAGGAAGATTTACTGCGAACAAATCAAAATGATTTGATTTTAATCTGACTAAATTCAGTGGTAATTATGATTGGACAAGCGGTGATTTCTCGCTCTGTGATTGGTTTGTTAACAGAGCGTGACCGTGGCCTCAGAGTCAAAGAAATCTACCCTCTCACATACTCACGTGTATCGACTTTTGATATCTTTCCTATTGGTCCATCACCCTTCTTTGTTCTCGCTATAACCCATATATAGTATGTAGTATTATGGGAAAGATTCTCCAATGTGAGTGGTGGTTTGCTTGTTGTCCTAGTGCTCAGGGCACTCGTTGTGTTCAAATACACAGTGTAAAAAAGAATGTTTCCTGTTTCCGGTTTAGGCGGCTCCCACGTGACTTTTATTGCGTCATGAGTAGCTTGAAGTATAGTGATGTCTTCCACAGAGTTTGGAACTAGAGAAGAATAAAAACAGAAAATAATTTTACTACATCAAAAGTAATGGACTCTTCTCGAAATTGTCTTGAATGCGAGGCTATGGAGGATTTGCACCATCACGTGATGGCAGCCATGACCGGAGGCATAACAATAAAGTCATCCTCCCTTGCGAAACTGAATTCTTTCTCGTGTAAATCAGATTAGACCAGATTCAATTGTTCCTGCCTCCTGTAATGGCTACCATCACGTGAAGGTACAAAGGCTCTATAATAGAAATACAAAAGAAATGCCACAGTTTCCATCGAGAAAAAGTGTGACGTAATATATATATATATTAGTCTTTATCTCTCTTTATAATAAGAAGTGTGATTTATTTTGTATTTTCTCGTTAACCTACGAGAAATTACGATTAATTTATATAAATGATTGTCATACATACCTCCTTCATCAGTTTTAACAGTTATAACATCGCTTGGGATTCCTGTACCAGCCTTCGTAGCTGCCGCAGCCTTTACGTGATAATTCGTGAATATAGTCAAGTTACTGACCAATACCGTGGCAGATGACGTAGATACTTCAAAGAACGGCCCAGAGGAGGCGGATTTTTTGTAATAAACCACGTAGCCAGTTATAAGACCATTGCGCATGCGTGGAAGGGGTGTTATCAAGTGGAGGTAGATGGTCGTCCCGTTTGAGAATGTCCCGTTAATGGTTGGTGCACCGGATGGGGCTGAATTGAATTTGATTTGACGAAATAAGTATAAAAATTTATATAACGCAGCTACCTGTTGAGGTGCGCAAAGAAACTAAGTAACCTTTTCTTGCCACTTTCGTACTTTGGAAATCGGTTAAAAAGGTAATGTTCGAAAAAATTACGAGCTAGCAACGAATACTGGCCGACCCTGATTTTGTCTAGAAAACAAACCGATGACTCTTTTTAATGCTAATGAATTTTTTTTTTGGGAGATTCTTAAGAAAAAACATGATGGTTCTGATCTTGCAGCGTCTAATATGCCATTTTGCATGATGGCGTCATTTTACTACCATTCCCAAAATGCTTTATAAATTTTCTTTCTTATTCAAATTTGTATTTCCTAATTAGGAATTTTGGGAATGGTAGTCAAATATTAGTCGACGCTGTTTTTTCTTAAGAATCTCATGTTTTTTCTTAAGAATCTAGACTGCTGTAATAAAAGTATGACTAAATAATAACGTTTTTTAGAATAAAATAAGAAATGACTGCCTCTGAATGTTGCATTAGATGTTGAAATATAAATCATTTTCTTTATAAAGCATCTTACCTGCTTCACCAGTACGCACGGTCTTCCACTCACTACCTGGCCCAACACTGACCGTGAAGGCCTGGACCGAGATATTATAATTCGTCCATGGGAACAAGCCTCCTAGTGTAGTGTTGTTAATCCCTCCATCTACTGTTACTATGGTGATATTAGAATACCTGTACGGTCCGGTGGCCTGGTACGAGATACGATACTCTTTGACGTCACCATTTGCTGAGCCAAAAGGAACAGGCTGAAAAGAAAAAAAAATCTTAAGAGGAAATTTCAAACGAGATAAAAAATTACAACCTCTGCAGTGACATAAGTTGAGTACGACACAGGTAGCCCAAGCTCTGTTTGTGGCGGCCTTCTATCACTTTGAATATGGGGGATTTCTAATATTAGAATTTTTTAAGATAACTTTAATATGAAAATCAACTTTTATAATGTCTTGGTGTTTCTCTTGCCTATGTGTGGACTGAATTTCAGCGCTTTCCAGTAAGTTATTCTATATCTTAATTTCCCTCTCCATACATTTTCGTGCATCTTTCTTACCTTCCAGGTGACAGACACTGCAGAGGAGTTTAGAGAATTGCATCGTATGTCACGTGGCGGTTGATCAGGTGCTGGGAAAACAAACACACAAACGCATTCAATTCATGTCATTCATTCAGTCACCACTCATTATTTCGTCCGTTCATTCATGAATCCAACATCCATCCATTCATTCACTTTCAATTCATTCACACAGTCATTCAATCATTTATTCATTCAGTCAGTCAATGAATAAGTGACCCAAGTTAAAACACAGTTTTCAAACCCGGGAGTAATAGAAACAAACCTGTTTCAGCGGTCTTCTTAACGACAGCTGTTGAATAATTCCCCCATTTCCTCGAGACTGCGCCAGTAGCTGACCTTACTCTTACAGAATACTCTGTAAATGGCCGCAAACCAGACAGAACTAAAGATAGACTTGAACCATCAACCTCCTGTTTCAAGGCCGAGCCACTTGGTAGGAACTGGTACTCAATTTCATACCGAGTGATCACACCATTAGGGCGAGAAGGCGCTGACCACCTAACGTGTACCGCGGTCGCGTTTAGTGTTGTTAGTAAAACTATCGTTTGGTACAGAAGGAGCTGAAAAGAAATCAAGATTGTATCAATTATCAAACTGAGTAGGTTAAAAGCAAGTTTTATATGACAAGTGTGCTCGTAAAGTTTTATTTGCCCATAAGTTTTTTGACAAGTTTGGTAACGTTTTTGTAGCGACCGCTGAACATCTAGGCCAAAAGACCGCTGAAAGCCTGCGATTTCTTGTCAAGTTTTTCTTGTTGACCCTGCAAGTTTCGTAATTTTTCAAGTTTTCCTTGACAAGTTGCCTTGTTTAAAAGCTTATAGACCATTTCGTTCGTCCATTTATCCATCTATCCATCATTTTTACAACTCATTTTTTATTTATTTACCATCTTCCAGGGTTCTGTTAGATCCATCATTTTTACGACTCATTTTTTATTTATTTACCATCTTCCAGGGTTCTGTTAGATACTTCTGCTGCTTGGCCCAAACCAATGACATTTCGTGCCAACACCCTGAACGTGTACCCAGTATAAGGCACCAGAGAACTAGTAACCAACTCCAGTCGATCAATATTTGCTTCTAATTCATTAAATGAAGACTGGCCTTCTTTCCTTAAGGTCCACCTTGTACCCAGTGATGGGTGTGTGGCCGTTAAACCCAGGTTGCCATGACAACTTGATTGACGTGGAAGACAAGGATATGGCATTTAGACTAGCAGGAGGATTTGGAGGGACTGATTTTGATGAGAATAAAATTTAAAAAAAAATTCATATCAATTTATAATTTCGATAAGAAGCAAAACGATCGACAATAATAAATGATATATGCATAATATTCTCACTACCACATGCAAACCCAACACCTAATCCACTAGTTTCCCATTTCTCATTTCCTTGTACTCTGTTAGGTCTTGAGTAAACACATAAAAATGGATGTATCTTATTCTCAAAGGAATGACATGTGTTAAAGCTAAGAAGAGCTGTCGTAATTGGCCAAACAAACAATAGTTTTCACACTGTCGACTGGTTCTATCGTTTCTCGTTCTATTGCATTCATCCAATTGGGTTAGACCTTGTTAGAGCTGCGACCTTGCCCAAACTCTCCTCACATGAGATGACGAGTCTTGGAATCGAATCTGAGACCCCAGAGGTGAGAGGCGAGCTGACTATCAATCGTTATACTATCCTCAATTTCCCAATATCTAATGTTATCTTAACAAATAAATTTAAATATTTTACCTTGAACAGTTAGGTTCCCCTTCCTTGACATCCGTCCTGCAGCATTACTCGCCACACAGGTATAAAGCCCGCCATCAGAAGCATCCATTCCCACAATCCTCAGCGTGCCATTATCTGACAGGAAGACACGTGACCCAGGCAAGATGACACTATCATCTCTGTACCACGTGACTCGTGGGTGTGGTATGCCGGATGATTGACAGGTCATTAAAGTATTACCACCAAGTCGTGCGAAGATTGGAACATTGAAAGAGGTAATGGCTGGACTCACTGCAAAAATATTATACGAAACGGCGTGTCCTGATTGGTTACGAGTCATGTCTATTGCTCTACATTTATTTTTGACATTTATGTCCTGTATACAAAAATCCGTATAAAACCGCATGCGGTGTGACCGTTGACTCTTATGAAAACCGTTATGAAAATATAAAGCTTTTTCTATGCCTTTCTGGTGGCATGCATCCTTTCTCATGAAAATAAAGGACAAAAAACGTGTTAGTGTCCTTCGCAGCCGTCAGTCATTAGTTTCGGTCCCAGAAAAGGGCCCTTTCCACTTACGGCGTTAGTAGTGAGGACCCGTGAGGATCTGGGACAAAAAATAATGACGGCTGCGAAGGACTCTAAAAACGTGGCTGCCATGTTGGTTGATATCACAAACGACATCAAAACTAAATCTTTTGTTCAAGTCAACCAAAATGGCGGTTATGACGTCACACACCGCAAAAAGTAAATTTTTTCTTTTCTATTACATATAATAACTTGTTTTACCGGTCTTTCCTTCGTAATCAACAAAACAAATACCAACCTTGAATAACTAGGTGAGCCTTCCCGACATGCGTAGCGAGCCCATTAGTCACGTGACACTGATATTGACCTGCATCACTAGGATTGGTATTGGGGATGGAGAGGGTGTCTCCTGTAATAATGAAATGTCCATTACTCTGTACCAGGGTTCCTTCTTTGAACCACGTGATATTTGGTTTGGGGTCACCTGATGCTATGCACTGGAACGAGGCTGAGGAGGACTGGTTTACGGTGATATTGATGGGGCCTGCGTCAAGGGAGACTGGAACTGAAATAAAAACAAACTAATAAGAGACAAGTGGAACCGGTTTTTCGCTTGAATGGAAGTGTTACGTCAGCAGTCTATTAAAGATGTTTCGTTAATAGACCTCATTCGTCGTGCTGCAATGTTTACCCATTTCAGACCACGCGTCATTCTCTTGAGAATAATATTCTTTGTTTGAGTTGTATCCATATTTATGTGCCTTGTCATGTGTAACCGTTAAACAAAGAAACGATACTCATGGGAATGACACGTTGTCTGAAATGGGAAAACATTGTACCACGACGAATAAGGTCTATTGATCATGAATGGCTCTGATTTGATGTCAGTGAAAAATACTGGTATCAGATTTGGGCCACTTTTACTCATACAAACTACCTCTAGATTCCATGAGTACAGGTAAAAAAGGAATGCTTCTCAAGAGAATGACACAAGGTATGCAATGGAAAGCAATGATTAGGCATTTCGCCATTTTTTCTTACCTTGAACGTTAAGGTGAGCAGAAGCATTGACATCACCAGCCACATTAATCCCTTTACAAACAAACCTCCCTTCATCTGCAACACTGACTGAAGTCACAGTCAAAGTGTACCCGACTCTGCTGTACTTAGGGGTGGAGGGGACGGGACGGATTGTCGTACCATTATCGTGGTACCACTCTACACGTGGTGAGGGGATGCCAGTGAAATTACACTTGAATGTGATTGACTGTCCAAGGACACAAGTGGCATCTGAAGGATAGGCTGTAACTGATGGGGGAACTGAAAAAAAAAAACCGTTCGGTTGTTAGTAATGTGTCAATTAGAATGGTTAGCGTACGAGTGCGAAACATACGGTACTGGTCTACAGCACGTACAAGGTACGACATGCCGTCACATTGAAATGGCTTCCCATAAGAATGGTAATCGTATGAGTATGAAACGTGCGGTACTGACTTACAGCAGGTACACGGTGTGACATGCCGTAACATTGAAATGGCTTCCTATTGCTTTCTTTTAACTTGTCCAATCACAAAGTCACATAGGTACGGCTACAGTACGGCTACAAATTCACTGTGTGAAAACCGCCCTATTGCCATAGTGACAGTGCCGTGACTGTGATAATCATAAATTCTGATCTTAATATTTTTGTTAATTTTACCATAGATCACCACGTTGACTTTCATAACAGCACTTCCGGCAACATTAGTAGCCACACAAGAATACTCTCCAGCATCCTTTACGGTGGTGCTGTTAATACTCAAGCTACCATTGGCTAAGATATTCACGTGACCAGTATTAGAAGAACTGTTATCTTTGAGCCATGTTAAAGAAGGTGCTGGGAACCCTGTGGACTTGCAGAGTAGATGGAGGGGCTGGTATTGAATGACAGCGGTATCTTGTGGACGGACAAGAAATATTGGAGGGACTGCAAAAAACGCATACAAAATACCGTACTTTTAAGTAAAAACAGATTATCAAATTTAATTATTTTATCTTTCTATTTTAATTTTTATGAAAAAATTATGAAGGCAAACAATTAAAAAGAGGGCAAACAACAAATCTATTTTTTCTTCTTTTTTTCCTTTTTCCTATCTTTCTCTCCTTATCCTGGCTCCTTCCTTCCCATTCTTTTTTTTCGTAACTTTTTTCTTTCCATCTTTCTGCCTTTCTTTTTTTCCTCCTTTCTTTCTGATATTTTAAGACTAGTTCCGTAACGTAACTTTGGCGACGCCACGTCCAAATCTAACTGGATGACTAGACTCATATTAACCACATTCACTGAGCCTTATGAGAATAATTGAGTATAATTTTAGACTTAAATATCAGAGAGAAGGAAATTAATATGGCTATGCTTTGGGAAAACTCATAATCACCGCTCGAGCAGTAGTTATCGTCTCATAACCACCAGTCGTTCGACCAATCACATCGCGCGCAACTCTATATTCATTGATATACTCACCCCAAACTGTAATGAGAGCGATGTTTGATGAACGTGATTCCCGTAGATCAGGATTAACACCATTACAAAAATATTCTCCTTCGTCTGATTTCTTGATGGCACTAAAAACTAGAGACCCAGAGCTCGTTATACTGATGCCTGGCTTTGCCTGGATTTGCTGGTAATTCTTAAACCAGTTGATTTGAACATTGACTGGGTAGCTGTTTGGTGGTTTGCAATGAAGGGTTGCTTTGGTTCCCATAGTAACGTTCTGGCTTGTGGGATGCTCAACAAATTGAAAATCGAAAACTGAAAAAGGAAAACAATTTTAGCTAAATTTCAACAGGTTTAAACTGATGGATGGATGAGGGGTGGACGGATGGACGGATGGAGGGACGGCTGATGGAAGGGTGGGTGGATGGATGGATGGATGGATGATGGAAGTGTGGGTGGATGGATGGATGGATGGATGGATGATGGAAGGGTGGGTGGATGGATGGATGGATGGATGATGGAAGGGTGGGTGGATAGATGGATGGAATGAATTATTTTAAAACTAAATAATTACTTACAAGCCACACTAAACAATATTGGTGAGCTCGTCACAAAACCAACAGAATTGGAACCTTTACATGCATACATTCCTGCAAATGTTCTATTGACTGCACTGAAATAAAGTGACCCATTGCTCAACATCTGTCTTGTGGGAGAATCAGTAACCTGTTGTCCATTGAATTTCCATGTCACTTGGGGTTTGGGTACACCAAGGATTAGGCAATGGAGAATTGCTGGTCTTCCTTCACCAGCAACAAGATTGGTTGGATGAACTTGGAAATGGGGTTTATCAATCTTTGCTGTTTATATAAAGATGAAATATATAATTCAATATTAGGTCATTTCTTGATAACTGATGATTGACAAATGATTGGCTGATTGGAATAAGAGTTGAATCTAAAAAAAAGGTAAAAATACCTTCTCTCAAATGCTACAACTTAAAGTTCACCATAAATCATAGCATATGAGAAATAAAATTTGCCTGTCTGAGTTTGAGGGAAATAACTGGGTCCAATTGGCATTGCAGGGTATTGAAGACTTTTTTAGGCTCAACAGACACCATCTTGGAAATTTGTATCCTAATACAGTCCCACAATGCACTGCAATGATGACCCAACCAAGGCTTTTCTCAGCCTCTGAATGGCTAGTATGACTAAACCAGGTAACTCACGCAAAACAATCAAGTAGGCTGCTTCACTTTTTCTAACAATCGTATGTGCTAGGGGATTCACTGCTACACAACGATAAGACCCAGCACTTGATAAATCAATATTGTAGATTAACAGACTTGAGGATGTCCACTTGATTCCTTGCTTTGCAGAATCAATAAATATATTTGTAACTTTTCCTGTGGTGATCTTTTGTCCATCTTTTTCCCAGTATACAGAAGCAGATGGAAGACTGTAGCCAGTAATACAGGTGAAGTAGGTGCTTGCATCTCCCACTCTGCTTGTTTTGTTTGATGGTGATGAGGAAAACTGTGCATCAGTGTCTTGAAAGTAATTAAGAAAAAGAAACACATCAAACTTCTAAATTTCAATTGGAACCAATAATTTTTCTTTCGCCCGGAATAACCTCGTTCCCAAGCACTATAAATGATCTATATTTTTATACCTGGAATCAGTGGATGAGTAGAGAATCCTTTTAATGCTTAAAGGTTACAAATGAGAAGACACATGAATATGGATACAACTCAAACAAAGAATCTTATTCTCAAGAGAATGACACATGGTCTGAAATGGGAGAACATTTGGCCCAAGGTAAAGTGGTCTATTGAGGTGGCACTCACATGCAAGTTGAACTTTGGCCATCCTACTGTATTTTATCTCATTTGTCCCTGTGATAGTTACTGCACATAGAAATTGACCCACATCTTGTGCGGTGATAGACTGACAATATATTGAGTTATTTCTCAGTAGTAGCCAGGGTGGTTTATTAACTAATATCCAATCATTGTTCCATTTCCAGTTGATGCCAAGTGGCCTGCCGTTACTGTCAGTTGCATCGCAATTAAGAATCACTGAATTTCCTACAGCTAAGACTTGATCAGCAGGTTCTGTAACAAAACCTAGAACACAAAGCACCAAGAACATTAATTTTTGTTGACAAATTAACAGCACTCCTCAATTATTAGCCATTCCGAGGTCGAGGAAAAAACGAGGATGAGTTGGAGGCATTGTGTGACTGTTTAAGGGGACATAATTCTATGCTGTCTATTTCATCACCTAGGATCTGGAGGGGGGGGTACTCTTACCCATTTAGGGTAGGGATGTGCCGCTGAGCCCTCTAAACCCTGACCCTGTTCCAGAGCAAGATTGCTGAAAATCATACCCTGTTCGGGTATTCCGAAAATGGATACCCTGTTTCAGAGAGAAGATAGCATTATTTCATATTCTCTGTTCCAGAATTAAATCGCTGAAAACCACACCATGTTTGGCGGCATGTATCCGTAAAGCGAATATAGTACCCCCCCCCCTCCCCCGGGCCTTGGATATCCCCAAAATGCAATGCAAATCTAACTTTATCTATTCTTTCAGTCAACCCCAGAATGCCTGATAGCACACATAGGAATTGTCGTTGAAACAAAGTAGATTTTGTTGAATGTCAATCAAGGTCTTTCCTTAAATTAATTAACTTCTCTCTGTGTTCCAAAACAATAATAATAAAACAATATATCTTTACATTGAAACCATTCAGTATAATTACTAATAGCATACTAAATGCAATATGTATTACTTAAAATTAAAAAAATACTAGGCTACAAACATTTTGGTCTTAAGCTGCCTATCCTAAAGATATCAATTTTTCAGTGCGCATCATTTTTGCCAAATCAAACATCTTATCCTAAGTTCTGAAGTGTTGGAAAGCACATTGAAAGTCGTAATTTTCCAGGAAAATAATATAATTTAGATAATGATTAAACAGGGGAGCTTTCAACGAGGTTAAGTTAGAGTAAATTTAATATTATAAAGACGACACAACAGTAAACAATCAAATTATTTCTGTACTTACTCAAGCTTGCAGATACTGGAACGATAGTCCACAAATATACACTAAAGACCGCGTTAAAACATACGAAAAGCTTCCAGGATAGCATAGCTGGAGCTGTTGCTTTGTAAGATAATTCCAGCTTAAATATTTCAGTTTTTCAAAAACAGCCTCAAGTAACTACAAGTTACAATCTTGATCTTCCATCAGACTTCAATCACGGTAGGTCGTGCATGTTTGAGCTCATCAATAATTTAAAATTTTGCCTATAGGAATTTAAAACTTATTGAATCTGAAAACCCAAAGACTAAGGATCCAAATTCGCTCGAATGTTTCCGTATTTTAAGGACTTTTCTTAAGCTTAAGAGGATTGAAGTTGGTAAAGATTCCAAAACGTTTCATGTTGGAGTCAATCGACGCTAGTTCGTTAGCAACGGTTGAGCCAATTAGAACGATGCACAGCGGTATAGCATTCTAGTAATCACGATCACGCAAAAACACGTATTATTTAACGCTAATGTTTGATCTCACCGATATCTTCAAATATAACGGCATCAACAGGCCCCAAAGCCTGCACAAGAAAATTTTACAATCAGATGAAATCGCTACATGAAAATTCGATGCGTTAAAGAAATAATTTTAGGAAAAGGAACTTGAAAGAAACAAGAAGAACAGAAGGGATGGTGCTAGCGTAGTGAAGTAAAAAAATACCACTATTGATTTGTAGTGCCTCATGGGAATATATGGACCGCGTGGCACTAATGAAATAGTCAAAGATATAGAAGTAAGTTATAAAATATCTTCACATCTTTATCTTTCGAGCTATGACTCTTAAAGAAATCTTTGGAAATGCATGATAAAGCTCAATTATAGATTTGCTATCCTCGCTATAATGATTTCAAAACCAAAAGCCGAGCACAACGTATTCGATTACAGGCTAAGAAGTATATTGTGCATTCGATAATCTTGAAACTCAATTAACCCAGCTACGTTATGTTTTCCCATTTCAAATCGACCACGTGGCATTCTCTAGAGTATCATTTCTGTTCTTAACGGTTGCGCATTAGCTGCGTCACATCCGGAATTTCCGAAAAATACCGTTATTTACCGCAGGCTATTGCGCATGAGAAAATACATGAATATGGTTAAACAAAGAATCTCTCAAGAAAACACTACACCCAAGTCATTCAAAACTCCAGGCCTGAACAATTTCAGAAGTATCAACAGACGAATCTTTAGATAGTGTATATGCAAACGAACGTGTGTCAGATTATATGACCTTAGAAACGACCAATATAAAGCCCAACAAGTTACAATCTTGATAGTTCCTTCAGACTTCAATTACGGTAGGTCGTGCATGTTTGATCTCACCGTCCTTGTACTATTGGTGCCATCAAAATGCAAATTCAGACATTTCTCTTAGCGATTCACTGTTCCAATACGCATCAGAAAATTTATCAGTAATTAAGAATGCTGGTGAATTTGCATAGAAGTTATATTCAATAATTTTGTTATGTGAAAAGCTCTGTAGGAACCGCCTATTTACAATGGACGCGGGCTAAAAGTTGACTCAAACGAACGTGCGTTCAGATTATATGAGGTTGAACTATTGCGATGACCTTAGAATATAGGACCATAAAACCCATATTTAAAGTATCTTAAATCACTCTCAATCACCGCCCTTGTACTGTTGGCGCCATCAAAATGCAAATTCAGACATTTCTTTTAGCGATTCACTGTTCCAATACGCATCAGAAAATTCATTAGTAATAGTCTCTTGGTCATTCAGAATGCTGGTGAATTTGCATAGGAATTATATTCAATGATGTTGTTGTTGTGTGAAAAGCTCTTTATTATAGGAACCGCCTATTTACAATGGACGCGGGTTAAAAGTTGACTCATCTAACGAAGCCGAGGTGATACATGACGTCAATGGCAATAGCTCGATCTTCAGACGTGACGTGAGCGTAGTGATTGATACTCGCCCTCAATAACAAGCTATTTACATATCTATATGACAACCATATCTCGAATTTGCATACGGCTTCAGCACTACTGGGCTACAAATCAAATTTGCTTCATATGTTGTAGTGATGTTTGTAGACAATCCGGGTCACAAATCCAATGATAAACACATAGAACTTTAAATGATAATAAATCGAAACTACTAGAAATTTCCAAACCAAACGCCTCGACGACGCTATTGGATCATTATGTCAAATTCAAAGACGTTTATTGTCTCGCGTTCGACTCCGTAGCCAACGAACCGTGTTAAAAAGTGACTCATTTTTGTGTTGACTGCTTTTTTCTCCCACAGCACAAATGATAAATTAATGTGTACTTTTAGTTTTGGTTCGATAGCAGGGTTTGGACGGTGTTTCTCTTCGTGAGTGACAGTCCTGAAGTCTCAATATCAAACTGCCAATCAGAAACAGCCTAAGAACTAGCCTATTTTTTGATACACAGCTGGGCTTTTTTTTCCAGTACGAGCAATGGAGTATTCAGCGAACGTATGAAGTCTGAATGTCAATTTATTGATTTTTGGAGGAAATGCCAAGCCTAGTTTAATTCTTATATCCATTGAGACTAAGTATTATTCAGTCAAGCTATGATGTACATTTGCATTGGTAAGAGAGCTTGTAGCAGATCAAATCGTAAGTCACCCGAATATAATGACATATTGCCTTTCTCGCCTTCTAAAATCCAACACAAAGTCTATGAAATGGCGAATGAGGAGAAGAGTGAGAAGGAATCGCACTGTAATGGCTTTGAGCCAGTTGGTTTGACAGATGGATCGATAGAGGTAGCAACGGTAAAGAAGCGCGACTTTTTAAGGATGAATTCTCTGAACTTGGATCTCAACTCGAATCCAAAACCTATCGTAGAGTATGAAAACAAGTCAAGCACTTTACCCAGACGGAGTCACCCAAAACAATCCGAAGCACCGCCAAAGCCTCCGCGAGTAATCCCACCTAAACCACCTCGCATGATGGAAAAGAAAATATTCGTCTGCGAAAACCCTCTTTGTCGTAAAGAAGAAGAGCTTTTGGGGATAGTAGAGTTGACGTTCAAGTCTTGTTCGGCGTGTTTTACTCACTACTGCTCACCAGAGTGTAAAAAATTACACTGGCCAGAACACAGAACAGTTTGTCGATACGGTAGTATTGATTGTCACATGAAGTCTATCTTACGTATATGCAAGCATACTGCTCCTATACACCTCTATCTGTCAGAAGCCGCACGGAATGGGTTTATGGCTAAAGGACGAGGAGCGGTGATGCTGATATTTCTTTCTCCGAAAGACGCAGAATTGTTTATCAAAACAGGGTTGGAGTACTTTAAACATCGAAGAAACGCGCCTACTTATTCATCAGTAAGCGAAATTCAATTAGCAGGGGCTTACACCAAGTATCAAAAACTTCTACTTAAGGTGGTGGCCGAGTATTCTACGGTACACGAATTTGTTGTAAATATCGCCATTGTCGTGGGAAGAGACTTACACACCACCCCAGTTCCTAGGAACAAGTCTGCTGCAGTAATAGAACATTTGGTCGTGCCTTTACACTCAAATCTCAACGCAAAAACATTAAGTCCACAAGGAAGTCAAGACTATGGCAATTGTCATTCGCAAAAACAAGATATCGATAGTTACTTAGATGCTAACATACGGCGAAAATCGCTTTAAAACGCATTACTTCAACAATGTGCATGCCATAAACATTTAGCAAAATTTTACTTCAGATATGAATAAATTATTTTCGAAGACATATAGATTATTTATAGACTTGTCAAAAACATTATGGATTGAATAGCGTTTTAGGAATACGAGTATTGTGGCTTTTTTTACTGTGAATTGTGTGAAGGGTGAGTAAAAAGCATGCTGAGGCTGTAATTGTGGTTTCATAGAGGTCGTTCAAAGGCATACAACGAGTTAAAATGCTCTAGTGCAGTTCAAATACAATCCATGCTGGGTTTCGGAACTACGAGAAACCTTAATAAAACAGTAGTGCATTGTATTTGACCATCTTTGGAACATTTACAGCATTGTAATAGTGTTTTTAACACACGAAATTCTAACAAACTTCCTTGAAGTGACTTATTGATCATAGAAGAAAGTTTCAACACTGTCTTGTTTACCAAAATTAATATAAACTATAAAGCTCAGCCAAAACGCAAACGACTCTAGTCTATTGACACACTGAGTGGGCGTAGAGTAAAATATATACCAAAATCTTTTGATATTTAAATTCTCCAATTCCTTATTATTTACCATGAGTTTATTTTTGGATAAATATTTAATTCATGGTGAGGTAAAAAGTCACGCCAGAGATTCCAGAGTTGAGACAGTGACACGGTTTCCTAACTCTTCCGTCTTGATTTTAACTATTCTTCGCTTTCTGATTTATAGTTACACCTTGTCTTTAAAACCCTTGACCCAAGTAGGAAAAGCGTCTGTTTTCACAGCGCTGTCACTAGCTTAGGTTGGCAGGTCCTTAGCAAGGCGCGTGCTTACGATCAACACCATCATTTATCACTTTTCAAACGGACGCTCGTCGTTTCCCTGTACATTTTCTTCCTGTTTAGTGATCCGTGCAAGTTCAAGTTTGTTTCGAGTATATGAATACCTTTTTATTTTCTTCCTAACTTAGGTTTTATCATATATCAAGAACTAATGTAGGGCTAGGTCGAACTGCGAACTACGGGTTCACATTTATCAATTAGTGTTAAAGAAAACTCCTTTGATGGCTTCAAAACTGACGTTACCATAGCGACGACTAAATATCTTTAATCAACGCTGCTGGTCCTTTCAATAAGCAATTATAATAACGGTGTCACTATCTGGTTTATAACACAATCTAAGTGACTTAGAATACCTCGGTTATCTATCTCTCTAGGTCAGAACAACACGTTATTTATACTGAATGTTGAATTCACGCACGAAAATACCTTGAAAAATAATGTGATGCGAATTGCGGAAGTTTGCCTTCACCACGCCCTAAAATCACGTGAGCATGAATCCTGAGACGTTGTGCTTTTGCTTGATATGGTTTCTCGCATTTATTTTATCTCCTGTGGTCATTGACCTTCACTGAGCCCGGACGTGATCAAGGTTCCGAATGAACCATAAGTTTATTCACATTTTAAATAGCACTAAATTTATTCACTGGATAAAATTAATCCGTCACGGAATAGCGCTATATACCCTTCGTACAACCGGATCCTGATGTTCAACATGGGAGAAAAAAAACTTAGTGAAAAAGGAAATAAGAAAATGAACTTAAGATATTTTACACGGCCCACAACTTGAAATGCGCTTTTCCGGTCCCTTTGTGGTTTCAACCGACGTCACTAAATAGTATTTTCACCCACGTTCTTGGGCATTTAAATTTACCGCAAATTCAGATAAAGTTACTTCGGGATAAACATTGGTTTTAGAATGACAATAATGATGACGAGTTTAAATTTGCAAAAAATTAATCGATCGACGCGTGTTTCGAAGTTAATCTGATTGGGACTCCTGTATGGCTTGATGATGCCTGCTTAATGATGCCTGCTTGTCGATGCTGTCGATGCCTGCTTGTCGATGCCTGCTTGTCGATGCCTGCTTGTCGATGCCAGCTTGACGATGCCTGCTTGACGATGCCTGCAGAAATAGAGATTTTCGCAACTATATAAGACGTGAGCGATTCAGCTCTCTCTCGCCCCCAAGCTCCACACGGCATCCAGGGTATTCAGGTCTCTACAGAAACAACAAAATGTGTCTACACGCGCACACATCTCACGTGACACTTCACACTTACGTCATTTCCATTCTTACGATGCCTAAGACGGTATCCCTAGGTGCCCCTGTACTAAACAACGGTGCCCTACAGGAGTAACATTATCTTCTTTGTGTGTGGCCCAAGATTAAAAATAACCAATGCAAATCCATTTTGAATAGAAATCAAATGATTGAAAAATAAATAAATAAATGGGATTTAACAGTGGCAGTAACGGTGATTAACGCCTGACTGACAGTAGCCTGCTTGCAGCCGAACCGTAACTAACTGTTAGACTGAGAACAGAAATTAAATGTCACAATTTAGGAGGGCTGGTTGCACCAATGCTGCTTGTTCCGGCAATTATCCAGTGCACGATATGATGGAAGAAGATGCTATCTTCCGTGTCTCTCCAAGGGCCTCGAAAAAGAAAAGAAAAGAAAAAAAAAGAAAAAAGAAAAAAGAAAAAGAAGGATCTTATGTGGATAAAATTGGATTCGAACCCACCAAAAGAAACTCGAAATGCAATTCCACTTTGCCATACCCCCGAGACATCCGCAGAGCTGAGGCGGCGTATGGACTTCGGACCTGACGGCGATTAAATCCTTCTGCCCTTGGGTGTACGAATTACGCAAGAAAATGTTCTAGCCGGAGCATCAGGGGAGAGACCAGCCGGCCCCCAGACCATAAACAGCTTGTCCCTTGCACTCTGCAACGCACGGAATATTAGAAATATAATGTTAAAAAGTCTAGTCTATTCGGTGCATTGTTTTCAAGGCTATTGTTATGCTGATTCACCTGGAACAGTGGTCCAGTGGATAAATCGTTGTCGTTTAATATACTGAGTCAAGCTCGTCTGAGGAGGGTTAGCACTTGGATGGGTGACCAAAACATTATACCTACTCACGCTTTTGATCCTTTTTTCCGTTTTTCTTTTTTGATTTTTAAAATGAAAGAATATATTTTTCAATTTTTGAGTTACCTTTACCTGTCTACCCAAATCCATCAAATTGAAATCTAGTAGAGGAAAATCCCCGAAAAAATTGAACTGCCGGCCATTTGGTATTCAGTCCATATAGGAGCGTCAGGACCGACAGCAAGTCAAGAATTTTAAAACACTAAACGCAGGCATTTCCAATTGTGTTTAAAAATCCAGCTCAATCCATACGATAACACAAACCAAACAAACCCTCTTATGCTTTCTATAATAGTTTATAGCTCTAGCAGTATTTAGTCCCAAGTAAAAACCTGGCCCAGTAAAAATGACTTAAAACAAGGTGAAGGTGATGAGCTACCACGAAGGTCGCTAAATCGAAGGTCGCCAACTTTATTAATTAAACATGAGAGTTTTCACTCACGGGAAAGTTTGAAGCCTTATTTTTCTAGTTTAAGTTAGAGCTATTAATGCTAGACTCTTTCAGAATAGAACATGGCTTTGAGAAGATAAATTAATATTTTGAGTAGACAAATAAAAGAAAAATCTTTTCACGTCATGTTGAACTTTCTTGGTCAGTTTATACACCCAAGTAACTCCTAATCCCGCTCCGAGCCTTGAATTCCAGAACTAACGAAAAAAGAATATACGTAGACAGTATAATTTCAGACACGTGATTCGCAGCCCCACCCCAATCAATCACTTTGATAAATTAGACTGACAGCTGTCACTTGAATATAAGGCCCCGTCCACACGTACCCGGAAATTTTTGTATTTGAAAATGCTCGCCTCTACATACAGCGTTTTCGAATCGTTTTTACTGTCCATACGTATCTGGAAATTTCTTGATCCGCCCTGATACACGCTAGTGCCTAGTCCCTTTGACGGATAGTTTTTCCTTATTGAGCACGCGAAAAATCGTGTTTACGTCATCGCATTCGAAAACATTGGCGGATACGACCGTCCACACGTATCCGTTTAGGGAGCGTATTCGAAAATTTCCACTCTGGAGACCGTTTTCGAAAAATTCCGTATACGGATACAACAATTTCCGGACACGGGTGGACGCAAACCATATCCGAAAAAAAAAAAAAAAATTGCGGATACAAAACAATTCCGGATACGTGTGGACACGGGATCTCCATAACACATGTGTGCAGAGGACTCTTGGGTATTGCCGTGAATACACCTGGGTACTATTGTGCAATTATGGCATTTTCTGCCGCACAAGACACGAGACACGAGACACGCAACGCATTTTTATACTGACACAGGCACCCCAGTAATAAGCAGACCGTATTTATCAAGAGGGGGACTTTTCAAACTCTAGTCACGTCATGTCGGGGTGAGGAATATCGAATCTGATATCCTCCGTTGTGAGGGGCCAGTGTAGGACTCCACCCTTCGAATCTTCAAATCAGATCTAGAGTTTTTTTCTGTTACGCAAACAGCCATCTACTATTGTTCATTTTTCGATTTTATTATATCGATTTATCATATTAATAACTTTTTGGTGCCTTAAGCTTCATAAAATGTTGCTTGTGAATTCTATCATACTAATATTGCTAATTAATATATATTCTATTTGAAAAATTGATCATTCATTCAGGAGACCGAGAACAATAAAGCGTGTCAAACATGCCTTGTGTTATAAAGTCTTTTTACACTATGAGAATCTATATAAGATCCATGTTATATAAATATAAAGTAAAATGTTTTTTTTGAAGGGAATTAGATTCAAACAACCTTGATTCACAGACCAGAAATACTGAGAAAAATTGCCCGCCATGTTGGTTGATATAACAAAACAAATATATAAAAAATCATTCGTTAAATCGACGAACATAGTAAAGCAAGCTATAAGGCAGGGAAAATATTAATGCATAGACATTCCCAATATCGAGGAAGTTTGAATTTTTTGAATTAAAATTCTCGTCAATATAGTCTGTCTTTGAGATGTAAATTTAGTTCGGTCAAGCTATTTGTTTCTCGCCAAAAAAAAAATCCGAGTTCCATTGCCTACCCTTTTCTAATACCTCCTATTGTAGGGCTTTTCAAAAACTAAGCTTGATAGAAAAATATTCTAGTTGCGCGGCGTTTTTATGTCAGTTCAACCAGATAACTTGATTCTGGTGGTTTTTTTTCTGCAAAAAGAAAGACCAAAACGACTGGCCTTCGAACTGCGCGCGACTATAAATATCTGGTGCATAACAAGACCCACCTAAATTTACTTACTTATAAATCTACTTATGTGCTTTTCTGTTAGAAAACTGTATCATATTCCCATTTTAACTGGGTATTTCTAAACTAATATTATTAGAAAATGTACATGCATGTTGGATATTAAATTATGATCTAAGCAGAAAGGAGATCTCACTTAGCATTGCGGGTGGGGAGGGAGGGGGGACTTGCTGAGGGAGGCTGAGTGTACCCCTGGGGGGAGGGTTTGTATAGGTATGAACCATCTGTGAAGGGCATTGGTAGACTTGATTTCTTGATTTTAATGTGTTTGGTGTCCATAACCTGACAATCGATCTGGATCATGGAGATGAAGTCTTGATCTTTCGTTACCTTGACTGTTGTTCCTGGAAGAAAGAGAACAACATGTTAGTTCGTTTATCAACTTTTGCTTTACTGGCAATCTCGTACCATGAACCTTGCTTATATATTGTCTAGCAACAATTTCGTACCCATTTTTTCATTTTAAGTTTCTGTTAAATACTCCAGTTTCGAGTTCTCTGTTGCTCAGAATTAGCCTCGATTTTGTGCAGAATATTAATATGTTGGTTACCGTGAGTAATTTGGAACACTAAAATGGTCTATCCCGACAATATCGAAAAATCTCGAGTATTTCTAAAATCTAGTCGCACCCTCCCCTCCCTCCCTAATAATATATGACGGTTCAAAAGAGTTTCTACCATAATAACCATAGTGGTTCTAATTACGCGTTGTTTGTTTAGTTTGCGGTTATTCGCGGCAATTTGTGGATATTATCACGTGCAGTTCGGTAAAGGAGAACTATAGAAGTACAACTTGCTCAAGCTGGTCACATTACCGACAAAAAATATAAAATGAGTTGTCCGTTCAGCTTCTGTTACTGGGTTGCCTGTAATATTAAAATACATCACGTTTCTCCGTGTGCGACCGTATCAGCAGCGTGTTCGTATGAAGAAGGGTTAATTTAATGGTAAATAATATATAATCGAACCCTTTTAATACGGACAACGAGGGACCAGACAAAGCGACCGTATCAGTAGCGTGTTCGTATTAAGAAGGATTAATTTAATAGTAAATAATATATGGTCGAACCTTTTTAATACGGACAACGAGGGACCAGACAAAGCGACCGTATCAGCAGCGTGTTCGTATTAAGAAGGGTTAATTTAATAGTAAATAATATATAATCGAACCTTTTTAATACGGACAACGAGGGACCATTTCAGCAGCGTAGGGTTAATTTAATAGTAAATAATAGATGAGGTTTCCTTGGGCACATAAAACTATCAGTAACGGTAGATTTCTGTTACGAGTGAGAGAGCGTATGACGAAAAAAACCCCAAAGTTGCGAGGCAAATATCGAATATTTATCTATTAAATCATTATTACCATTGGGTGGAGCCATCATCATTAAAGACATCTTAGGTCTTTCAGTGGTGTTACTCTTTGTAGCGGGAAAGACTAAATGATCCTACAAGGAAACATAAGGTATGAGTACAAACCGACTATTGCAAATCATGTATTATTTCTCAATTAACACGGTTTTCTTTGTTATTCACAAGGCTTTATTTTTGTTATAGCCATCATTATAAATGCGAGGTCAATATATAGTTATTAACCCGGTTAATAACTATATATAGACCGTTCGCATTTATAATGAGCAACATTTGATAGAAAACTTCTCAATTGCCCTAATTCACTATGACATCACATCAAAACAATCTTCACCTATCTATTGTTTAAACGCAAAGGATCTTGGTTGTCGGAGGGGGTCAACTCAACGCAAATTCACCGAAAATTGTTCTAAAACCAGTATCAATTCCACGAAGAGAAGTAGAATAGCCAGCAAACGCTCAGAATATTTTTTAGTACATATTAACACATATTATATCTGAAAACCAGGCCATTGTAGATTAAACTGTTTTGCTAGGAGTAAATTCTGTTGAATATTCTATTGGATTTGGCGATTCTATCCCCCACATAAACAAGCAGTGACGTCACAGTGACTTAGGTCAATTGATAAATAAAATACTTAATTAACTCGAACGTCGGCAATAAGCCTATGCATCTTATGATTAACTCTTACTCATGACTGGCTGTGCTATCATAGGTCTATAGCGATAGCCCGTCAGTGGAGAGCTGCTCATACCTTTCTGAACGACACGATATACATAGTATCCTCTTGCCTATTGATAGCTTTTGAAAATAATTCCAACCTACAATATAATCCTTGTTGTGTTAGCAATCCTAAAATGTCCTATTGAGGGAAGAGTCAGGGGAGGGAAGAGAAGGAAGAGGAATCGAGAAGAGGGAGGAAGGGAAAGGAAGGGAGGACCTGCAATGAACCCCCATGATTTTGCCTGCCTCAGTAGTAGTTACCCTGTTGGGAGGTTTGCGCAACGTAGCGATTGTGAGTGGGGAAAGAAGGAGGAGTACCACACTGGGAGGGGAGAGCATTACCCTGTCTGTGTGGGAAGGGCAACAGGGCACTATGTTGGAAGGTGATATAAGTATAGGAGGCGGGTTGGTATAGTTACTCACCAATCAGGACCTCGGAAGAGTTGCACTGCATTTTTGCTGGTACTAGCATCAGAAGAGTGTGCATTATGTTGACGGGTAAACATATGCCTGTTGAATCAACAATGCTATCAGTTAGAAGTTTCACTGAACGTTTTCTACAAACTCTACCCAATCAGTCTGTTCCCAAGTTTTTGCAATATATAGACGTCGCATAGAGATACTAGGAATGAATAAGGAGACGGCAGAGAAAGTTGTTTGACAAGAAAAATGTCACTAAGACACATTCGTAATGACTTGGCCCACATACATACCACAGGGAAGGAGCGTTTTACCACAGGGATCCCAAGGGACATTTCTGTACCCACCTATTAACTCTTCTTCTTGCTTGAGCTTCGGTACAATTGGGAGCCAATCGTAAGGCAAGCTCCTTGACTTTTGATTTAAACTGAAAACAACAAAATTCATTGTTAGAGTGAATTTCGTATGACTGTGAAAAATGGGTACGATTGTGTGGTGCCGTGCGGTCTGGTACGATTGTGCGGTGCTGTTCCATGGTCTGCGGTGCCGTGCGGTACGAACGTGCGGTGCGGTGCCATACCGTGACGATACACCGTACAAGCGTTATTTTGGATGAACAATAATCTCAAAAGTCATGATTTGCTCAATGAAAGCTGTCATAACGTAGAGTAACCTTGCCGAGCAATGCTACATTTTACAGTCATTTTAATTCTACTCTATCCTACATTACTCTGATAGCTTTTGATAGACTTTGGTAAAAGGTCTAATAGAGGTTTTGCACCATCACGTGCCCACGCTAATAATACAGCTTGGACTACCTGTGGTTAGATTGGCAGAACAATAAAATCTCTTTGCTCTTGGGAATTGAATTCTTTCTCGTGTAAAACGATTGTATTGTTCCTTCTATCTAACATGGCTGCCGTCACGTGATGGTGCAAACCATATATTCACTTACTTTATTAAAGTGAACTGTCTTCTTTTGCGTTTGGGATAATTTCTCGACTTCATATCTGTGAATCCAGTCCCCGAGTGCTTCGTTTATTCTGAATAATAAAAGGATGTAAAAAAAATTTACAAAGAAAATAAGAGACAACTGAAAGAAAGCAAGCACAGGTGCTGAGATTGGACTATATAAAATTACTAGTATGGTGAAGTGTAAAAAAGGGCTAGGATTGGAACATTTTGTGGATTTTAGCAAATATGGGGACTCTCAAACTAATTCAAACTGGTTAGAGCTGTGCTCTGGGGTCATACATGGACTGTATAGCGGCTGCCAGAGGCGTCTTCACATGCTTACAGTTCGACCCCGTTGAATTCAAACTGGTTAGAGCTATGCTTAGGGATCATACATGGACTGTATAGCGGCTGCCAGAGGCGCCTTCACTTGCTTTTAATTCGACCCTGTTGGGCTGCGCCGCTACTGTACTTGCGGTGGTGATAAGCGATGACAAGTTTTTTTTAAGACTCACCTTAATGACTCTGTAGCATTAACCTTCAAACTTGGGCATATAGTGTTTTCTATTACTTTGGTATTTCTCTTTTTATTCATTCGTTTCATGGTGTTTCTCAATCTTCTTTCTTTCTTAGCCAGGATGGCTTTCTTCTTGTTCATGTCTCCAAGGAAATCCCATTTATTCTTAACAACAATCAAATCTTTTCTCTCGCCGTTCATGTTGATTACATTGTCTTTTGGATATCCACTAAGAGTGTCTGGGGTATGTCTGGTGTGCTGTTTTCTCAGAGTGCCATATACTAGAGGTTTATTGCTATTGGTGCTGTCTTTATTGTCTCCTTCGTACTGGAGTAATGCCCGGCCATGATGTACTGAGCCGGTCAAGAGATCAGGGGAACTGAACTTCCAGGAATCTCTTAAAGAACTGAGAAAGAATGGGAAACTAAATGTGAATATGATAAATAATTATGTTACTATGAATGAATAGAAGAAAGAATGATATTGGAAAGAACTGGAAAAATGAAGAGGAATAAAATGAATGGGAAGAGTGTAGATGACCAAACAAGAAGTGAATAAAGTAAATAGTTAATGTGGAGAAAAACTGATAGTTGGAAAGAAAATTGAGTAATAAGATAAACATACAAACAGGAATAAATAAGAAGAATAGAAAACTCTTAACACATTTATTATACATAAAAAAATTGAAATAAGAATTTTGAAAACTATCTGACCTGAATGGCCCTACGTTCAGGGCAACAAGAAGAACTATAGCTAACACACAAGTTGATTTTTTGGCAGTTGACGACCAGTTAGGATGGCTGGATTTTAACAAAATATTCTGAAATGACAAATGAAAAAATAGAATCACATAAAGCTGCAATAACATTAACATCAGTAGCAGCAGCAGCAACAGCACAGCAACAGCAACAGCAACAGCAACAGCAACAGCAACAGCAACAGCAACAGCAACAGCAGCAAAGGCAACAACCATAACAACAGCAAAAGCAGTAGCAACAACAGCAACAACCATAACAACAGAAGTAGAAACAACAACAGTAACAGCAGCAACAACAACAGCAGCACCAACCACAGCAGCAACAACAGCAACACCAGCAACAGCAACAACAACAGCAGCAGCAACACAACAACAGCAACAAGAGCAACCACAGCAGAAGATACCAGCAATGATTACCACAATAAGAAGGGCAACAACAACAACAACAACAACAACAACAACAACAACTACTACTACTACTACTACTACACCTCTGGTTACAGCATTTTCAGTTTAAGAATGCTTGGGTGCATTATTACTTTTAACATATTACCTCTTTTTCTAATTCTTGAACTTTCTTTCTGAGCTTAGTGTTTTCTTCATTTAACATGTCATTCAACTTAGATACTTCTTTAACTTGGTTTTCTATTGATTGCAAATACTGAAAAACATCAAGAATGACATCAGCAAAACTGAATATCAATTACCATAAAAGAGACGTTAAACAAGTAGGTTACTGAACTTCATACGGAATACCAATAAATTCTTATACAGTTAGAATAGGTGCCGCTGATTGGTCAAAAACTGTGCTTTATTAGTGAAGGGAGCGAAGTGCTGATGCCATATGCAGCGCGAACTGCTTCTAGATCCTGCAATCGTTTTTCTTTTTGCGTATACAAATTCAATACCAAAATAATATTAGTAACAATATAATAGAATGAATAAAACATCTCTTTCCATGCTCCATTCAGTGATAAAGCACTTAGGAAGTGCCATAAGCACTCAAGAAGTATGAGAAGCACCCGCCTACGGCTCAAGCTTCCCTTACACTTCTTTCATGTTTATGTCACTTCCTGTGTGCTTTATTACTGAACGGAGCATGGAAAAAGCTGTTTTATTCCTTAAATACTGCATACTTAAGAGAACATTATCATATCGAAATTCTAGGCCAAAGTAGAGAAAGGATTTTTGCATAAAAGATTTTTTATAAGATATAGTAAAAAAATTTGTTAGCTAAGCCTGGCTTTGGCTATATGATTACACAATATGCCTGACAATGCAAGTCAGTATTCAGAAAGAAAAAAAAGTTTTAAATTCTGTATAAACTATGCACAAAAATCCTTATCCTCTTATGAAGGATTGGTATAAATCGATTAGCGTGCATCCATTGATTTTTTGGTGCACTCTCACTCGCTAATTATTTAATCAGAGCGTGTGTTGTCAATATTTTTAGCATAGGTACAGTACCTCTTTCTTTTTCCTCCTTGATAAGCAAGCCGATTCTCTGTTCTTTATCATTCTTTGTTGTCTTTTGAACAGCTTTTCCTAATGATTAAAGTTATGATGTTAGTTTAAACGTGTGTCTATCTTTTCAAACATCTGAAATTTTGGAATATCAAAATATTGCAGTGATGGTTTTTGGGGGGCTTCAGGATTCAGCAAATAGAAAGAATGCCTAGACATATATAGATATCATCAGAGTATAACTCACATTTATAACACCATTTTGTGGTGATTTCACTGGCGATGCGCCATTTGCTACAGCTGTTATGATTGGCTTCTGGGCTGTTGCTCCTTGTTCGTTCTGCAAACAACCAAGATAATAATTTAATTTCAATTTGGTATGAAATATTTATCTTTCCCAGTCTGGTATTTTAAAAATTGTGCATTTTGCAAGCGAACAGTATCTCTGAATGCAGCCCTGTATCCTGGGATGACACATTGCTAAACCACAACAAGAATTGCAAAACAAGATAAAAGTATTTACCAAAGGCATAGAGGTCTATAGTAAAACTTAAAGCAACACAAAAAGACCTACCACAATGATTGCAGTGGTTGGAATGGTCCCTGATACTGGGATGTATGTAATATTCCCTGAACTAGAGGTCGTTGCTGAAATATAAATAAATCTTATTCAATACATGGCAGTACAAATTAAGGAATATGGTAAGGTCACAAGTGTCCAATATTTTGATTTCAGTATTTGATGATCACTGTCAAATGTATTGTGGATGGCAAAGAGACTGAAGTAGTTTTGTTCAAAAGGCTTTGTCTTTTACAATTGCATGAAACTGCTTGTTTCTGCCCCATACCTCCAGATGTATATTTTGTCATTGTGACAAAGTAGGTTCAGATTGGTGTCAATAGTCCTTTTCACAGTTCCCTGCGCCATCTTGAGAGGTAGCCGTGCCTTTGCATTGAAGCAAGACTAACAGTGAGCTTGCAATGATAGAGACCTCTCTATTACACCTTGGACAAATATTCACATGTCTCTACATGTATCAGTACGAGCTCAATGGTCATTTTGCTTTGATGCAAAGGCACAGCTACCTTTCAATACAGGGAGCACATGAATCGCACACTCAATCTTTAGTATTATTCTGAGCAATATTTGACCTGATAATGGTTATCGTAGCCCATTCCGCTAAAAGCTGGTATCCAGAGGGGCCCTGTATAAGATTGGTAAAGAATATTTCTTTACAACTACCTGTTCCTTGTGAGAGGAGTTTTGGTATTTGTCCATTCTGCAATGTAATCTTCTGTACATGACCAACAGGGATTGACTGTAAAGGTTTAACAAGACTAGGCTGAATAGTGTTTAGGTTCTTTTTTCATGGAACAAGATGGTGTTGGTTTGGATTCTGTCTTGATATTTGTTTGTACCATCTTGACACTGGGGGATAGACTAAGGCTTGCTTCTGTTCTGATACACGAGGGGGGTGGGGATAGGTTTAGTTCTGTCTTGATTGGTAAGGTCTTTAGGTAAAGTACTTGATCTGTCGTACTGGGTTGGTGAGGTGGAGAATACTGCCCATTCATTAATAACTGAAAATTAGATGAATAAAACATGTTCAACAAACTTTTTCAGTGCTTGCGAATCACACACCCAAAATCCTACAATTTCCACATTGCATCAAACATAGTTTTGGTGCATGTCAATCAAGGAGTTCCATAACATTCCAAAGGCACATGCTTTTGAAAAATCTGCATTTCCAACAAGGTCATCAAAATACTTTGATTGACGTCCACCAAACCTTATTTTGTTGAGATCCAAAATTATGTGATTTCAAGCATTTGATTGGGAAGCACTATAACACTTTGCACCAGAACAATTTACATTGTCTTTTTCTGTGTGCTTTCAAATTGTTTTGGCTGATACAATAAGAGAAACCTCCCCCCCCCCCCCCCCCCCCAAACAAAATTCATGTTAAATTTAACCAAAATAGTGGCAATGAATTAACAAGGATATCAATTTTTATTTTTTACAAACCTGAGATTCAGGAGAACTTGGAAGAGAAGAGTCTAGTGATATCAGAGAGGATGTAGATGATGACGGTGATGGTGGTGGCTCTTGTTTGATCTGTGTTCCTGTTGATCATATTTCAAACAAATTCAATTATGATGGTCAATTTAAAAAATCTTATTTATCATCTTCATCATCATCATTCTCATCATCACCATCATCATCATGATCATCACCATCTTTATCATCATCATTACCATCATCATTACCATCATAACCATCCTCATCATCAATACCATCATCACCATCATTATCACCACCATCATCATCATTAATACTAGTAATAAAATAAATGATTATTAATACTAATGAAATAAATCTTTCCAATGTACATTTGTCTCAATCAGTGTGTAAAATAAAAATAGAGGCCTTGCACCATCACGTGATGAAAGCAATGACAGAAGGCACGACAATACAGCCCTTCTCTCTGAAAACTGAATTCTTTCTCATTTATATCAATTAATACCATATTCAATTGCTTGTGCCTCCTGACATTGCTGCTATCGAATGATTGTGCAAAGACGGAAGTGAAGTATGTCAGAGCTGAAATTAGCAGTCATTATGGCTGACAACTGGCCAGCTGGTTTTTTAGCCTTGGTTAGATACCTAGAGATTTAACTGTATCTTCTGATATTGCCCACATATCATCACCAATATTCTGAAGAAGCTCACTCAAATCATCTGTATTGACCTAAAGAACGAAAACAGAAATATACATTAATTAACTGAATCAATATTCTTGGTATTCTGAAGCAACAGTAATGCTACAAGACATGCTGTCATACAGCTATATTGAAGACTGCATCCCAAAGTAACTGAAGATATTTTAAAAGATTTTTCCTAAATATTGTGTGAAAATAATGCTCCCTAACACATAACATGTTGTGATCCAGCTACTGTAAATATGATTATATCCTACAAAGTAACTGAGCCGAATATGATTAATGAGCTGTACCAATATTACTACATATGGACTGGTATAACAATTCTTCTACCCTAACAAAAGACAAGCTGTGATCTATCAACAATGCAGACTTTTAGAAAAACAAAAACAAAAAGATTAAGGGAGTTTGGTTGTGAAATTCTCAATTAGATATAACTTCTAAAAATAAAAATGTACAGTTTGTAATTAAAAAAATGAATTAGAATATAAGAACATGCAAAAGGAACAAAGTATATATGACTTAAGAAGTCTAATATAATCTGCAGACAACATGAATAATTAATTCTCCCACATTTATATGACCAAAAATTAATTTAAGGTTAAAAAAAGTTTATTTTGAAATGCAATTTGAGATCTGGCACTTGAAAATTTGACAAACTAATGCTAAAAGATTTTGTAAGTTTAAGATCAGAGACAACAAATTAATTTGTTTTGCTGAAAAGTATTGAATAAAAGATCACTGAATTTGTTCTTTATCAATAATTGTCTGTCTTAAGAACCTAACCAAAGCAGGTAAGCTTTTATATTAATTTAGAGCATATGGGGTAGCATTTGCACCTGTATTTACACCATAAAGAGAAACCTTAAAAATCAATTGATTGATTGAAATAAACTTCTTCTGCAAATCAATGAGACCTCATAAGCTTAGGCACAGTGATGTTTTCCCATTACAGAGCATGTGTCATTCCCTAGAGTATCATTTCTTTGTTTGAAGGATGTGCATAAGCCAGCTCGTCACATCCGGAATTTTCCAGAAAATACTGGTATTTACAAAGAAAATTTTACGAAGAAAATTTGAGATGTGACGCAGGCTATTGTGCATGAGAAAACACATGAATATGTAGGGCTGTAACCAGAACTTTTACAGGCAGGGAGCACATGGAATTAAATCGGACCATTGATCGTTTCTTTAAGGTAACCAAAAGAAAGCAGAACCAAAAACAGTAATTAACAGGTTGTAGAATAGGTTCTTCAGGTACTAGGATATACGTGTATATATGTGCTTGTAGCAATAAAAAAAGAAAAATAAAGGAATCAAAAACACAAAAAAGAGGAAGTATATAGATGAATAAGCAAGACGTTTTTTCATAATTATCGCCAAGATAATTTTTCCATAATTTAGTTGTTTGGACTTATAGTCTTAGACAAAATAAAATTGTTAAATAATAAATTTAAACAAAATAAAAAATATTTACATGCCAGACATATTTCACAAGTAATTATATTTTGACTCAAGATTAATAAAAACAAATTAAAACCAAGAGATCTAAGTACCATGATACACAAATAAATCAAAAAGTAACAGGAAATAGTTGCCACACACTACTGTTTCCAAGTGAATTAATTAATTCAAAAAAATCGTTAAAGGGACCATTAAATATACGAATGTTTATCGTTCCTAAGGCTTTTATTTTGGGATAAAGAATTTCTCGAGTTTTAGACAAAAATTTGGTACATATTTATCTAAACATTTTCTACAGGAAAGAAAAAAAAAGAGTTTTACAGTTGGATAGAGACCATTCCCAAACGTAATCTAGAGTACGATTGCGTCATGAAGAACCCAGATGTTAATTTACCTCGAAATTATCACTTAAACTCTACGAGCTTCTTTAAATCAAAACACCATCAGTTATGCTTGCTTCAAGTAAAATAAAGCGATCGGAAGTATTTTTTTCATGCTTTGAGGAAATTGTTTCCGTGTTTGTTGGAGCCTGATCAAGGCACGCTCATTATATATGCAGAGGTCGCAATAACTAGATCGTCTTTCAAATAAACTTCCTCAAAACCGAAACAGCGTTTATTATCTCATTTTTAGGCTCGGAAATCCTAATACTCTGATACATTTGGGTACATTATACTTCATTTTACTATTAACAAAGTGCTTTGAAAGTAAACGTAAGCTTTTCGTGTTTTAAAGGACACTAATTTGAATCATCTGCCGACACTTCAGTAACAAAGCCAAACGATTCCGTCAGTTTTGCATTATTTTATCTGCACTTACTTCCATGTCTTGATCTTTATCACCCAGTATAACACCATTCTGTTCTAGCTTTATATCCGAAAGACCGTCTCCTATGTAAAAAACATGGATATTTCAATTCAAAAATAAGACAAAATTAAAACAGCTGATGAAGGCAGAGTTCGCGTGAACAAGAAAGTCCATAGAAAAACTCACCCCAATCTTCAATTCCAAGCAAGTTATCCATGAAAAAATTCGTATCTGGCTCCGACCAAGGAAGAATCTCTTCCTGGGACATCATAATGTGTTAGAATAGTGTCAAAATGCCGTGTTTTTGCGCAGATTGTGGTCGAGTTTTTATCTGTGAAGCTGCTCGAAGTACACGTACAACTTACTGAGTGTGACAGTAATTAGACCAGGCTACGCGCGGTAACTATTGTTAGAGGGTAATTTATTCATGGTTCACAGCCAGCTGGGACTTGACAAACTGGAAAAAAGAAAAAAAGAAAAAAGAAATAATGACAAAAAAATCTCTTTTTTTGTATTGAAACGTGAGGTTTAAATCACTTCAAATAAGTAAAAGTCACCGAAAAGAAAAGAAAGTTAAAGCGAGAAAAGAAAGGGATGGAATAAGCGGGGAAAATGAATAGGAAATTTTTTTTCTTCAACACATTTTCCTAACTTTCTTCGACCGATTCCAAGGACAGGTGCTTAGGAACAAAAATATGAAGTATAACTGTCCCAACAGCTACGCACACAAAGGCAGTCGAACCTACGTAGTCGGTAAACTTTGCTAATGACTCATTATTCTCACTCACAGTAACTGTGTGTTTTAATTTGAACTGAACAAGCTGGACAAAGAAGTAGAGAGAATAAGAGAAAAATATCAAATGCCTAACTTTGCTAATGACTCATTATTCTCACTCACAGTAACGGTGTGTTTTCAATTTGAACTGAACAAGCTGGACAAAGTATTAGTGATTGTATTTGAATATCGGGATCCACATTTGTAGCTAATCCATACGTTAAGTTATTTATTTCGGGTCCCGCGTTTAATTATTGTTGGAAGCTTAATAAATAAATAAATTGATTAATTAAATTTTTTTGGAAGGTAGCACACCTAGGCAATATTTTACCTTACAAAAACAAATTGAAGAAGCTTGCTCTTATTCAATTAATGTGCAGTACTTACAAAATTGGCAATAGCTTGAGCAGTAGCCATGCACACTCTACACCTCCTATAAGCTGCAGAGCCCTCCTTTAGTCCTCCAATGTATTGGGCACCCAAGTTGTCAGCAGACAGAAAAGCAATACTACCTCTAAGACATCGGGGCTGCCCATGTAAGGTAACGTTGTAGCCACAATCCTCCAATAGAATAAGAAAAACATACATACAACAATATTTATGTGTTTCATCTTCATATTATACAGCATAAATCCATGTATACAGCTATGATTTAAGAATGTTATTTAATAATAAAATGATGAGAGGATTTATTATTATTTCCCTTATGTATATATGTTGAATTGCTATGACTTTTGAAGTAATATGTAAAAATAAAGATTGTGCATGTACAAAGCTTAATTTTAATACTTATTAAGTAATTAAATTGATTGATAATTACTTACCTGTTCAAGCATTTCAAGATCTGCCATAAATGGCTCAAGAACACACTCTACCCCATATTTCTTTAGATGCTTTGCCTTAACTAATGCCAAAAGGAATATGCACTTCTGGTGAGACCGGTGTTCTGGTCTAATATTTCCAAGTGTGAAGTAGAATGCCCCTTGAAAGAAATTGCCATAAAGATCAATACATGCTTTGCATTGCTATAATTAAGTATATTATAATATTAGCTATAGGACCAGATATTGGGACCTATTAGCCTACACAGTTTATTTTTTTAATATATTTATTTTGAAAGAATGATGTACTAATGTAATTTATTTGCCTTAATTGATTATACTATTAACTGATGATAATAACATATAGCTGATAATAACAGTTAAACATGAAGTATTAAAAAAATTATTTAAATATTGTGGAAAAATTTTATAAACCATAATAATTATAATTAACACTCCATATTGAATAATAGCTTAGGCTCACCTAATTTATGCTTTATTGTTTTTGTTCCTAGTGGGTTACACACTTCAAATTCATCAAAATAGAGAATAATTTGAAGTGCTGTTGGGTATCTAAAAAAAGAAATAATTAATAGACTGTTTGGGTATAAAGCAATGTTGAAAAAGTGATCATGACTCCCCTTTCCCAGATTGTGATGCAGGAAGTGCAAATGATTGATCCTTTTTGATATACAGTTTAATTTATAGATGAATTTGTGTGTCGATCCCACCCCTTGTTTTCAACCCCCAACCCAATTTTTACTTTATGACCAGAGTCACTAACATACTTCAGTTGATGATGGCAACATGGTACGTTGTACAGCATAACACTATTTTTTAACCATAATGATGACTTTTCTTAATGCATGATTTGGGTACCTTGAAAACAGTGGGTGGTTCTTGAACACTTCTCCATCACAGAAATCACTTAGAAGGCCATCATTCCCTCATATGAGGATTATCTATCTGTTACAGAAGAAAATTGAAACTTGTCATAACATTTACAACAAATACTGAAATTTAAATGTAAAAGAACCTGAAAAATAAAAAACTAACAATTATACAACAATTATACAGTGAGAAACCAAAAATATAGTAGAGTACAAATACTATAAGTGTGCAACATAAATACCACTAAAACTGCTAAATTATGCTAATCCTATTGTTTTCTATTGTTTAATTTAGCACTCTATTTACTACTTAACACTTTTTGTGTTTGTACTCTAATTGAGGTACAAAATCGGAACTCATAAAATATTAATAAGTAATTTAAACAAATTAACTGGATGGAAAACAATTAACAGCCCATTCTGAAATAAAATTAATTCTGCTTTAAAATAAACGTTAGTACTATACGTACCTCTTCAAGGATTGATTCGTCTTGAAGTAACTGCTCCAAACACTCTAGCAATGGAATGTAGTACATCATGTCGCTTTCCCTCACGTCTCTTATTTTTGTTTTTCGCCTTCTTTTTACATGTTTCTGTCCAAGTACGATACCAACAGGTTCCTGCAGTTCCAAAAAGTAACATACACAATTTACATAATTTTCCCAATAAGTTTCACGAAAATTTACTATATACTTGATACAGTAATAAATATAAAAAATAATATACTTACCACAAGGCCAAAATTGTCCTTATACCACTGTGTCTGCGCACGTTCATTTGATATATCTCTGAAAGGATTCATAGTTACGCTTTCCTCTGCAAAAATTTCCTCTAAGCCCGGTATATTTTTATAGTCTAAACCGGAACTTTCCATTGTTTTGACCACTTGAGCTTTGATTGTGTTGACGCTGTTTCTCACAACCTCGGATGTTGAGGAGACGATGTTATCGACACATTTTTGTGACATTTTGTTTTCCTCCTTCATTTGTAACAACCAGTAGGCGTTCGCCTTGGTTACTTGACGTGTCAGTCGTTCACCTTCATCATCAGAGTCAGAGTCGGAACTAGAGTTGCTTGAATCATCAGTGAGTTGGCCAGATGCGTAGTTTTGAGCAAAGTCACTCTCTAAAAACGATACATCATCATTCCCATTTTCAAGATAATGAGCATGAAATGCACTAATGTGATTGCGAAATGCACGATAATTCCTGTATGTTCTTGTACAGGAGTCTATTCCGCACAAAATATGAAAGTTAGGATCCGAACTATGGCAACGACCGATATGATTTAAAAGGATATTCAAGCTATGAGCTTGAAAATCGAAACAAAGACTGCAATTAAAAAACATTTCATCAATATTGTATTGAAGCTTTGTGTTTTGGTTGCTTTGCATTTGGTAGAGAACATTGGTCAGATGAAGTAGGTCGATCACGTAAGCATCTGCACGTGAAAAGATTTTAATCTTCACGTGAACGCATTCAATGTCATATCAGGAATTTACTTGAACACGCGTGACATGCTCGTGATTTTAAATAACCTTTAACCATACACGTCAATTTCGCGTAGACACGTGACGTCACGATCACGTCAATATATCACGTCAATATCACGTAAGCATCGCGGTGGTACTCCTTGCAGAGCAGGCTTTTTTTCCCCTCCTGATAGCTCCTCCTGATATCAAGGTTTTTACGCAAAAAGAAATGGTAAGTAAGTAAGACTTTACCTGTCTTTTGGTCAATAAAATTATATTTTCCATTATGCAGTGAGGCTATATGACCTTTTTATTTTTTTATCAAAGGCTTCCGACTTGAGAGAAACACTAAAAACAGCTGGTGTTTCCGAGGCAACATTATGCATCCTAAACGATGAAGAGGTAAGAGTTTTTAAAGTTATTTAAATAAATGACATGTTAACTCCACATTTTCTTGATTTTTTCCCCATTAGATTTGTAATTGTTATTGTGTTGAATGCATAAGTTTATTTACCTGTCGTACAATAATAGAAAGAAAAAAACTTTATCCAACTGTAAGAGTCCAAAAAAAAAGGGTACAAAGTTTGTACTGTCTTAGGACTCGCGACTTGTTACAGCGTTTTTAGGAAACTAGTTCCCTAATCATTCATAAGTTGTAGTATACGTACGTAAAAGACTGAAAAAATGTTTCTAAACGAATGAAAACTTAAAAACAATACGAACTTTTAAAAGTTTGTCAGAATCTCATGAGAAAACATATCGAAATGTACTTTACGGTACATCTACATGTCAAAGTTATTGGTATATGTTTTGTCACTATAATGAAATTCTTTTTATTCACACAACTTTGGTGATTTTTCAAGCTTTGTTTTTGTTAATTAGTTAATTAATTTTCCCTTTCCTTCGTTTGTTCTTATTGTATAAATTTCTGTTTGAAAAAAAAGACCACTTTGAATGCTTTTAAATTGACTATTTTGAATAAATATTTAGATGCTTGAAACGGAATGTTTGGAAAATTGCACGGACGACCATTTGAAACTCTGTGGTCTAACCGTTGGACAAATAATAAGATTGCGAAAAGCAATAACACAACTATCTGCAGCAAAGGTATGTTTGATATGTTTTTGTTTGATACTATAGCTAATAGTAAATGCCTAGCATGGGACCTAGAGTCCCGTTCGCACTTTCCGTTTTGGTAGCATTTTGGTTATGTAATTCGCCTTCCTGATTGATAACCAATAAAAAGTTGTATAGTTTTATTATTATAATTTTGGATATAGCTCACTTTGCGCGCCGGTGATTATTTTAGTCTTGCGAATAAATAGTCTATAACCACGTAATAAAAACTTGCATTTATTTATTTTAACCCCAGCAATCTTATAGTACACTTTTATTTTAAGCTTCCAGTAGATGTCTGGAGATCGATGCAAAGTTCGAAGAGTCTATCTGTACATATACCGAATACAAGTACTTCAGAACCAATGAATATAAGAGTAAGTTTTCGTAAGCTTAGCTTTGAGAAGAAATATTTTTCAAAAATGAGCAATAATGGCAAAAAGCGCCAAAAACTATAGACTTTCGTATGAGTTTTGATCCCAATTTTTGTTTTGGGTTAACGCTCAAAACCTTTTTTGAACAGTTAGACGCTGATATACTATGATAAAATGCCTGTTTGAAGCGGTATTTTCAATTGTACAAAGACGTTTTGTTGCATTTGTGCTAGGATGTTGCTTTGAATTTGTTAGAAAATATATGGGTAATAAGCAAATCAAGGCCTAAACCTCATTTTCGAATAATATTTTTGCTTTGGGCTAGTTAACACTTTGATTCCACTTTCATCGTTCACCTCCTCTTCCAAACAAGATAAACCTTCTGAATAACAAGATTTTAGCCTTGTACAACAGCCTTTCTTCAAGAAAATAGCTTTTGGCGCTCACTGCTTGGATACCAAAAGAATTCCCTCTTAGTACATACAGCTTACATGTTATGAATTTATCTAGTTAGTCTACATTTATCCGATCAAATTTTATCTTAAGAACTTTTTTTTAAACATACACATAATATAGAGATAAGACGTTTGAAATTCTTGAGCTCTAAATCGGATACCTTGAAATAATAAAAAAAAGGGATTAATTTCGTTTTTCAGCTAAATTATTTGTTGTTGTCGTTTGTTTGTTTCTCATTCGCAAAATAATTAACTTACCAGTATTCTTGGCATCTAGCTGCTACAAACTTGATTTTGTAATAAGCCGTCTCAGTTTCAGCTTCATTTTCGACGAATCCATAGTTAAAATATCAAAAAAAGTAAGGAAATAAGCAGCTAAAAAGCATGAATCACAAGGGCTGCCATTTTCGTTTCTATGTAGTTAAATTTGTATATGAGCCAATCACTGATCAAGAAAAGCGATTCTCGAAAGATGATTGGCTAATATACTATAGTCCGGGGCTCGAAATGAATCATGGTCTTTAAATACCAAGAAAAAAGGCCAATTATGTAATAAATTTATAGCAAAATAAGGGTTTTAAACAACGTACATATCAAGATTCATAGATAAAGCCAAAACAACCCAAAACATTGGCAAAAAGAGTTTGATAGAGTGACCACAGTAAATCCGTGAAACACTAATTACTAAAATAATACAAAATAATGCTAATCAAACAATGGAATTTGCATGAAATTGTGCTATTTAGTATTACTACAGTTTCGCGGATTTACTGTGGATTTACTTTTTAATTTTCATCATGAATTCCAACCCGCTAATTTTTAACAAGTCCGTAATTAAAATATATTCAAGGTTTTAACATTCTACTATTAATTAGCTCCTTTTTAAGTATTTCCCTGTGGCCAACCTACGCCGGTTTTACCAACAGCTGAGCCATCATTTGATTTTTTTTTTTTTAATGTAATGAGGTTAATCAAATACCTTAATCTTTCTTTTTACAGCCAAGTCAAGCTAGTAAACTGGTGACCTCTACTCCAATGGTATGTTTCTCACTAATTTATTGATTATCATTTTGTTATTCATTTGTGTATTAAAGTACAGTTTATTAATGTTTTTTTATGTAATGAGATTAATCAAATACCTTAACCTTTCTTTTTACAGTCAAGTCAAGCTAGTAAACTGATGACCTCTACTCCAATGGTATGTTTCTCACTAATTTATTAATTATCATTTTGTTATTCATTTGTGTATTAATGTACAGTTTTGACCAACAGCTGTGCCACACTATTTGTTTTGTAAGTAAAATGATATTATACCTTGACATTTCCTTTCACAGCCTAGCACTTCCAACATGGACACGTCTGCCCCAATAACAAAAAAAACTTTTTTTTGTACAAGCAAACAAATAAACAACTCTGGCTGGCTGAAAACCTATACATTGCCCAACGAAACGACAGTAAGAAAACGTTATTTTTCCATCCAATTCAATTTGTTTAACTCTTTTTGCCTTTTTTATTTTTTTCCCTTGCTTATTATTTACGTGTAATGGGACTAATAGCCCATGATAGCTTAATGTTGTGTCACGACTATGCATTTTTTGTCGTTAAATAAATTTTACAACATTTCTTTCATTTACCACAGTTTTCACCACGTGTAAGAGTAGGATTAAGAAATGAAACTCTGTGTGATGCTGCCCGCAGTGAATTTGTTCGGGATGTCTGCAATTCAATACGACTTTATACGATGTATCCGTCCAAAACAGAGAGGGACAGCGTGGCAAGTATTATCATTAAAAAGTACCCCTTCCTTGCTGATTCGTTGGGTAGTGGCTTTGTAAGTATATTTTGGCCATTTCTATATGTTATATAGTCTTAGTATAATTTTAGACCTAAATATAGAGTTTCTCGCGTTGCGATTTGTCGAGGGACCAGTGATTCTGAGACGATAATATCATATAGCGGTGTTTCGTTAGGTTTCCCAAAGTTTGCCAGAGTGGAAGTAGTAATACGAAAACGTTTCTTTATCCTGAATTTCGACTTGTCTCTGATATTCAAGTCTTAAATTATGCTAAAACAATTATCCATCTCGATCAGGCTCAGTGAATATGGGAAAATATTTACCTCTCACGGTGCGGTAAATATATTCCAGCACCAGGGAAACAAGCTTATCACTGAACACAAGGCATATCCGAGTTTTTATCTTGCTTTTATAGTGCTAAACGGTTCCCAAGGTGTATATTTATATCACAATGCAGATATATTCGCGCGTTATAGATTGCTTTTAGATACATCCAATTCAAAGAACCATGCCTATCTTAAAATAAATGGAACAAGGATATGGGCAATTTAAATTTCCTTTATACTTTCATATCTGAAACAAATTTGTTAATTACAGGGCTCATGGGAACGGAGCATCCAGTGTAGATTCAAGAACATTCGAAAAACGAAGACGGGAAGTGCCTCTGAAAAAACCGCACCACCCCACAAAAAAAAAACATGTATTAGGGAGACGACCAGCTCTGATAATGAAACCACGACAGAAGAGATAATAAAAGATCACCTGAATAAGATAAAGGAAGAACTGAGAAAGAAATCAAGTCAAAATAAACTTCTGGTGAAAGATCTGATGAACCAAACTTTCAATTACCGAAGAAGTGATATTCAAAATAACCCGAGACCTGTCACTGAAATTCTTGAGGATTACCCTGGACTTAGGTGGCAAAGTGAGGTAAGATTCCTATAGCACGAGCGAAGGTTTATGTTAACATTCCCGATTAAAAGTTTTAGCTTTTCTATATGAATCGTATACAATTCCATCCATCCATCCATTAACTCATTTATTATCTTTGTTCACAGATAAGAAATGAATTCACGCGAATTCTCTTAAAGAAAGATTCATCAAAAGAAAATCCTTTCGCGACGTTAAAGGGTAACTTCAACGACGTTTGGGCAAATAAAGTGTTTTCATATGCAAAAACCCTTCCATCTTTAATATATGACGTTGCAGAAATCAACAGGCTCGGGGAAAAGTTCCCGTCTAAGGAAAAAGGTACGAGGTTGTCGTTCGAAGTTTGTCTTGTTTGTTCGTGTTTTCGATTTTCTAATTACTTTTCTTACAACATATAGAAATTGAACAGACATACATCGCCCTCTTGCCGAAGATCTTGAAAGACAAGTCCCCAAAAGACTTCATAAAGGTGATTGATGTAAGTATATTAATTTTCAAGAGGGCGCAGCTTTTACTATTATTATTACGCCGACATCGAGCGTTCTAGCAGTTGGATACAGTAGACCGCGCATACAGTGAAAACCGAACTTCTCATTAGCCATCATAGCTGGTATGGTTACATAGGATACCGGGGAGAAAAAACAAAACTATATTTGAGTTTGGTTGGCTATATTATATTTGTTTTATTTGAGGTGGCTCGATAATACTTTGTTTAAGGTTTAGAAAATATCAAAAAATGCACTCACAGAAATTTCTCCAAATTTACTGAACCCTGCGGCAAAATACTCAAGATACTAAGCCAGATATAAGAGCTTAGGTTAAAAAATAGAGAAATTCGGCAATAAAGCAAACGCACTTATACTTCGAGGGGTTTTTTGTGTGATCATTTCAGTAAGAACATTCTCATTCGAAAATTGTCTTTTTCTTTTTAAACACTGAACATTTTCACGCAAATGAACCTTTTTTTCGATTTAAAGTTGAAAAATAATGCGCCGAGAAATCTCCAAGCCACCTTACTGCAGAGACGCGTACGCGCTCGCGCAAAAACATAATAGTAAAATAGTTTCAATTTAAGCTATAAATAATAATAATAATTACAATTTATATGTTATCTTATATGTCGCATAATAATTTTCTGTTTATTGTTTTATTTTATGTACAGCCTGCAGAGGGAGATTTGGACCAGGAAATAGGATCAACTGGGGCTCCGAGAATAATTGGATCTGGACCGAACCTTCTTGAACTCGAGCCCATATACATATGTATGGAGGGCGAGATACTTTGTGGGCCGCTTCGAACAAGAAGCCTAACAGAGGCAGCCTGTTTGCTGGTAGCAGCATATTACACCTTTAACGTCAGCTACCCAAACAGCTGTAAGAACTGCTATTCTTTTCTCGAGGCAACTTGCCTAGAGAATGCGAGAATTTTAAAGAACAAAATAACAGTCCACAGAATGATAACAGCTATACAAAACTCTTTATAAAATAACTAAGATATAACGCGCCCTCTGATTAGTCTATATAACTCAACATAGATCGTGAGGAAATAACGTCAGCAACGCAAGCGATGGTTTTATTGTTTCTTTTAAGATAATTGTTAGTTATATCTTAGTTATTTTATAAAAGAGATAGAAAACGAGCGCGCGTGCTGTGTTGAGTTATACAAGCACGCGGGAAAGTGCGTGAGCCCTCGAGAAGTGCCTTCTTTTGGACTCACGCAATTTCCCGCGTGCTTGTATAACTCAACACAGCACGCGCGCTCGTTTTCTATTTCTTCATAGTTATTTCTTGTTACCGGCAGAACTTTAAGTTTTCAGTTTAATTCTTGAACCGAACAGGTTTGCAGAGCTGCTGTTTTTCTCTTAATAGTTCTTGAGGAAACTTGCCTCGATAATTCAGATTAAGCGTACCCAATATGAACTGCTTTTCCCACTATAAGTTCTTCAGGCATAATATTGAAGACAAAGTAACGGTTCAATCACATGAAACTGAGTTATTTATTGTAAAAATGTATAATGAAGAATTCCCAGTTGGTTTATATATATTATAAATACATATGTGCGAAACATATGCTTTGACTGTAAATCAATCTAAATAAAGATTATGTATTAATCCCTAATATTGGGAGTTTTACTTACCTTATTCATAATGGAGTTATTTTAATTCCTCAAAGAGAGTCATTCTGTCATCGTCGTCTTTACTCCAAAGAGGGAGTCATATAAACCCCATAAAGGAGTTAATTCAACTCTCGCATAAAGAGTTGTTATTACTCTCCACAGGGAGTCATGTTTACTCTAAATATAGTGGAGTTATTTTAACTCCAAAAAAAGAGTCATTCTGTCATCGTTGTTTCAACTCCATTTTTGGAGTAAAATTGACTCCCAAAAATTTACTGTGCGGGAAGGGTCGTATGGGTACCAGTACCTCTCTTCAAGTTATCCAGGGTTTTCTCAATGAAATCTGAAAATGTAAAATTTGGTCATATAGTGTGATTTTGGGCGGAGGGAAGAACTCGTACGTGCCCAAGTCCAGGCTCACTCGTCTCTCTCTTCTGGAGTCTAGTCTGGATTTTTTTGAGCTTTTCCTCACGTGTGAGCAGAGTTTGTTAGGCTTTTCCCTTGACTCAAGGGGTTTTCTTCAGGTTCAGTTGGGACGTTTCCTCCTTTCCCTGACAAAATCTAATTTTACAGTTTTTGTCCGAACGAACGTAGACCACGAGGTGCGTAAAGCTATATACACTCGCGCGACCAATTACGCAAGCGAACGCGCAATTTTCAGTTTCTTATCCCCCTTTATATGTTAGCCGTGCCCTCACTTAGATCAGCTCAAAGCCAGTTATTTCATAGTCTCCCTCGCATCCGTTTTTAGTGTCGGTCGTCACGCAACGCGCTCTCCCCACGTTGCGTGACGATGCGAGGGAGACTAGTTATTTCAGGGTATTGATAAAATATAACAGTCATACAAGTCTAAGAGCATTTCCGGTTTGAGCATACAGGACAGAGACGGATAATAAGATAGTTAGAAAAGTTAAATAAGATAGTTAGTAAAGTTAAATTAAGATGAAAAATGCCGCTGAACATATTGTAGCGGGTTTTCTTCCATCATATAAAGACCACACTGATAGCATCCTTTTCAGCCAGCAGGCCAGTATTTATTTGCCCTTCAATGAAAACTTGAGCGGGATCGAGTATAGCTATGCAGGTTTAAAACTGAATAACGATGTGAGAAAAATTGGAGATTTTTAATGGTGTAGAGGAATCGGAGGGGGAACGTGGGTACACAAAAGAATTCGAAGTTACACAGTAAATAAACAGAATAGAAAACGATGGCCAATTTTTGTGCAACAGATAAAATACTACTCCCCCTTCTCGATATAAGATGAACGGTCACTTTTGTACGACCTCCCCCCACGGGCTTAAAATAGGACTGAGACATAACCAGTACAACATATAAGATATCTTGGTTAACTTTGATTAGGGTTCATCACACGTCCCATAAACAGCATCGCATTTGTCGTCTTGTCTCGAACGAAAAAAAGAAAAGGGCGATCCGCCTGGAAGGTTTTCTTAGGATTTGCAATCAACATAATCGATAAATCCTCGGAAGGCACTCGGGGCTTCTCGGTTCCTGTTTCGCTAGCAGCAATGGACAGTTCCTGCCATATGGATCGTACCTTGCCTTTTCCCCGCCCAGGATTCGCAGAGAGGTCGGAATTCCACTTCGTAAAGATGCTGTGAACACCTAACTCTTTCAAAGACACACCAGCATCAAGCAGGATAGAATTATTGAACTTTGGAATGCTGACATCAATATTTGTTAACTCGAGTTTGGAGACCCATCGCTCAATAGTACCAGGCAACAGCTTCTCCTCCAATGTCCTCAAAGGCTGATCTTCGAAGGGCAAAACAATCACCATGGAAACGTCAGCGGGACTATAACGAGGATCCCACGAGTCTCCTACGAAGTCTTTCCCATAGTTCAGCTCGATAACCTGACACCTGTATTTTTCATCATTGAAATAATTTAGTTGGTTTTCGTCAGACATTAACCCCATAAAGTCAACCTGAACTTCCTTATCTAGAATGCCTTTTTGCCCTGGAATGAAGAAAGATGAACGCTTGAAAACACTAAACGGGATCTCCCAATGCGCCTTGAACACCGCCTTATTGACCAAATTCCTCCTTGTATCTCCATTCTTAAAATCTCTCACAACCTTATTTCCTTGCAACTTATAATTGGTACTTTCAACACGCATTTTAAAATCGTCCTCCCCCAACAGGGTGTTTTCAAATTTCACATGGACACCATCTTTTCGCTTGTCTATGATCTGTTCATGTAGCTTCTTCATGTCTTCAAACAGTGTCCTTGAATTCAGCTCCAGTAATTCAATCAACTCTTCCAAAGTCTTTCTCCGAACTTGAACTCCTAGCTTGGTCGTTTCTATCGCCATTGCGAGACCAATTGGAGAAAATACGACATTGTTATTGTCTCCACTCGAGAGGATCAGATAGAGCTGAATTCCAAGGTTGTTACAGCTTTGTGCAGCCTTCGAATTCGACGCCATGGCATGACTCGCTAAGATGTGCGCGCCATCTGCGTGAACGATTAAGGACAAAGCAAGGAAAACTGCTGTAAATCCTCTGCTCTGTTCTGTGGCCATTTTGAAGCCAGGACGAAAGAAACAGAAGTGATAGTGATGTCACAGTGGACAATAATACTTGGCTGTGGAGCGAGAATGTGAAATACTAGACCTATTTTCTTGATCGTATCAGTTAAGACTTATTACGTTTGATTGGAAACAGTCTTTAACACTTGCGGATAACTGACTAAAAGTCACGTGCACTTCAACGTCGATCGTCAAATGATGTCATGTTTTTGTATTAATGACCACGGAAGCTCATGGATGGTTCAAGGAGATCTAGTTTTCTGGATGGTTTAGCTTTTGGTCAGTCGGTTCTGCAAAAATCACACTTTCTTGATGAAAGCGTTTAACTTTAGAAGTGCCTTTAGAACTAAAAAACTCGATATATTGTGCTTATGCAGGAATATCGATCTTACTGATCGTAGCTTCAATTTTTTATTGCAATTCCAACCCGCGCTTAGTTACTTTCACGAAAACTTTGTGTAACGAAACTTATAGTGCAATTTGAAAAAATGTTGCGAGACACTGTTGCAGCAATCGTTACGACAAGTAGAATTCCTTTCTACTTTTGGAAACGATCGAGTCTCCCGTTGCAACGCGTAAACACTCTTGCAATTTGTGTCGCAACGCTGTTGCGAGAAAAATTTAAGAGAAAAGGCCTCTTAAGAGTGCGCAAGTTGAAGCTGATCAAATGTTTCCTTTCTCTGTCACTCAGCTCACAACAAACCTTCTTTTTTCAAAGAGAAGAGAATGTCCGTTACTTCGCTCAACAACCAGGAAAATATTTGCGCTCGATGTAGAAATACGAGCAGTCATTTTTTGCAACTTGCACAGGCTTTACAATAAGGAAAAATTGCGCGCGCGCGGAATGGCATCAACAACTGCAACCTGTAACTACTGTTTCGCGCAAGTTGAACGTCGTTTATTGTATTCTTGCACCCTAATCAGACTAACGTTATCTTCCAAGAGACGTAAATTAAAGAACATATGGAAATAATTATTCGTAATGATTTGGTATAAAAACAAGCACTGATGTCCCACGCGTAGAGGATTATTTTTTGTCATTTGGCAGCTGATAAACGTCATGTGCGCCCGTGATTTGTACAAATCCCTTTGTTCTGGCATCTGTTTCCGAAAACACAGATCAAATTCATGATAAAAGAAAGGAATTTGATCATCTTTACAGCTTTGTTTCTGCTTAATATCACATGAAGTGCAAAAAGTTGATATGGACACAATTACTTATCGGATCGAGCCTAATCACGAGAAACACATCAAAATATAATTTCCACCAGAATTGATAAATTTACATAAGTTGATAGCATCAAAAAATAGAAACTTACGAAAAGTCTTTGGTATATGCAGCCGTAATGAGTAAGGGTCCACGAGGTAAAATCAACAAACACGATAATTAAATTGCTCTATATTTTTCGCTAGATAACCATCTGATCTTTTATGTGTACGATATGGCTGATTTATAAATTTAGCTGGCGTTGTGTTTACAGCTCTTTAGACACTTCCAGAATGGACACAGGCTTGCATTGTCTGTGGTGTTGAGAAAAGGGATATTCGGAAGTCGGATTCTCAAGTCCAGGCTCTTCTTTCATTTGAACTTCTTCTCAGTCTGAACAGGCGTTGTGTTTACAGCTCTTTAGACACTTCCAGAATGGACACAGGCTTGCATTGTATGTGGTGTTGAGAAAAGGGATATTCTGAAGTCGGTTTCTCAAGTCCAGGTTCTTCTTTCATTTGAACTTCTTCTCAGTCTGAACAGTTTCCGAGTGCTAAAATGCGAAATTAGACATCGTTATGTCTATAAACTTTGTCTTTAGAAAAATAAATATGGAAGCCGATTAAGTGTAAAAGCTAAAAAACTGTAGCTTTAAAAGCATTCATTAATTTGAAACGTTTGTTTCGCTATCGCAAAGTACTATACTGCACTCTGTATACTGGACTCTGGGGATGACTTCCACTCAGGTTGTCGAATTAACGTCCGTCACCAACAACAGTTTTTCTCAAGACTAGACTAACCCGGACGATCACATTTCACAAGTAAAAAAAATGGGTAAAAGGTTTAGGAGAAGAAGAATATCGACTTTTCCGGCCCTAAAGCGAAATGAGATACGAGCTTGATAAGTAAGACAGATTAACTCCTTCAAAAACCATTAACAACCGTACGAAAACAATTAACCTAAAGTACTGATTGACCCCAATACTATTCATACATGCTTTCAATACTGACATACATTCTAGAGGGTTTTGCAACCAATTCTTTTGCATTCGAAGAACTCTTTCAATATCTATATATCTACAACGATTTAAAAATAATTCCTTTTTTACAAACCAAAAAATATCCAGCAAAATATATAGCAATATATATATATATTATCTCATTCATTTATCACTGATATCTAGCACAAAAAAATTGATTCCTTAGAGAAGCATATCGTTTTCATTGTTTTCCCAAGAAAAAAGATTGTTTTCCCATTCAAAGATTCCTTCGTGTACATTTTCGTAGTCATGAAATAACGAACAACAATGTACTCAGTGCTTCCACATATATATATAGACAACGTTTCTTCTAATCTTTTTGTTAACGTTTAGTTTCGTAATTTTGTAATTGTTTATTAATTTTTGTAGTCACGCCCTGAAGCGGTTCCCTGTGGTTTGAGATAAGCACGCTCACTTTTAACAGCGGGGAATCTGGTGTTGGCTTCCTCGTGGAATGAATGACACTTAAGTCTCGAAAATTCTTCAAACACTTCAGATGTTTTACAGGTTCCTACTGAAATATTTAATGATTTAATTCACTTTGCTAGTCTTTTCAATATGCAAAAATATCTCAGAGACAAATGCTTCTGAACCATACATTTTCTATAACAGCCACTTTAAGTCAAAACAACACAGCGAAAACAATTTCAGTTGTTTTGCAACGCTGAACATAATAAAAGAAGTTGAGAGAAGTTGAAGGGCTAGAAGAAAAAACATGAATCATAAGCTCGTATCGTTCGGCGTGATAAGTTGCTGCTTTAATAAAATCTATAAATTAGCGTTTTTTTCAGCGCGAGAAAAAAATGCAGAATGCAGTGGCAACCTTTGCATTGCAGGTTGTTGTGTGTGCGAGGTTTAAAAATACGCAATCTTACAAAACCCTGAAATACAAAAAATGTAAAACCTTTAAAACCTGCCTTCGACAGATTTCCTTTTCTTCAAATGACAAGCTGGAGTAAATGACTCGGTATAGAGGAAAACATCGCGTGATTCTATCTTTAAAAATATAACTGAAAAACCTATACAATTTAATGTCTACCGGGTAATTAAAAAGCTATCAAACCATATTGGTGGGGTTTGCAGTCACGTACTGATATTTTCTAATAAAAAAACCTCTTGTAATTTGTAAATAAATTACGACATTAGCTACATCGAGAATAAACTTTTTAAATACACACGAAATTAAATTCCTTCAAAGAAATTTGTCAATTGCTATAAATTTTTCATTAAACATAAAATATGAGTTGAAGCACAAAATTCCCAAAGGTTAACATGCCTAAGGTAGAACAAGATAAGGTGTAAAGATAATTGTAAACTTTTAATGTCTATTTCTAGAAAATTCTTATATCTATTAGGAAATGTCGGGATATTTTTGGGAGTTGGACCAAGAAAAAATCTAATGGTTGTTTCCTTTTGACCACGAAAAAAATGCAGATAAACCTCTCACAAAAACAGTTAAAAATAATGCGTTATTTGTCTTAGTTCTCAAGGTTTTGCTGAATATTGCAGGGCAGAAGTCAAGCACCTCACTTCTGAAGGAATATCATTTCTTTCAATAACACATAATAAAACAAATCAAAACTAAGTAATTTCAATAAAATAACCTCACCACTTTCAGATGTTTTCTTTTTATTGCATTAAATTTATGTATAACAGAATTTTGAAATCGTTCGAGGATATAAGTTTAAATAAAGAATTGATGTCTTTTTCTTGAATATTGAACGAATGAATAAATAACACAGTTGCCTGCCTTTGCTTGCTTACACAAATTTCAAAAATTTCAAACAAAGTTGGAATTTCAAAACTTTTCAAAACAATTTACAAAGAATATATTTTTAAGTTTTTGAGCTTAATAATTTCTTTCTCAATAAAATTTATAATGCATTTATTGTTATTTACTAGTGATTTATATAACATTTTATGATCAAGGTTACCACTATGTAGGTATTTATTGTTAGGTATTTAGGAGCTGGTTGAATTTTTGAATGTAACAAGACAAGGCAAACGAACTGCAAGAATTGAAAGAACAAGAAAAACAACAATGTCATCTAATATCTAACTTACTAAAGACCAAATTTAAGACCATGCACGATTTATCGGAGAGAGGTAGTGTGAAAAATTGGTAATCCTTTATCATATTTTTGAGCAGAAAGATCCCAGCAGAAACGACATGTCTTTTGATAGCAAATAGTCAACCTTTTTTGCAAAGCTGAAGTTTTGGAGGCCCACCTCTCAAATTAGGAAAAAATGGAAAAAATGGAAAAAAAACTCTCTGGAACCAATTTTTCAATCATTCCCCTCCCTCTATAATAAACAATGGATGGTCCTTCTGATGTAACTAGAATAACCTCTATCAGATTATTTTGATAAAATCTGATCTACAAAACCTAATATTATTGAACATTTCTAACGAACTTCAATAGAGTGAAAAACCATATATCAGTGAAAAACGTTGTAAGAAATTCAATACATTTAAACAAATTAGTAAGTTCATATAAATCTCAGTAGACCTACAAATCTTTGCACTATTTTGTACAATTATTTTGTTAGTTAAGTTTTTCAATGATATATGGTATGTACTCTGATAAAATATTATCATTTTGGCAGGAAGAAGAAAAACAATGGAAAATTGTGTGATATAAAAACATCTAAAAAATATTGAGTTTTTTCTAAATTGTTTGTCTATGACTGATTCCCTTCTGTATACAATCTTGGCACTGACTACACTAATACATCTTCCTTTGTTTGGCTAAGATTTCCTGTAACATGCCTGCTGGATGAGTCAAGATCTATATCTCTGTACAGAGCTCCTTAAGTGTGACATCAATAATAAAATTATGGAAAAACCACTTCGAAATCCAAAATCAAAAGCAGTTTCATGAAGATTGTTCTTACTTTTACTTCAAGAGAGGATTGTTTGTGTGCAAAGGTTCGAATCATTTCTATTGAGTTTTTCTCATCATTTTATTTAATGACTCTTGTGAGCAATTGGACCTGGTAATACATGACAACTTAAAAGCTTTATATCTTTTTAGATAAAAGGTATTAAGTATCTGAGATTCACATTTTTCTGCAGCTATTGTAATCTTAAATTATTGCAACAGCTGACATGCACCTATTAAAGATAACATTCTGTGAAGTTTCACTAAGTTGCTATGGCAACAGAGAGTATTTCAAAGTAGTCAGTGATTATTTTTGGCCTGGATCAAATGAGAGCTTTCAATCATTACCAAGCTCTAAATTTACCAAGGAAATCAAATCTAGGTTGCTATGACAACTAAAAGGCTTGGCAAACAGTTTCGATGGATTTGATTCATCTTGTCAACATGAACAATAGAAATTATTTTTAAATGTACTAAAGTTCATATCTAGTCCCTGAAAAATGTTTGCATGGTACTTAAAATTAGCATTTGAGCCTTTTACAGGTTATAAAGAAAAATGTATGAGTCGTGATGAAACAAAAATAGCTTTCAGATTTTCAACTAATTCATTTTAGCATTAATCACAATGTTAATCTTTCTTTACAGAGCCAGTTTAATACTTCATGTAAGACTACATGAAATGGCACTATTCCATAATAAAGCCTCAAAAGGATCAATAGATATGATGCTGCAATATTCAATATTATAATGTTGTTAAGTACAGTGAACTGACTAAAATTTCTACCAAAAGTTTCTTATTATTGCTAGTACCAAAAAGTAGGAATGTCATGTATGGTACATTATTCTATTCTTGCCAATAAATGTACTGGCAGTTGCAGCAGTGATCCATCTTTTCGTTTCGTACATGAAGTACCATATCACTAAAGGCAATAAAGTTTGAGTTTTGAGAATTTCAAATGTGGCCTGTATCCATAATAATTGTGGTATTCAGTAATCAGTAGACTAACCTTATTTGAAATAAGTGTATCTCATTATGGACATAATATTTCAGGTAAGGACAGCTTCATTATGAGAAAGTCTAGTTCAGAGTTGGACTCACTTTGTATGCCGCAAAGATGAACTCGGTAGAGGGAATAGACTGGTAAGAATAATTATTGTAAACCTAATGATCACAGTATTTCCTATGACTTTTTGAAAAATATAACTTAATCAGTAAGTAAGAAAGTGTGTCCAGTTCTCAACTAGAAAAATTCTAGGTTACAACTAATAAATATTATAGACCTCAAAACAATTCATTACTCATAACTAAAAATTATGGGAAGCATTCAATGAAATTATGAGAGAAATCATTTTTGAAAAGCACAGTAAACAGCAAAATGTCCTTAAAATTATAACTGTACATACAGATGAATAAATATTTGATTTCTACCATCAATAAGCACCATAATTTATCATAAAACCAATCATTAAAATTAACTCACATTGTCTGAGCCTCAAAAAAGATCTGAATTATTCCATTTATTCATATAACAAAATATGTTAAAGAAAAGTTCTGAAAGTATTAACAGTATAGAATTGACAATAATAGGAAAAAATATGAGTTTACAATTAAGGTTTAAAATTTTCTTTAAAAAATATTTCTTAACTATGTGTGAATAAACTGTGAGGTATATTTAATGAATTTTTATTCAATACGCCATGAATGGAATAAAAATCTATACAAAAGAAACAATTTTTCATTAATTTTTAATAGCTTTGATTTTTTCAGGCTATGTTGACAATATCTTTGAGATTAGTTTTGGGTTTTTTTTGTTTATATTCAAAAAAGTTAATATGCTCTAGAACAAATTAAAACTAGTTTTCAATAACACTTACATATGAGAAAATGAATCATATTATTAAACTAATGTACAACTCATTTTGAAAAACATTTCTACCAAATTAGTTCAGAACTTTTTTTTTTCATGAAAAATTATCAAAATTAAAATCCTGTACACGAGACAATTAATTTTATAAACTGCATGTTGATTCCACTAATATTCTCTTGTGGATGAATCCCTACTATCAATATTTATGTCCACCAATTTAGTAGTTTCACAGTTTCAAATATAAATTTTGAGAAAGTACTTCGATATTGTTTAAAACATATCTTACTTTTTTCAAGCAGGGAATAATTATCCACTTATATTTCTATCACAGCTGAAAACTTATCTCCATGCATGTGTATAAAAAAATTTTTTTTATTTGATTTTTATCTGCAAATTTACGAACACTGAGCTCTCGTTGGTATAATACATGTGGAACTCTAAACATGGTATTGATATCATTTTTTTATGTGAACAGAACTGAATAATCGTCTTGTCCAGGCTGAATAATATTGGTCAAAATATCATCTGCTCCAATTGAACAAGGGAAATATCAATCATAAGCCAGGCCCACATCTGTTTTGAATAAACAATATTTGCAAGGATGGACATTTTAATTTATGCATAATGTACCCACCTCTTCCCTAAAGAATCTAAATCCTTTACAGTGATTTTCCTACATGGTTTTTTGATTCTTATTTTTAAACCTATTTAGTTTTTGGCAGGTAATTTGGGCTGATGAATCATTTTGGCACAAGAGCTTAGAAATCATGGATCAACTACGATTAAACGTCTTTAGATGATAATTATAATAAATTACCTCAAGGCAAATCCCAAGTAATAGGGATCTTCCTCTGTATCGTGCATTCGTTGAGAATTCATCATGAATTCTTTGGGTCATGCTGGCTTGTTTTTGAGGTCACACTTAGGATTACACTTGTGGCCAAAGGTGTGTAAGTGTGAGTCACCCATAACAAGCACAAAGAGGTTTGGAGTTCACTTTTCTTAGCTAGCTTAATGTCATATCTAGTAGATACCATCATCTGTTCCAGATAATGAAAGAAACTTAATCCAGTGATCAGTTTTGGAGCAGATGACGATGGTACCATCCCGAAGTACTGTAATGTCACTAGGCTTTCCATCTAAAACATACTTACTCATATACTGCCCACTTGTGGTGTACATCTGAATGCTCTTTGTACTCACATCACATACCAGTAAGTTCTCACCCGTAGGGTCCAACGCAATTCCTGTGGGTGATGTCAGTTCACCATACTCATTTCTACTTCGTCCATTTCCTCGCCGCAACATTGAGCCCCATGCACCAAACTGCCGTACATAGTTCCCTTGCTCATTATACACAACGACACATCCTTTGGCAGTATCCGAGACAAAGTACTCCCCTGGTGGTAAATGGCTTTGAATGGTGAAGATGTAAGACTACTGCCGTAGCAAGGGAATTTCAGTACCGCTCGCTGTGCATTAATATTATTATTGGCACCATATATACACACGGCAGACTTGTAGAACATTGATGATGGCTCACTTGTGACAATTAGGCGACCCGTCTGATCACATGTGACAGATCGGTGACGTACCCCATGATCCGTTGTTTTGAAATTGCCCGAGATTTTCCCAGTGTTTGGGTCAATGTGCAACAACTCCTTAGAGCTGTACACTGTAATAATTTCCCCATCCCCTGTGAATGCTACTCCTGAGTAAGGCAAAGATCCTGAAGCAATTCTCTTTTTAAGTCCTCCTTGTCCATTTAGCACTAGAATTCTGTTGTTGTCCGGCTCTGCTACTGCAATATCGCAAGTCACCGGGTTCGATGCAATAGCTACTGGAGAAATTGTCTCTAGCCCAATAACACTTCCCAAAATCGTACGAGTTATACAAGCCGATTGAAAAACAGGGAACGAGAGATCTAGAGCCGATATGGTTGATGCACTAGAATTCATAGCTTCTACGGAATTCACAAAAGAACCATTCGTTCGCTGCAATGAGCTTCCATTGAGACTGGAGAACGAGTCACTCCTTCCAACATCGTCTGATAACTCAAAATCTATCTCCGTCCCAGTTTTAATTCTTCCAAATCCTTTACGAAGAGAAACTATTTTCTCAAACCTTGTTAAAAGAATAATAGAGTGGGGTTCTTCTGTATAGATTTTCTTAGCCCTGTTTTTGACAGTCTTTCCCTCCTCAATGAGGCGTTCTTTCATCTCGACTATTTTCGGTCCATCGCTATTTTTTAAAACCGCCTCCGTTTTAGACACAAAGTCTCTCAATTCTTTTCTAATTCCTTCGCATTCTTCTTTCCTTTTTTCGTATCCTAGAATTTCCATATCTTTAGCGATGATATCATCTATTTTACTACACAAGTCTTTCTCTTGTTTTCGGATGAATTTTACTAACGAAGTCGCCGTTGACGTGATTTCACTTTTGAGTGTTTCGCATCTTTCAAGTCTCTCCTGCTTCTGATTTCCAAGCTTTCGAAGGTCCCTCTCGACAGTTTGCAGCTCATCCTTCATAGTTTCCAAACATCTTCGTAGCTCGATTCTTTCTAACCGTCCCGGTGAGGCCTCCAACAGTTTCACTATCAAGCAATTTGTCGGAAAACCACTCACTCCTTCGCTTGGAATATTCGACTCCTTTCGACACACAGGACAGCGTATTTCCCTCTCTTCTTCAACTACTATCTTCTCCAGGCACTTTTTGCACACATTATGAGCACAATTAGGTAGTGTCTTAGGCTCCAGGAAGTCTTCTAAACAAACAGGACAGGTACATTCATCGCTTATAACTCCACTAAGAGTTTTCTTGGCCGCCATGTTTGTCAATGCAGAATAAAGATTACTCCACCCCACTAGGACTCCCACAGGATATTTCGTTGAACCGGAAGTGACGGATTCAATAACAAAAGCCTGGTCAGACATCCCCCTGGGGAAAACAACATTAAATGATTACCGCGTAATTACTTCAACAAAAAGACTTCGATATTTGTTTGGGTTAGGTAGATAAGTCTGTTAAAAAGAGTTTTGACGACAACACGCGTGACAGATATTGGAAAGGCTTTAGCACAAAGATCTTGCGTAGCTAATGTGTCATAAATAGTTATATATATCTAGTGATAGGCAGAGAAATATCAATCATATCCGGTAAGCCAACAATCCTGTAATGAACTGACTAAACACGTACCGACATAGCCTCTATTGTTCCCCGAGAACAATTAGATTGAAGTCTGCCAATGATTTTGCGCTTTGATTATAGCTAAATCTGGGATTTTATCCCCAGTGAAGTGCCGTGTGATGGGCGCGTGATATCATGAAGGCCTACACAGGCGGTTACCTGAGACCGTTGGTGAAGGTACGATGATAACTTATGAGGATGAAGAGGGATGATTATGACGACCGACACTAAAAACGGATGCGAGGGTGACTAGAGGAGTGGCAAATGATCTTGATAAAGATGATGATGATTACTGACCTTAAAACGTTATCTAATACCGTTGGTTAAAGTTCGATGATAACCGATGAGGATAATGATGATGAGGAGGAGTGGCTAATGAACTTGATAAAGATGATAATGATTACTGTACCTTAAGGCGACAAATGACTGAACATTTGATTATGTTGATGATGATGTCATGAAGATGACACTTATGAGCGATAAACCCTAGAGTACATACCTTGGGGATAAGCGAAAAACGGCAGGTAATTTCCCCACATCTATGGAATGCGATTACTGATCATTGGACTCCCGGGTAGAAAAGGCTAAGCCAAACTAGCACAAATCAAAAATTTCCAGTTGGAATTTGAAACGTCACTCTTCAAATCCCTGATTCACCCCTCCCCTGTAAGTAACCAACTGTCAGAACTAATCCTTTAAAAGTCCTGTAAAGGTTGTAACACATAATCTTTTCTAATCTACACGCCAGTAACACAGAAGTAACCAGACGAAAGACTGTTTAGCCGGCAAGCTAGGCTTGACAGGGGTATTTACTTCAGCCTGCCCTGAAGGGATTACTTGGATTTTCAGCACTTACCTTCGATTAAAGGCGTTTTCAAAGTATTTATTTTCACTTATTTGACCCTCCAAAAACTGGACATTTTTATGGTCCCGTGAGGGGGGGGGGGGCTTTGATTGCGAAAGTCAACGTATTCCTGAACCGAATGCACTAAAGGTCGAGCTGTGTTGTCTCGCGTGCTGTCCAGCTGACTGAATAGATAATGATAAAAATTCTAGCTATTTTGAGCCAACAACTGAGGTAAGCGGTGCAAACTGACGAGTAACATGTCCCTGAGTAGATACACTTGTGCTGGGTTTGGGGACAGATTTCCCTGCTAGCAGAGCCTATTTTTCTTTTGTTTTGGTTGAGAGAAGGGAGAGAAAGAGAAGATAGTCTCTGCTAGCAGGTAAGGGGCAGATACGTAAACTAAAATTCTCAATAATTCCAAAACGTTACCGCAGGATGGAGGTAAGCAGCGGAACACCATTGTGGGCGTAGTTCTCTCATTTCAGACCACGTGCCATTCCCTTCAATACCTCTACATTTTTTTTTTCACATTTGAAAATGGCGGGAAATACGCCCAATGCCGAAGGGTCTATTATAATCTACCCTCTGTTCTATGTATATCAGTGCAATGATCACTAGTCCTCCTAGGTCTCCTAGTTTATTCCCCTGTACACAGGGACTCCAACCAAATTGAAAGTTAGATAATGGAAAAGAATGGAAAGTATTCGTGTTTAGAATTTAAATCATGTAAAACTACTTATTGCACAATAAAATAGTTTTGGTAAAGACGAAATCATAAATCTTTTCCTTTCTTGTGATCCTAGTTAGAACCCCCATGAATTCTCCTCATAACTGCACTAACAAGGTTGGCTACCGTAGCTTGTTTACTCTCATAAGATGAGAATTTAATTTTAAATTATATCTAATTTTATCGTTGTTATTTTTGGTTGTTTTCTTTTTTGGATGGAATAAAACAGTTATTTATATTCACGAGGAATTCCCTAGTAACGATGACATAATATATTCTTGTATGCAAATCCTTCCCACGTTTTTTTCAGTGTGTACATATATCATCAGCCTTACCAAGATGACGCACAATATTACGATTACGCTGTATAAAAATAGCATGAATAATATATATGCTTAACTTTTCGAGTGGGGAAGCAAAGAAATGGCCTCTCGTTCGGATCCAAGGCTCGACTCTTTTCTTCCTAGTTCGACAAGTGAGCGTATGGACCTCTGCTGTCCTGTCTGTTTGGAAGACTTCGAAGAGCCAAAGATTTTACCGAACTGCAAACACAATGTTTGCAGTCACTGCTTAGAAAACATGACTCGAAGAAAGCCAAGTAAGGTGTTGTGTCCAGTCTGCCGTAATGAATTTCCACTCGATCAAAACAGCGTTCGTAATTTGGTTACAAATTCAGAGTTGATGGAGGTTGTAAATCAAAGCAAAGATGAACGGCAAAAGGAGAGACTAGCGAAGGTTTTTGAGTTGTGTGTTCAAAAGATGGGAGATGCAAACAAACTTCTTGAAGATCATACGATATTTACTCAACGAAGACAGGAGTATGCAGATCAGCTGAAATCCCAAATTCTTGATATGGCTGAGAGGATCATTGAAAAGATACGCGAAAAACAAGAAGAGATGTGCCTACAAGTGCAAAAGGAAGTCGAAAAACACGAACTAGAATGTCACGAGCAAAGAATCATCCTAGAAACCTTAGTAGCTGATTCTTCGGTTTTTATTTCCAAAGTCGAAGATATTTTGAATAGCGAAGAAGAAATAACCAGCGAAGCACGAAAGGATCTCTTATCAGAATCTCAGAAAATAATAGATGCAAAACTATACGAGAATTTGGCCCCCTACGACGTTGTCACTTCCAAATTCAGTCCAAATATGTCTATTCTTAGTAAAGTAGAAGAAGAGGGTTTTGGCAGGGTTTATACGACTAATGTTTCAAGTTTTCGATCAGTTCAGTATCAGAAAGCCGGTGAAACGTCTGCCACTCAACCCAAACCTCTAGAAGCAGATGTTACCATCAAAGCTGACGATCTAGGATTGGAATATTTTGCACCGCTCAGCCTTGCAACGGATGGAAAAAAGTACATCGCTGTTGCAGATCCCTCGAACAGTAGTGTCTTGCTTCTCGATAACTAGTGGGCAGATGATGAAACGTTTTAAACCCCCAGGAAAAAACCCTCCTCTTCTGACGTTCTCAGGCGTGGCGTTCACCAAAACGGACGAACTTCTCGCGGTCTGTGGCTCGACTGAAGTATTCTACTTGAGTATCAAAGAAAGTAGCTTTAAGATGACTTACCGTACGAACGAGAAATACGGCGTGAGGTATTGTTTTGTTACTGTCGCGGCAGACGGACGGATTTTGCTCACATGCGAGCCATCGGTTCGTCAATATCGCTCGTGTATCTTTGTGTACCGCGATACTCCGTTTGGCAAACCTGATCTAATGTTTGGTCTAAACGGATCCGACAATCGGCTTGAGTTTCCATTCAAAGCTCTTTACCACGAGAATGAATACTTCGTCTCAGACATGGAGAAGGGCTGTATTTTGGTGTACGACGAACAAGGAAGGTACCGCCGGCATTTTGGCGGGAAAGAAAGGGATGGTTCCTCAGATGGACTGGGATCAAGCCAGCTGGTTTTACCGACAGGAATGGCCATGTGTGCGGAAGAAGGGGTGCTTCTACGTCTGTGACTGGGGGTCTAGTAGCATACAAGTCTATAAGCCTGATGGAAAGTTTATAGCAATGTTCACTATCGAAGGAAGACCTACAGATATAGTATTGCTAGACAATGGGACGGTTGTTATTAGTTCCAAAGACGATCAGTGGATAAAGTTCTATACTTTTCCTTCCTTCAGCCTCACATGATACTCAACTAATTTGAACGAAAAACGCTCAGTCTGGCTCAAGCTCGAATAATATAGCTATATAGGATCGATTCATACAAATTTGGAAGATATACTAAAATGTTACTATTTAAGGTTTGCTTGCGTAAAATGTCGATCACGAAACTTCACACTTCGGCAACTGATGGAGGCCATCATATAGAGAAGGAATGATAAATATTTCTTTAAACAATTAGGAATGAATTAGGCGTAAAACGTCTGAGAAAAGAAAGGAAAAGTTCCCCATGCTCAGATGCTGCAAAGCGGTCCTACGAGTATATAATAACCCAGGCGTAATGCATTTTGGAATGAGAAGTACTGAGGGATTCTACACTTTAGACTGAAAAAAAAGCACTGTTATCCAGCTATATTTTATATTGGTCGTATAGTATAGTTTAAATAACTGAGATGAGGCAATGGACACCATGCAAAGTTATCAAACAAAAACAAAAAACTTAAATCTTCAAGAGCGTGACACTACTTAAATATAAGAGATATCTACGAATCCGATTGGAATCTTTCTTTAAATTGAAATAAAGTCGCATGAGAAGGAGGCGAAACCGCCGACCGGAGGGCGAATCAAAAGCGATATCCTTCTGCTCCTCTCTCTGCTAATAAAATGGATTCACAATACTATATGGAGATGGTTTCGCAGTCAAGTTCGGTCCAATTACAACAAACTGCAACCGCACAAGTAGTCCAATGTTTCTCATTTTAATCAGTAAAACTTTTCAACGGATTGTCTGGTCTTTCCTCTCGCAAAAATAAACATGAAAAATTGCCAACCAGGAAGTCCCCATACTGACATCTTGACAATATATGATCTAGTACTATCAATCATGACAGGTCCAAACCGTTGCTAGGAGATGATACTAGGAGAGCAGTTCAAATAGACAGGGCTATTTAAAGTAGTCTGAATAAACAATAAAGATGGTCCATCCATTTCCCAACTCCAGTTTTTAACCAAATCCCATAGTCCCAGTCTATGTTTTGGTCAAATTTCAAGCCCATTTGTAAAAATTTCGTTTGTTTGTGAATCCCATTCCCAGCACCCATTTTACCCCTTCTGAGGACCCTCAAGAAAACAGCGAAGGTATTAGCTCGTATAATAAGTAAAATATATTGGCTTAGCGTGGTTTTGGCCTCTAAAACTCGCTATATAATTTACCTCGATTGTTCGTAAACTCTACGACTCGACTCTTCCTGAAAAAAACAAAACAAATAAGAAACAAAATATCATATGAGAAAGTACGGAGTAACGCGTACGAAAGCTACTCGACGACGAGGGATCATTTCATTATCTTCTAGACAGACTAAGATCACCAAGGTAGCCTCACACTAAACCAATATTTCTAAAGTGGTTATTAATCTTCTTAGAGGGGGAATTGTCACAAGTTATTTTTATACCATTCATTGACAAGAACATTGCTGTTTAAACTATTATTTGATAATATAAGGCTGCGTTCAAAATGTATAGCAGAGGGGGTGGGGGGCAGGTGAAATCATTATAAGACAAAAGGCTCGTATCAAATATCTCGTATCTTCTTCTAAATATTTTGCATCCCTCCCAATTCTCTGGTAAAAAAACCCAAACCCACCCTCCCTCCCCCATTTTATAGGTATATATATATGTTTGAATAACATTTATATACGAAATAGGCTTAATGACTGACCGATCAAGCCCATTATTGTTATCTTACTATTATTATTTATTATTAATAGGTTAATAAGATATTTATAAGGGATAACGCAGACTCTTGTCTTTTAAACGTTCACCTAGAAAGGAAGATTTTCCGAGACGGCCCGGGATAAACTGCACCACCACCTCTCTTTTTCTTTTTAAAATTTCAGGAGTTTTCAAGGATATTTATATAAGAATTTCAGGAATCTTTGAAATTTTACGCCATAAATAGCAAGTAGAAATAGTGTAACAGCTTTCCTTTATTAGAACAAGCAACTTTAAAAGTGTTTAAAACACTTATTTTTCATTTCATTTCATGTCAATGATATTAGCCTATTACTAATAACAATTTGATAAAATGTTCAAGCATTTTTCAGGGCCGCGCCCGGGAAGAAATCTTTGAATTTCTAGGAGTTTTCCAGGAATTCCAGGAGCAGTGCGAACCCTGGCTTACCCGCTTGCAAGATCGATTCCCCACGAGTTCCGTTCTCAGGCCAGCAACAGGCTCGTATAAAATCTCCCGTATCTTCTTCTAAATAATTTGCATCCCTCCCAAGTAAAGTTTTTCACCGGATTCTTTGAAGTTTCCCTCTCAAATTCTCCACTGTATAAATTAAAATTTGACAGATTCGTTCGTTGAATATGTGAAATTTCAAAAACCAGGAAGTCACTATATTTGGTAATAATTGATCTACTTAACAATGGTTGGTCCAAACGGTTGCTAGGAGATACGCCAATAACACTGAAAGCAATGGTCAAACGTACATTGCTATTCTAAAACCAGTTTAAACTACTCTAACAGACTCGACAAGGAAATTGGGCAATACACTGCTGTCAATCAAATATATTGCTAGAGTATATGAAGACCGGTAAAATAACATGGAGACCGTGAGAAGGTACATGGGAAACTACAGTATTCTAAAGCCCCGTCCACACTATGCCGGATATAAATTTGAATCCGAATTTTTATTGACTCGGTTAGGCCTACCGTCCACACTAGTCCGGTCGAATTCAGACCAATTCTCACCGAAAACGAATTTTTTCGAATACGGTTTGCAGAGTAATCAAATTACTGTGAGAAGGTACATGAGAAATAACTCTAATATTTTTTTGATTGACGGAAGTTTATTGCTCTATTTCCATGTCGCCAGTCTGTTATCTCGATCTGCACCTAGCAAACCTAACATGGAGAATGCTATTTCCTCTTTGTTGAAGACGTCTGTTTCTTAAAGCTTGGGGTCCATATCTTTTTTCATCCCAAATATGGTGGCGGTGGGCCATATCCTGGATAGTTCCCAGGATATGGATGGTACCCTGGACTGGGAACCTGAGGTCCCAAGGGGTACCCCCCAGGGTAGCCACCTGCTGGTGCCGTGGGGTACACCCCAGGGCATCCACCTGAAGGATGGGGTGCTGGGTAGCTGAAGGGCTGGGGGTATCCTGGTGTAGGTGCTGGATAGCCGCCATATTGGGTGTGGTCTGCTTTGTAGGTTTGTGAGTATGGACTGAACTGAAAGAACAAAAAGCTATCAGTCACGTCAATGAGGTTATGGTGGAAACCTTTAACTTCAAAACCTCAGATAGAACCCTGAAACAACCTCTGGGCTGATCAAAGTCAGGGCATGGCTAACTCACAGATAGAACCCTGGAACAACCTCAGGGCTGATCTAAGTCAGGGCATGGCTAACTCACAGATCGAACCCTGAAGCAACCTATGGGCTGATCTAAATCAGGGTATGGCTAACTCACAGATAGAACCCTGAAACAACCTCTGGGCTGATCTAAGTCAGGGCATGGCTAACTCACAGATCGAACCCTGAAGCAACCTATGGGCTGATCTAAATCAGGGTATGGCTAACTCACAGATCGAACCCTGAAGCAACCTATGGGCTGATCTAAATCAGGGTATGGCTAACTCACAGATAGAACCCTGAAACAACCTCTGGGCTGATCTAAGTCAGGGCATGGCTAACTCACAGATCGAACCCTGAAGCAACCTATGGGCTGATCTAAATCAGGGTATGGCTAACTCACAGATCGAACCCTGAAACAACCTATGGGCTGATCTATGTCAGGGCATGGCTGAATTTATCTTGTTAGGTTTTGCAGGGGGAAGATAATACCCAGAGTATGCAGGGGGAAAATGTAAAAAGCATTATAGCCAAGTGTATTAGGTTGGTTCTATAAAACTTTGTTCCCAAGGTATTGATTTTATTTATTTTATGCTTCAAGACCTGGCCATCCACATACCAATAACTTGACCTCAAAGAATGCCTGGTCATTCTTGCATGTACTTGTAGGAGACATCATAGGGGCATGATGATCAACACCAATGTGTTGTCCTGGCAACATACAGGACTCCAAGGAAACATAGTGGTCAGGTGTCTCATGGATGTAAAAATGGCAGTAGTTGTCAAACATCTGTGCATTAAGAAACAGAGTTTAAAAGAACATTTTGTACGAAGAATGGAGGTTATTTATAAGTGGCCAATCTGTATTGGTATTTGCAATCATGAGCTTGGGTAAAGGCCATACAGGTCAGCTATAGATATTGTTTATAAATGTGTACATCTCATTGAGTGTAAAAATGGCAGTGGTCGTAAACGTCTAAAAAAATGAGGGAAGGAAGATTGCAAAGGGAAACATTTTCACATTTAGTAGGAAGAAGAGAGGTTATGTATAAGTGGCCAAATTGTATTTGCAATCGTGAGCTGGGGAAGACGGTAGATTTCATTGAATTTTTCCTCTTTACAGTATTTGTTATTTGAATGAGTTGGATCCATACCCAAATATAAGAACTAAAAGGAATACCTTTCCCATTAATCTGCCATTGTCCATACCCAGGAAGAACTGAGGATATGCAATACTGTTCAAAGCTACCACATTTCCTCCCATATTGATCACTCTGAATTGAGCTGTGACAAAGGAAAAAAGAACTCTTTAATTTTGTATGATATGAATTCAAACATTTGTTGCTTTTTAAATAATTGAGAAGACCTAGACCCACCACTAACTGCTAACTCACATACCGACAGTTACAGTCTCCTGCCCCACCTGCTTCCCCCCAAGTTATAAGCCCACTTCTGGATATCTTGTGTTTATTTGGAGGATGAAACAAAAGAGATTGACTTGGGACATAAGAGTAAGAAATGATTGTTTCCTCTTCATCCCAATTCCTTTTCTTTCATTTCCAGTTAAAAGCTCCCACCTCCCCGGAATTTTTCAAAGCCAACAAGAGGACTGGATGGAACTTCAATTCTAAGCAATTATTAGTTATAGTCTGAAGTGCAGCCGACTAATAATTAATACAAAATACCATACTTTTGTAAGAAAAAGAGAAGCTGCAATTAAATTAGCCTTAAAGTGACAAAATCGAATTAAAGTTTCTGCTTGAACACACAGCAGACTGTTAATGCAATTCACTTGAGGCATCGGTTGTCAAGCAAAGCCAATGCGTAACTAAGGAGCGTTTTTCTACTTTTCCGATGAAAATCATGAAAAATAAATGCTAAACATTCATATTTAAACTAAAAGAGGCTGTTTGCTGATATTTTTGTTTGGTTTAGGCTATTTTAAAAAACATATCCCAAAGAATCACTTAGACCATATTCATTTTTACCCCTTCAATTGTGCAGACTTGAAATCCTGTAAGTCCAATATTGGAGGCTTTGAAATGGACTGAATTAATTTTGTTCCAGTTACTACAGACTGAATTCAGCCCTTTCACAGGACTTTACAAGATTTCAAGTAACATGCATGTGACCCAAAAATAGCCAATTATTGATGATTAGCTGGTTTTCTCATGAATTATTAATGAGTATGAAAATAATGAGTATAAGCCCAGAGTTTATAACCAGGCTATAAACCCATCAAGAAAACTTTACGAATGAGTATACTGTAAGCCCAGAGTTTATAACCAAGATTTTGCAGTAATCTTACCTGCCATTGCAGGTCCTGGTGCAGGCATTAATCTTATTTGATTCACTGTTGTCCATCCTTTATCCCCATCGTCATAGTGAACAAAATAGCGAAATTGCTGAGGATTTGCCTTATCAACCTTTGCCACACACCCTGCATATAATGCAACTTTCTTGCGCCATACAGCAATGACACGACTGCCTTTTAGAACTGCCCCAGGGTTAGGATTGACATCAAGGATAACGGCCTTGACGTCGCTTGGGTCGTGAGCAATTTGATCGCCGTCATCAAACTTGATATGGATCTTAGTGTCCACGCTGTCTACTTTTCCAGGATGATACAAGCCATTTGTCCAACGAGCATATACTCTTGATCCAGCTAAAAATAGGCATATAAAGTGATTGCAAAACGTTCGGTGCTTTCACCACCATTACACTGTAACTGAGTACAGCAGTTGCGCAGGCAGCCATGTTGAGTTGAACAATCTCGCATTCAAATGCTTGAGAATGAATTTATGTGGGCTAAACAAGGTTTTTATTTTCATAATAATAACAATGATAGATGCTTGTGAGTAAGACCCATGAAACAAAGCAATCATTTGGGAAGTGCTCTGGAAGGAATAGTTCTATTGCCTAAGTGATTCATGATCAAAACGAAGGAATTAATTTAACCATGCACACTTTAGCTCCTATTTCCATCAGTGCTCTGTTCTACAGTACAACTACTTTAACTGGGGCCACTTACACCAGTAAGACAAATTAACAATTAAAACGTAGAATGAAAACAATGCATTCCAACTTTAGTTATTGGAGCCAATCAGAAACCTATACTACATGAGGATCGTAATTTGACCCTGATTAGTACATGTAAACAACAAGATAGCTTGTCATTTTCTTGTGGGAATAAAAAGATATGTTGCAAGGCTATTGTTTTCTGCTGCTAGCTGATTTGCTCCACTACCCAAAGTTGTCCAGAATTTATTGTTTTTATTAAACAATTTGAATAGGTTCTTGCTGTCTAAGTAGCTCCAGCTATAGTATTATTACAGTGGAAGAATATCTAAAATCAGAGCTAAAGATACAACAATTAAAAATAAGTCAAAACATGTGACATCTCGGGGATCAAACAATAGACCTACTAGCTCCAAGGTCACGCACTATCCAGATGCACTACGCCTGCTCCGTTAAAAAAAATTAAAGTTGGAGTTCTGCATACTCACCCTCATCAACTCGCATAGGTAGCAGCCTGACCTTATCAAATGTCTGCCATCCCTTATCACCGTCATCATAGTGGATATAATAACGAGGTGCATAAAAGATAGAGCTGTCAGCCTTTACTACCTTGCCCTTGAAGTATTGAACCCTGTCTTTAAAGCCTGCAATCACACGGGACCCCACAGGAACATGGATTGGATTGGGTATTGCATCTATGAGGACAGCACTGATGTCGCTCTGTTCATGTGATATCTTGTCACCATCATCAAAGGTTACGTGGATCTTTCCTTCGCTAGTGCCGGTGACAAGCCCATGATAGTACAGGTTGTTGGTCCAACGACCCCAGACAATACAGCCAGCTAAAGAGCAAACAATAATAACAATAATTTTATCGGGCACTCACACTAAGGGGTCCACAGAATCCTAGAAATGGAACATACCGCCTCAGTCTACTTCTAGTATAAAACGATATGAAGTGAGAATGAATTGGGTTCATCCAATATTCAACTGTGTGACAGGGGGTTACTGGTAATGCATGATTATAGCTAGCTAAAATAATTGAATGGTATTATAAAATTATTTGAAAATTGCAATTGCAGTGATTTGCAGTTGATCACATCAGGCACAAATGACCTCAAAATCGGCAAGCAAATAAAGGAAGTCCTATTTATTTTATCATTCAATGACCAACTAAGCTGATTTTTTTCATTTTATGATTTCGGATGTTATGATGTTTCATTGACGGCCTGGGTTGGGGGGGGGGGACTCTCTTGAAAAGTGGGTAGGGGGGATTGATGGGCAGTTTTATAAATGACCCTAAGAGGTACGCATAAATTAACTGAGATGCTGATTTCAGACCCTAAAGGCTACGACCACATTTAAAATGACAACGTTTCCAACCATTATATTCTTGTATGGTGTTTGATATTTTTCAAAATGAACGAATATGACCCTAAAAGGTATGGAGTCAGACGGGAGTCAACCGAAGACCCTGAAAGGCATGCAAGGTCTCATTTTTGACCCTAAAAGGTCCGTCAAGCTCCCCTACCCACTTTTCAAGTCCTTCCCCCGGGATTGATGGCATATTTGGCATATCGTTTTATCCTTTGTACGACCCTATATGTCTATCAAAAGATGAGAACAAAAAGGATATAATTCTAACCTTTTTCTCGTCTCAAGGGTACAGGTCGGATCTCATTCAGATTACACCAGATTTGATCTCCATCATCAAACTGTACAAAGTACCGTGGAAACTGTGGATTCATGTGGTCCAGTTGTCTCACTGTACCAAGATAGAACTTCTTTGTTTGTGGCCAGTAACCAATCACTCTCGACAAAACCTGAATAGTCCCCACACTTGGGTTGACAGTCATAAATCACAGCACTGATGTCGCATGGGTCATGTTGAATTTTGTCACCATCATCAAACTGCACGTCTATTTTACCCCCAACATTGGTCACTCTGCCACGGTAGTAATGGTCGTTCGTCCAGCGGCCAAGAACACGGCTGTTTGTCAGTATGGGAGGGGTGCCTAGGGCTAATAAAATGGTGTTGTCAAGTAAAAAGAGTGGCTGTGTAAATAGAGGATTTGCAACACCACATGACTGCAGCCATGACAGGAACAATACAATCGTTTTACATGATAAAGAATTCAAATCCCAAACCATAACCCAAATCATAACCACAGGCAGCCCAAGTTGTATTATGGTTGTGGGCTTGTGATGGTGCAAAACCTCTATAGGCAAGGTCATATTGTTTTTATTAATAATATTGGTTATGCTTTTGCAATTAAAGCAATCTTGAACAAGAAGGAACCTATCCCTCTTCCCTGCTGGGGGAAGCCAGGACAGCCCTGGATATTGCAATAACCAAGCCCATACCATATGGAAACTGTCTATGCATAGACCTGTATATATAGGTATATTAATTTATTGTACTAATAAACATATTGCAATTTTCCGACATGCAAACTCTGTGTCTGTGAGCTGCACGCTGAAATCTGTTTCTTTCCCTGCTGTCAATCAAACCTAATCAGTTGGTACCTTTCATATTTTTGATTGGCAGCAGGGAAAAACCAAATTTCAGCGTGCAACTTGGAGACACAGAGTTTACATGTTTACGAAAATTGTAGTAATGCTATTTTTTAATAGTAATAAGAGAATGAAATTACCTGATGGCGTTATTTCTAGGAGAACACGTATTTGATGCAATACTGCCCAGCCCCTGTCTCCATCATCAAACTGAATGTCATATCTCGGGAATTTAGGGTCATCTTTGTTAACACCCATGACACGCCCAGTGTAATATTTTCCACTTCCTTGAAACTGAGCAATCACCCTGAGAACCATCTTGAATGGCTTCAGGGTCTGGGTCAATATCAGCAACAACAGCAGTTTGATCATGGATATCATGAGAAATTGTATCGCCGTCATTAAACTTGATGTGGACTTGGGTATCCACATTGGTTATTGTCCCTCTGTGGTATGTCCCATCACTCCAGCGTCCCCACACTGGGGTTCTAGGGCCAAGACTTCCAGCTTTGACAAAAATAAGAAAAACTTATTTTATAGTTTATCATATTATTATATTGTAACATAATAATCATAATTTTAAGATGTCATTGTATGGAAGAACAAGCCCTTCTATACTACCATGCATGACCCTCTATCATCACAGTGAGCTATGCTGGCAGATTGCTATGTTGTATCTGCTGCACCTGCATCCTTCTGCATCTTGAAAGGTAACCCTCTCCGTGCATCGAAGCAAGAAATGTGGTAACCTTGAAATGATAGACATTTGAATAATGTCCAAGGTGTAAATATTGCAAAGTCACCGTTATTCTCACTTCATTAATCCACAGGCCCTCTTACTTTTGAAGATGGTGCAATGATTTTGTGAGGAGGACTATTGTTTGAGGTATGAAGGTCAATCACTGGCAACATTTTTCGCTTTATTTTAGCAGTCAAAGATATGTCCATAACTTAAATAAATTCTATTCGATTAATTTATAATTAGCTCACCATAAAAGCCAATGCTTCCATTTCCACTCACATTACCACCTTGATGCATTAACAGAGTTTTATTCGTGATCTTTGATTTGAGTTGTACAATGGAGCCATTACGAAAACAGTCCTGGCAAAACAAACACAAATGATTGATATTACATGTATAGATAGTGCAAAACAACACAAATGATTGATATTACATGTATATATAGTGCGAAACAAACACAAACTGATTGATATTACATGTATATATAGTGCACAAACAACACAAATGATGGATATTACATGTATATAGTGCAAAACAAACACAAATGATTGATATTACATGTATATATAGTGTGAAACAAACACAAATGATTGATATTACATGTATATATTGCAAACAAACACAAATGATTGATATTACATGTATATATAGTGCAATTCATTGACTGTTAATAATTCATAGTTACGAACACTTTTATTTCCTGTGCAAAAGAGGACATTTGTCCAAGCATTTTAATTGCTTGAGCAGGGAGCTTTTGCAAACACCATGAGTGGTTTAATGTCAGTACAGCACACAAAAATTTATGTAAAGTGTGTAGTTCCAGAATCATCCATACCCACACCACAGAGAGATTTGGAATTTCCGAAGAGTTGGGGGGTCAGAGAAAGAACTTACAGAGTTTGTATGGAAGAAAATTGGCATTTCTTGGGGGCAGGGGGGTGTCTTAAAAATATTCCTCCATGAGGGGGGTATCGATAATGTTTGGAACTACACATTACTTACCAAAGTTGGGCTTCCCAAGCTTGCCATGGCAGATTCTCTTTCTAGGATTTATGTTCTGTTTTTTACCAAAAAGATAGATTGATTTGTCAACAGAGGGTATGTACCATAAAAAAATCTACCCAATCTTCCTTATCCTTATAGGGGCAGTTCACTATTTATGGGGGTTTATGGGGGGGGGGGGGGGGGTGTGGATGAGAAAGAAGAAATTCCCCCAGCTCCAAACCCTGGGGGGGGGGTACTCCCCTGTATTTTCTATACGGGTACGTCCCACCAAACAGGGTATGGTTTTGAGCAATTTTACTCTGGAACAGGTTATATAAAATCGCACTTGCTCTGGGACAGGGTATATGAAATCACGCTTTCTCCTCTCTGGAACAGGTTATCTATTTTCAGAAACAGGGTATGGTTTTCAGCGATCTTGCTCTGGAACAAGGTATGAATTTCAGTGATCTTAATCTGGAACAGGGTCAGGGTTCGGAGGGCTCAGGCAGATATCCCTTCCCTAAACAGGCAAGCAGTACCCCTGGGCTCAAAACTGCATTAACGTGCGGCAAGGGTCTTCTACATGTAACGCATCAATTAATTCAAGACCCCAATGGCCACTTTGCAGGGTCACTAAACTTACAAGGCCGTCATATCACCCTTCGGTAGAACCGTTGTGTATGTGGGATAACGAAGTATTTCATAGGTTTCCAAACACACTTAAAATTTTTTCGAGAATTTTGGTTCTCCTCTTTTAAACCCCAACCCTAAACCTTAAACCACTCGACCACGAAGCAAATTCACTTGGGTGGTTTCTCGTGCATATGTGCATAATAAAGCTATCGTGACCACTGCTAGTCGACTACTCGAAATTTTAATTTGAATAGAATTCCCATGACAATTCCCGTACACGTACGATATAGCCCACCTTTCCCTTCATTGAATAAACTGTCCCTTACGTGAAAATCTTGTTGGAAACAAAGAAGTACAAAATTAAAGTATTGGAAGGGTTGCCGCTCGTGGTTAGTTATTAGCTGGCTTGCATTAAAGTGATCAAGGACGAAGGTTCAACCCGAGCACCAAAACACGAACAAATACCAGACATAATGTTTATCATCGTTTATCACAAGTTCAAAGCTTATCGTATTCTCTTGGGCATTAAGCGTTATTTGAATCAATAGGTTTGCAAAACAGGAAAAGTGAAGATCTAAATCAAACAATTAAAGAGAGAAAATTAACCTCGACTCTGAACGTCGACGAATTTTTTATCCCAGTGCAAAATGTTCTCAAAATAAGCTTTAGTAAGATAGAATATGCATTTATAGTGTTGCTTAACTTACCTTGGATTTCAAAATATAGTGGTTAACGACATTTTGTTATATATTTGAGTCAAGAGAAATACATTAACTCGCTCCTCATCTGAATCGAAGTGAGTTCTTGGAACTAGCGTCACATGACATTAATTGTTGATGTGCTCAGCTGCTGTCTGGGGGTCATCGGAGGGGTCATCTAATTATGGCGCGAAATTGCACTAAATGACTGATTCAGAAAGGGAAATAGCGAATGAAAATGAGAAATAGAAAAAAGGAAGAATGGGATCTTCTGTTTCAATAGTCTGGAAAAATGTAAACAAACTGAATCAAAGGAGAACGAAAAAGAGAAGAAACAAAACAGATTGACAAAAGAATATAGAAAAGGAGATATTAATAAAGAAGCTTGAAGGTTGCAGATAAAAAATCTTATTTGTAAAACCAGAATTGGACTGAGAATAACCTAGCACATAGACAAACAAGCAGTCATATATAATATTCAATATTTTTAATATTTTCAATATAATATAGATCGATTTAATATGTCAATATAGATCATATACCTGTATATGTTTATTAATCTTTAAAAAGAAAAATTCACATCTGTCGTCGATACTATATAATTATAAAAATATGGTTTAATCATATATTTTAATTTTAAATTCATCTTTCAATTCACTGAATAAAAATTAGAGCTTTGAAGGCTACATTTACACTGTACTGGATGAATCTTTAGCCGGTCAAAACGTTGTACATACAGGGGTTCCATTCCTTTGGGACTGTCAGCTATACGAATGAAAATTTGTATGCCTATCAATTCAAATTTGGGTCCCGCCGTTACAAGTAAACAGAACCTATTTGTTTTACAATAAAGAAACGGTCCCACGTATATGGTATTGTACAGGTAAATTTTTGATTGGTTAAAAATTCTTTTGGTACCATGTAAACACAGCCTTAATAGTTTGAAACATGTCTGCACAACACTATACTCCTTCACAGACAAAAGTTGAGTGATGACGCTAAAAAAATCTGCCAAGGAGGCTATACTAGCTAGTGCATGTACCTTAACAGAAACCATAAACCAAGATTATTTTTCCAATTATTCTATGATACTAGAATGAATGATAACACAACAAAGATCAGGGGTCAATGCATCATAGTGCAGTAATATAGATACCGTGTACTATTTCTGAATCTACTACTTGTATTCTATGAACTATTTTCTGTAGTATGATTTGTTGAACCAGCTTGGTGGTCATATCACTGATGAGGATATGGAGGAAATGAACCAGTTGGGTAGCCTGTGCCAGGGTATGGCTGTGGTGGTGCACTCGGATATCCTCCTGGGTACCCTCCAGCTGGAGGTGGGTGTGACCCTGTTGGGTAACCCCCTGGGTAGCCTCCCTGAGGGGGTGGTGCAGTTGGGTAACCTCCCGGGTATCCTCCGCCAGCAGGATACCCTCCTCCTGATGGTGGTGTTGGATATGGTCCTGGCTGTGGGTAGCCTGGAGTAGGTGCTGGGTATCCACCTCCATGACCATGCTCTGCAGAGTAGATCTGACCATAGGGACTGAACTGTTAAAAAATTTCAAGGAGTACAGATTCAGTATTATTGCATCTAAACTTATTATTACATGCCCAACATGTACAGCCCAATTGCAAGGCATCTGATTTTAATTCAATGGCTTCCGTCAATCAAAAAGTACTGAATCAGACGAAACCAATCGCACTGGAAATTCGATTGACAGAAGACAAAAATATGTAACCCAGATGTTTTGAATAATAGCTAGATGTCTGGATTGCATATTTGTTATGAAAAAGGGTGTAACATTATATTTGCCCCCTGGATGCCCCATTATGCTTTGCGATCAAAGATGGTTGCCGTATCATTAAAATAATCCACTGAAAACCAGTATTCTAATGAATTTGCTCATATTCTATTATAAACAAGAAAACGTCATATAGTCATTAGTTTATATCTTAAACATACCAGTAGCTTGACCTCAAAGAATGCCTGGTCATTCTTGGGTGTACTTGGAGGAGGCGTCACTGTGCCATCATGGTTTATGCCAATGTGTTGCCCTGGCAACATGCAAGACTCCAAGGAAACATAGTGGTCAGGTGTCTCATGGATGTAAAAATGGCAGTAGTTGTCAAACATCTGTGCATTAAGAAACAGAGTTTAAAAGAAAATATTGATTTATAATTTTCCAAGAATTAAGGCATAAACAGGTAGAAAGCAAAAAAAAAAAAAAAAGAGAGAGAGAGAGAGAAAGAGAGCTAGACAGTGACATGCAGGAAGGCAGAAAGGAAGGAAAAGAATGAAAAAAGAGTGGAAAATAGACAGAATTGAGGAACTGAAGAATATAGGAGAAAGAAGTAGAGTAGCTGAAATGGAGTAAAAGAAAAGAAAAGAAAAAGGAAAAAAGGATGAATGAAACGGGAGTGAGAGAAGATAACAGAGCAAGGTAAAAGAGCAAGCACACTATAAGCACCTTAGATCATATATTTTAATGAATTTTTGTGCTATCTAAGTAATAAAATTATCAAAATCATTAGGTAGAAGAGGAAGGAAGTGGTGAGATGAGGGAAAAATGGAGAATCTGGTAAATGGGTTATGTTAAGTTACCTTTCCAACTAATCTACCTCCCTCAATACCAAGAAAGTATTGAGGATTTGCAACATTTCTCAAAGCCACCACATTGCCACCAAGTTGGATGGCTGAAAACTGAGCTGAAATTGGCAAATAAGATGGCAGACAAATCAATTGAAATAGTGAAGATGAATATAAACTTTGATATTTGAAACTGAACTTTGATATTTGTAATGTGCATATTTCATATGCATACATGATCACATGCATGCTTTCTAGATCAAATTAGAATTTAGAAGCCTTTTTTTTTCAGAGGAAAGAAAACAGAACAATTTGGAGAAAAACCCTCAAAGCACAGGAAAAGCAAGACACCAGAGACCCTAGAGAAAACCCTGGGCAACCTTGTAACATGTTTTGATCCCTCTAGTTATTGATACTTTCTAAACTACATACTGTAACACCAACCTTCAGTTGCTGGGCCAGGTGATGGCAAAAGGCGGAGTTGATTGACATTAACCAGTCCTTTGTCTCCATCATCATAATATATATGGTATTTCACTTCATAAGGGTTCTTGTTGTCCACACTCATGACCGTACCAAGATACAACTTTGGTTTTCCTTTCCAGGCAGCGATTACACGACTTCCTCTGGCAACCAGTCCTGGGTTTGGGGTGGTATCAAGCACAATAGCTGTGACGTCACTTGGTGAATGGGAGATTCTATCTCCATCGTCAAATAAAATGTGAATTTTGGAGTCTACTCTTTCAACTTTCCCCTTGAAGTAATCTCCGCTGGTCCAACGACCCCATACTGTTGCTCCAACTGCAATATGAATTGATAGTAAATTAATAAATAAATACATTAAAATTCCTTGAAAGTCAAAAACTATTGCTATGAAAAATATTGCATATATTTCCAATTCTTGCCCAGGGACTGCGGTCCAGCATAGTTTTTATTGGGGTGGGGAATCTAGGGGGTCATAGAAATTTCAACTCCCACCCACGGCTTTCAGAATGTTTTAGAGTAGGCGGTTATAAGTCTGAAGTAGCTGGCTTTGATCCGATACAAGAAACAGAAGGTACTTTAAAGAAACAAAAGTAGCTGGTGGTTAATTTTGAAGCTGGCAGCCGGCATATTCCGAAAGGCACGCTACCTGAGAAAATGATGAAAGTGGAGTTAAAATTAGGTGGGGCCAAACCCCTGCTAGCCCCCAACCCCCCATTTGGGCCCCTGAAAAAAATTATGAAAGTGGAGGAAAAATGAGGTTGGGCTAAGCCCCTTGCAGCCCCCCCCCTCCCGTTTGTGGTCCTTGTTTCCCTGCTAAGAAATGCTGGACATGCTCACCTTCATTAACTCGCATCGGTAGAAGCCTGACTTGATCAAACGTGACCCATGCTTGGTCTCCATCATCATATGTTACAAAATAACGGGGGGCATAAAAATTTGTGGGGTCAATCTGAGTTACCCTTCCTTTATAAAACTGACTACGTCCAGGCCACTCGGCTATTACATGAGAGCCAACTGGCACATGAGCAGGATTAGGTACCATGTCGACTATCACACTACTGGCGTCATTCATGCTGTGTGATATGCTGTCACCATCGTCAAAAGTTACATGGACCTTTCCTCCACTGGTACCAGTGACATGTCCATGGTAGTACTGATTGTTGGTCCAACGGCCCCAGATAATACAACCAACTGTTAAATAGACATATATTTTGGTTATATTGTGAATAGTGTGCAACTAATTAAGTAGTGGTTTTCAAAAACCTGGGAATTACTCTTGAAATTTATACTCTTAGTTACATCTAATAACCTGTTTTACTGCTATTCATAAAAATGCGAACTTGCTAGCTGTGAGGACCGATGCTTCAATTTGGTTTTTCACTACCGTCAATCAAAACTAATCACTGGGTACTTGACATCAGAAACACAGTGCGACCACAATGCTTGAAAAACAGTTCCATCAAACGAAAATGTAACAAGAAGTTAAAAAGTACATTCTGGCCACAAAACGTTTTTCTAACAACAATGATAATGCCTTTCTGTAACTAATTGTATATTATGCACTATACTGTCATACTTGTCAAAATTTGGTATTTCTTTATTTCTTTAACTCTTTTTGTATGCTAGTTTACAGTGACTAACTGAACTAAATAACACATTTCCATGTGCTTGTCTTCTTTGTGTATTTATGATAGATGTAAGCCCCAACAATATGTTTCTTTGCTTTTGGGGCAAACATTATGTTAAATATGATTACAAAAGAAAATTTTTTTAAATGTTTATCAAAAAATAACATCCACCCATGAACAAATTCAAGTATTTACCATTTTACATATTGTACAGATATATGAGAGATTAATTCCATTCACACCTTTAAACCACACCTGGACCTGCCGACAGGCCCAATCCACTTTAAGTGTAACTCAGATTTGAATATCTGGAATCCCTGGAATACTTCTTTATGTCTCTGTTTTCCTACCTGGTTTTCCTTCCTACCTCCCTCGATAAAAAGGACGAGTCATTTTCTGGAACTATATGCACAATGCTATAAGCATAAGAACCTACCACTTTCACGTCGCAGGGGTACAGGTCTGACCTCATTCAGATTACACCAGATTTGATCTCCGTCATCAAACTGTACAAAGTACCTGGGGGAATGAGGGTTCATGTAGTCCACTTGCGTAACCTTTCCGAGGAAATATTTATTTCCGTTTGGCCAAAATCCTACCACTCTAGTGCCGACTTGAATGCTTCCTGGCCTTGGGTTGACATCATAAATTACAGCACTGATGTCACTTGGGTCATGTTGAACTTTGTCACCATCATCAAACTGGACGTCTATTTTACCCCCAACATTGGTTACTCTGCCTCGGTAATACTGTTCATTGCTCCAGCGGCCAAGAACACGGCTGTTCATAGCGATTGCAGGGGCTTCTAAAGCTGTATATGGAATAAATCAATTAGAATACCAGTAATGATCATGACTCTGACCCAGCAGATATTAATGCCATGCATGCAACAGTCATTCCCTTAAGTTGGACAAGACTGAGTAATAGTGCCGGTGTAGTAGGAGACTACAGTAATAATAGATCTTCTTATCTCGGGTGTAGCTGTTTTCCCATTTCAGACCAATGTGTCATATTTCCCTTGAGAAAAACATACTTTGTTTGAGTTGTCTCATGAATCCATAATCATGTGATGCTCATTTGCAAACATTAAACAAAGAAATGATACTCTAGGGAATGACCTTGCTTGTTGGTATAGGTAACCCAGAGAAAACCCTGTATGGAAAAAAACCAACTAAAACTTGTCACATGCAATGATGAGATCAGTAAGGGAACCTGAGAGCCCAGCAGTCAGAGGTGAGTGCATTAGTGCTACACCACCCTTGAATCTGAAATTCCCTTTTACATGAATAGATGTCAAACTAGTCAGAACTTATAATTTTTCACCTACATGAAGCAGAAACATCTGGAAGCATGCGCATTTGATTGACATTTGCGGAATCCTTGTCTCCATCATCAAACTGAATGTCACACCTAGGGCATTTTGGATTGCCCCGGTCAACCTTGGTAACACGCCCAGGATAGTACTTGGCACCGCCACGAAACTGAGCAATCACCCGAGAACCAACTTGAACAACTTCAGGGTCTGGGTTGACATCAGCAATGACAGCAGTTTGATCATGGGCATCATGAGAAATTGTATCGCCGTCATTAAATTTGATGTGGACTTGGGTATCAACATTGGATATTGTCCCTCTGTGGTATGTCCCATCACTCCAGCGTCCCCACACTGGGGTTCTAGGGCCAAGACTTCCAGCTTAAAGTAGAAAAAACGTAATTGCACAGTCATTGGGAAAATGAGGTCTTCATGACATGTCTACTAGGATATGTGTTTGATAGCTTACCATAGTAGCCTACCAACCCATTGCCATGTACGTGCCCACCCTCTTCTAGAGTAAGGGTTCTGCCAGAAATCTTTGACTTAAGTTGAACAACTGATCCATTGCGGAAGCAGTCCTGAATAAGAAAACAATGTGAGATTCAATCAGACGTGAACACTTTCATGTCCAAACTTGACGACCTCTGATCTAGACATGGTAATTTATTCATTTTCTCAAGACTTACGTGTGTCTATTAAATGAATAATACATGATTACTAGTATCTTTGTTTAATATATGATTAAACAAGAATAAGGAAAAAAAACTAAAAAACAGGAATATTATATACATATATGTATGTATATTTAACTCACAAGAGTAGGACTTCCAAGGCTAGCCATGACTGAATATATTCTTTTGAGAAAAATTGATGGATCAAATGATTCTGTGAAAAATTCAACAAGCAAAAAAGTATGAATTAATTAATTCTGAGTATTATTTAAATGCCAAACCAAACCACCTCAATGCGCAATGTAGAAGATTTATACTGAGTAATGAAAACGAGAATAAGATTAGCTTAAGCTAGAAGGGTAAAGAGGAAAATCAGGGTTGAATTACATACGTTATTCAGTAGTTATATCAAACAGGATATTGTATCGTATTGTCCTGTTAGACTCAGATGAGAGCCTTTAAATTAGAAATGGAAAATCCAGATTAAATCATCTTTTCGTCAAGAGAAAATGAGGTGTTTTTCTCGCATTTTGCTGTTACACGTACCAGCGTATTGAGTTCTGAAAGTGATTCTTTAATTAAATACCCGGAACACCACGTCATTTCTCGAAATTCCTAAATTACGGATTTAAAATATCAAAACAACTATTGTTATCAATTTTTGGAATGAAACTAAAAATATAGAATTGAAATAGCTTTTGACGTCTGGGATCTGGAATCTTTAAGCATTTATACAATATTTTTACAAATATTTGCAAGATTTTTTACTACGCCCCCACGCTAGTGCGCGCTAGCTTGCAGCAATCACTAAAATGAAAAATTATTCCAATTCTTAAGAGAATAAAGTTCTATGTTTTGTCCAACAATTTGAGCTGTACTGGGAATACGGAGCCAGGGTCTAGAGTAACGTTACATCGTTTAGTTGCATTGGAAATATACTAGGTAGCTAGAGCGTGTACACGTGTATCGTCGGTAGATCGCAACAGCTGAAGGAAGCCGTCCCAAGGCTCAGTAATGGTACAGTGATCAGAGTGATCATAACTATGATCAGAAGTTACAAGTTCTCTAAAAATAGCCATGTTAATTTTATGAGTTGAAAGAATACTAACCTTATAAAGCCTCTTGGCGAAGGATTCCAGCTTGAATAAACGGCCTCAGCGGAAAAGGATCATGTGATTTTTCATCTGTCTGCAAATAAAGTGTCTTTACAGGGGAGGGGACGGTCTTAGGTCAGATCCTCTGCTCCAACTTGAAGTCGGACTTCATAAAAAAAGTTATAAATCCTGAGATATTGCACGGCTGCAAGCGTGAATTGGCGAATTTTTATTAACACTCCATCTGAGCCAAAAGGCTCGGGAAAGAAAACGTATAGTATAAAAACGGGACGTCCGCAGGTTAAAAGAGGCACGAGTCTATGTGTGGACGCAACCCGTTTCCGTAAAAAAAAATTGCGGACACAAAACTTTCCGGATACGTGTGGACGGGGCCTGAACTGAAATTTCTGAATAAAGTGAAATTTCTTGTGTCCGAGGGGAACGTTTCGAGAAACGGCGGGAAACATCCCCTGAACCAATGCATACGGAAGGAATGGCTCAACACCTAAAGTGTGGGTCATCATATCTCCTGGGTTTTTCACACAATCTTGAATCTCTTGTACCATCTACTCTTCCTGGGCATTGTCTTCCTGCCCTTCTAACACCAGAACCCTTGTCCTCCTGTCATATACTAGCCCTACTGCCAACATAACCTGGGTCTTCCAGGCATACTTGCATCTTCTGTACTATCTACTCTTCCTGTACCTTGTCTTTCTACCCTTCTACCATCAGTGCCTTTGTTCTCTTGCCGAATTCCAGCTCTATTACCTTTCATTCTCTTTAGACACCAATCGCTAAAAGTACTTTCCGAACTATGACCCAGAGATGACTTTTGCCTTCGTTTTGCGTAACGTATAGTCTTGCTTATTGTTTCCATGGCCATATCTGCTCTTCGAAACATTCGTTCCAGGCATGCGTCGTTGGCGCGTAAGCTGGAATATAAAGTATGTACATCCATAAAATCTGTTATATCGGCTCTAACAACTGGCTGTGCAGGTAAAGACTGCCTCGAGTAACAGCTATCAATACTTTGTTCTGTCTGTTTTTCTTGTTTTTCGACAGATTTCGGAACTGTGAAATTACTATTTATTTTTCTGTCAACCATGATTATTTTTTCGTGCCGAAAATCGGACTCTTCCTCACGTGGCTTTGGAATTTGAACGTTGACAGGCAAATGGCTTCTTTTGTTATCCTTCCATAATTTCATTGTTGTCAAAAACGTTTCGTCTTCTGAAATATCTTTCTTGCTTATATTTATACCAAGACTTGAGAACTGGATATTTTTCTCTTGAGTTTCTGGACGCTGTTTATAGTTTTCTAGCTGATCTTGGTTGTCAGTCTTCACTTCTTGGTCATTTGAAGCTGTTGGCTTTTCATTTTCATTTTGCTTTACTGTTGAGCAACAACAAGAACCCATTTTTTCACTTTCTATCAGTTTGATATAAATACAATTAAGATGGATGCAGCAAAATATTCAATTCATTACCCTGTTTCGGGTTATAATTAGAACTGTCTGTGACGTTAACCATGGATGATAATCATCCATGTTTGTGTTTCATACCAGCTTTGTACTCATGTCCAAACCTAGAAAACTGATGATGAAAATTTAACTGAACGGGAAAATGTGTAAAAAAAACCTTATGACAAAAATACCCAGAATAATCTATGTCGTTAGGAATAAGAGGAAAAATAATATATAGTGAGAGCAGCAGTGAGGGGGACTCACGATCGGCCGGCATTGCTAAAAATCACATATTGAAAAACACCAGCCCCCCCTGGGGTTTTTGGAGCAGTGACGAGGCCCTACAGGGGGTCTTGCGCGATCCGCCGGCCTCGGGAAAAGTCCCTCACTGCTGCTGTGTTTGGGTACCGCAAACGGAGGTAAAATATCTTATGGATATACGATGCACGAATGTAAGAAGTTTGTTTACGACTTCTGTGTAAAGTGCTTGGAACCTAAGTTTGTACCTACTAAGCCAAATAAGTATATTTGCTGTGGTAAAAAAAATGCAAATAGAAGATGACACGTCAGCACAGTGTTACGAGTGTGGTAAGAATATTCGTAATGCCGTACCTTGTGCTACCAGGGAACAATATTATTCTAACGGAGGTCGTAAGAAGACCCCATACAAAAGAATAAAATACTTCCGAGACTGGATGAGTCATATCCAAGGTTTACGGCCGGTATATTTGGACGACGAAGTAATGGAAAGAATCATAGGTCATTTAGAAGAACCAACGCCACAAAGCCTACGGAAAACGCTGAAAAAACTAAAACTAGGGAAATATTACAAAGCTATTCCCTATCTTTTGTCTGAAATTACCGGTAATTCTATTCCCGAAGTTTATGATATGAGCAGAGCCGAGTGGATGTTTTGTCGGCTGGATAAGGATATTCCTTATTATCCTGACGTAATTTACGAAATATTTTACAAAATAAACCCCAACCACTCTCTGTTAGGTTGGATTCCAAGGAGATAGTGGATCTTATGGCATAAGATTACGCGTACTGACGTTCGATATGCAAATAGAATCCTGTCACGCTCTTTTCAAAACTGATGTCTAAGCGAGTTTTCTTTGAAGCTCTTCCTTTGCTTCTTGGTAGATCTTTTTGCGAGATTCCTCGGTTAAATCTTTGACGACTGTTTTTTTATTTCTGATGTCCATCTTCAATTTCTCGTATTTTTCCTCTTCGGCTAAGATAAGCGAGAATTCTACATCGTCTATCTTTCTGTCACGCAAAGCCTTTGAGACAAGGTCAGTAATCGTATTTACTTTAGCCCTTGACAGAGCTATTGTCGTGTCATGCTTGGATATTTTGCTTGACAACTGTTTCATAATACCCGTAGCAACAGCCGAAATGATACCACAGGCTGCCCCAACGCCGGCTAAAGGAACTCCAACAACTATTCCCGGCCCTGTAAGTGAAGTAGCAACGCCAGTGCCTGTTAATGCTACGGACATGGATCCTGTAGTTATCGCAATTTTATGTAGCGTACTTCGGGCTCTGACGTATTTCTTTCTAACGTTTTCGTAGTGTTTTGCCTGCCCTTCCAAGTAAGCCAGAATTAAATTCGCTTTATTCAAGCGGAAGTTTTCAGCGTTTAATTCGTTTGGGGCCCCTTTGGGAAGTTCAGGATAAAGTGGAGGTGCTGATGGTATAACATCCATTATATATACTAATGTACGACGCTTTTGGGAATGATATTGAGGAGCAGCCACATCATAACAACAGGGATTATGCTAACTGGAGGGCCTTTAGGAAGATGTTTCCGCATGCAGACGCCAGTAAGTTCGAAAGAAGACCCGACGGGATTTACTTTAACGGCTCCAGAATGTATAGCAATGCCGACTTGGAACCGAAGGTGTCCGCCAAACATCCTAAGACGGTAGAACCAAATTTCCCAAAGAATCTATTACCGGCAGCAGAGGATTACCCATTTTACAACAACAAAAGCGGAGCGGATGACTTTGCTAAGATGGTTACGTCCTTAGAAATCCCCGTGGGTCCTACGACTTTTAAGACAAAAGTAAGAGACATCTTCAGAGAGACTCGGATGAAGCACACGTCGGGAAAAGAATCCAGAGAATGGTTATCAGGCCCCAGCATGCGATATTGGCCGCAGCAGTTGAACTTTGCTGTCTGGGCTGCTACTAAAGGATGTGGTATAGCCGCGGACATGCTTCATATTCCTTTTCTGAGGTTTCATGTTGCTTTTACTATTCGAAGAATATTGTATGAGCTAGGCGCGCCTTTACCGGGTGATACTGTCTTTAACCCAAAGGATAATAAATATGACAAAGTTGCATGGGAGCGATTAAGAAATGAGTTTAAGCTTACCGACCCTGACTTTCGCAACAAAGAAGGTGCCGCCCACGGTCTAGGAGAGACTTACACTTATGCTTCGTATGTCGGAGCCAGCATAGAAAGTCCCGGCATGGGATATCCCAGCTCCTTCGAATTCTCAGACTTAGGAGGCAGTGGAACAAAAGGAAATTTAATTTACTTCATAGAGAGTAAGGAGAAGTATCCATGGGCGCCATTCTTTGCAGCAAAGGGCATTGGGTTAAAGAATCTAGCAAGGATTAATCGAAGCATCGAAGCCTTTGTCTACTGCGTCCTAGGAGCCCAGGTTAGCACTCGCAGCCCCATCGTAGATGCCAGTGGTGCTTCACAGGAAACACAACAAATATTCCTTGTTCTCTTTGAAAGCGCTGTTATTGAGAATGAGATCTCTAAGTCAGTTCAAAGGTATCAACTTGCGGTGCAGCAATCAAAAGTTAGACTGGATTATGCCTTGTCACCCGGTTGTTGGTTAATGCCAAGTAATTTGGTTATTAACGCCAGTTCTGTTGTGGGTTACAACAACAAACTACAGCGAGCAACGAAAGACATGAAGTTTGGGGTGAATGACGTGAACTCTGACACTCTTAGGAACATTCCCCATTTCGTGGAGAAGCCAAAGAAGGAGCACCAAGAAAAGCCGCCCGTAGAGAAACCATCAAAAACTGTAAAACAGAAGGTTACGATACCTGAGGAATATGACCATAACTTACTAAAAGCCGGACTGGCAGCCGCGAGTGTTGGTTTGAGTCTTTATATATGGCGATGAACAACCCCTACGTATCCGGAATGGATTGCGTTTATACGACTTACACAGGTGAGAAAAAATACACCCAAGCATCTTGGGTTGATGTCGACGGGATGTCTGTGGACTTGAACTACTCAGGAAAGAAGTTAATTCTTTGCAGCATTTGCATGGGCACGAGCAGCCATGCCAACGTCGGCTTTCGGTTCCTGGATGAGAATGGCATACTGCAGCCCATGCGTGCGAAAACGAATAACAGGGAGCCTGCACATTTCTCCGTAGAGCCAAACCCAGCCAGCGCTGAGAATCTTTCCGTTTGGACTTTCCACATGGTTGCCGATTGCCATGGAAAGGTAAAGCTGCAAATACGCGTAGACGACACTGGAAGCGTTTGCGTAAATAGCATAGAGGATCAGAGAGATACGGCTTATAACCACAAGACCATTAGCACTTTGACGGTAATAAGCCTCTAACCCTGAAATATATGAACCCACACGTAAAGGAAGATTGGTTTCTTCATTACTTAGAGGAAAAGGACTACTTACAACAGCAGTGGTATGACACCGGGCTGTGGGTGAAGGTTGGAGGCCTGGGATTGGTCATGTGTACCATTAGCATTTCGGCGGGGATGTCATGCAATGTCGGGTTTAGGATCGTCGATGAGGATAACCACCCGTTGATGCCTTACAGGACAAAAAATAATACTAGGAACCCAGTTCATTTCTCATGCGAACCCTATCCACCAAGCGCAGAAGACCTAACGCCAGTAACTTTTCATATGATAGCCAATTGCCAATATGCGAAGCTTCAGGTCCTTCCCAACGACGTTGCCTACGTTCGAATAAATGCTGCTCCAACCGCCGGCCCTTCGACGGATGCTATTTGGAATCATAAGCCTATTAGCACTATGAGCGTCCTGCCGCTAGCACCAAATTATCAAGGCGGTGCGAATACTATCTTTACTTATCCCCAGTCGAGGATGCCTCGGATGTCCGACGATGATAAGCCTCCAGTAATACATAAGGATAAGGTTACGCCTTCATCTTCTTCAAAAGAACCACGCCGATAGCTACTACGAGGATCCAAATGTTATTCCCCACGAACTTTAACAGTTCTCCACCGGTCCTTAGTACCAAAGAGAGGACACTACCAAGCAGCCCAGGTAAAGAGGCTGCCATCTTTTTACCCAAGTCCGCCAGCCCTTTGCCTGCTGCCTTTACGCCTGCGCTCGTAGCTTTAAGGGAGCTAAGGATCACACCTACTACGGAGGAAATGGCGACCGCAAATGCCAGCGGAATGCCATATTTCACCAAAGCTCTTTTTATTTTTTCCTTGGTGGTAAGCCCCAATTCTTTTTCCAGCTTTTCCTTTTGTGCCCGTAATTCCGCCAGTCTTTCCTGCAGGGTTTCTAATTCCTTTTGAGCAGCCTCCCTTTCCTCTTCTGAGCGAGTTTGGTCATTGATTACCTCCTGCTGCCGCTCTATTTGCCCCTCCAGGTCTTCTATGGCCTGCTCTCTTTGTCTTAATTGTTCCTCCTTACCGACGATTTCCGAGGTTAACCGCTGCTCTTCTGCTATTGAGGACTCCAGCTCTGCAGCCAAACGTTTGAGTTCGGCGTCTTTATGTACAACGTTTTTCATCGCGCGGTCAAAGTTCTTCCTCGCATCTACCATTTTTTGCGTTACCTCACTAAGACGTTGCTCATAATTCTGTTTTTCCCGCCCATGAGAATCCGCCAATACTTGCAGTTGCTTCATGTATTCATCTTCTCTTTCATTCATCGTTTCTTCTAGATCCTGGAAAGACTCCCTGAGAGCCGCCAAATCCTCACTTGCTCTCAAAAGATCCTCACGCTCCCTGGTGATTCGTCGTAAGTCTTCATTAACTGCCTCCTTTCGTTCGTTGACCTCGGCTAATTCTCTATGCGCCTCCGCTAAATTATATGCATTAGCGGATTTCTCTATAAGGTCTACTGGTAAGGTCTGTAATCTACTTATCCTGGCCTCCAATTCCCTTTTCTGAGCGTTCAGTGTAGCAACTTCCTCTGTCTTGGTTTGGAGTGACCCGCTCAGCGTTCCTACTTGCGCCCTTAATTCTTCGTGCGTTCCATATCCGCCTGCAGCGACCGGTAATCTAGCTGCCGCCTTAAGGATCTTATTGAAATCCATTCGCGTTTTTTCCCTAGCCGAGCCACGTTGCGCGGTTAAGTTGGGTTCCCCCAATGCCTTCCTAAGGGTCGGAGGAATATTCTTATCTGGGTAGTATTTGCCATTTATGTCCTTGATAATGTATGGCTTAGCATTAGACCTATTTAACCTTGCTATTATGACTTCCTTACCCCATTCGTTATCATCGTTGAACATTACTTGGGCTTTGTCTGGGTCCCAGTTTGGGAATTCTTCCTTAATCCTATCAAAGTCGTCCGGTTCTTCATCCATGGATTCGTTCATTTGTTCCTGAATCTGGCTAAGCCATGCAGCGCTGGGGGCTTCGGGAACCGGTCCTAAGTCTTCCATTTGTAAATATTCTGGAATGGGTTTGTATGGATTCTTAGACCTGAATTTGTCTCTCAAAGAACGCATAGCATCGCGGAGCCTGCGGCTGCCATATCTGCGTCTTAGCTTGTCAAATAGGCCTTCTTGGTCTACGTTGTCATTAGGAAGTAAAGACTCGTATTCTTCATCGTTGATATCTACTTGACCTTCTTCGGTAAGGGGATCAAAATCCGTTCCTTCTGCTTCCATTATATATGATAAGCTCAAAGTTAAATCCTAACCTCCTTCCTAAGCAGGTTGGCGGACTGAAAGCAGAACGTACCTTTCACCGGGTCACCTTTACTCCTTCTAGCGCCAAACCAGGAGAAACCTTGTATGTAGGCGTGCCCCGTCTAACGGATAACTTAGTATTGGTTCCCGGAACGTTGGCGTTAAGGTTTGACCTAGCGGTTCAGCCAGATACCGCAGACGCGCGTTATGTCGTTAATAACGCAGGCAGGAACCTCGTTTCTAAGATGAGAATCAAGTTTGCTGGTGAATCCTTGTTGGACTTAAACAGGTACGATCTTTACACCACATACAAAGATTTGTGGTTGACTGCGTTCGACCGTGCGCAAAGGATAGAACAAGGAATAGCAAGTGAAGCCATACGTAAGGTAAGAAGCGCAACCTCCAGCGCCTCCGGAGAAGACGAAATAAAGACAGCCTACGGTACTAAATATCTCATTCCATTGGACTTTGAAGTTATTACGAACCACGGTGCGTATTACCCAAGACAGCTTTCTGAACTGCAGTTCGAAATAACCTTAGCAGATACGACATCCTGCAAGGAAAGGATGTAAGTTCGTCCTCGCATCCATATGCTATCACCAACTTAGAATTGCAGTACGAGACCGTGTACTCTGAAGATATCGCTCGCAGCGCAGGCATGGAATACAGTGCCGGTAAAGCATTCCTTTACGACCACGTAGTAATGTACAAGACGTTTAGCTTCACAAACAACGTTGAAGAGGTCATCAACCAAAGTATCAATATACCACGACGCAGTTTAACGGGGTTGATGTTGCTGTTCGCAAAGACATACACCGCAGGATTGCGCGACTCCGAGGCGTTCTTTAACCCCAACATTACCAATGTCGGCGTAAACATAAACGGAGTACCAAACAAGGTTTACTCCCAAGGGATAAAACCTGAAGATATGTACCGGGAAGCAATGCAAAAGTTTGGCGATCAAATTGCCCCAAAGGAGTTCTTCACGGATAAATATGCGTTATGGATTGATATGCGCACCACTAATGATGAGAGCATGCATGGCCAGGGATTGCGGTTGGTAAATACCCAAGATGGTATTACTTTGGAAATCAAGCGCACCAAACATGTCAGCGACACTACTAAGATAAACTGCTACATCTTTGTGGTGTCAGACGCGCAACTGAGCGTGGAAATGAACCAACTTAAAAGTGTTGCATATTAAGGTTAAATATTCCTTAGATATACGATGCTTCGCGTATTCGAAAACGACGACAACGAACTGCAATGCATAGTGCAAGGCGAAACTTTGTACTTTAAGGGAAAAGAGGTGGCAGCTGCATTAGGATATGAAAAAACGAGAAACGCAATTAGGATGCATGTTTCAGAGGAAAACAAGGTAACTTTGGGGTCTATGAAGGGGGCCCGTCTGGCGGGCTCCCTTAACGAACAGCCACATTCCGTGTATTTGACGGAGGAAGGCCTTTACGAATTGATATTCGGATCTGAAAAGGCTGAGGCTAAAAAGTTCAGAAAGTGGGTGTTAGGTGATGTTCTTCCCACGCTAAGGAAGACTGGCAAGTATCAAATAGAACGGCGCTTTGACGGCCCCAACAAATTGGTATTTAAGATCGAAAACGAGTTTGACCTGCATAAAAAGGTGGTGGACTACATCCGCAAGTATTACCCACAAATGCTCATAGCGCCAGGCTTAGGAGAATTGCAGGACTCCGACAGCAAGCGCATAAAGTGCTGGCAGAAAGGATATCAACGCGGACAGCCCGACTTACTGATACTGAATGCACACGTGCGATACCGTGGTTTCTGCGTAGAGCTGAAGACTCCTAAAGGCAAAGGGGTATTATCTGATAGTCAACGCCTGCTATTGGAAAGGTATGAGCAGAATGGTTACAAGGTGCTGATCAGCAACGACTACGACGATATTTGTAGAAGTATCGCGGAGTATGCACGACGCATTCGCCTACCTTGTGCATATTGCTGCAAGCGCTTTAGGAATGCGCAGACTCTGGGAACGCACTTAAAGGTATTTCATAGAATATATGGACAAGGATAAATTCAATGAGATAAAATTCATTCAGACGCACTGGAGGGATTTGCAGATAGGGGAAATCTACGAGATAAAGAATTACGTGGTCTTTGAAGACTTGGACCGTCTGCGTTTGGTCTTAAAGAATAAAAAAAGAACATACACCCTTTGGGCGCCCGATAGGATAAGGTACGCCATTGAAGGGCAGCAGGTTACCCATGTTATGAGTCATGGTAAGAAGGATGGTAGATGGGAATTTGACATAGTTACGTATGAGCCTGAGAGTCCTCTTCACTCTTAAGTGCGTCTACCATCGTACGCTGCGCTTTAGGATCCGCCAGGCACCAATGCCCCACAAAGGATCCTTCGAGAAATACCTTGCTGCAATAAAGGCAGGCGTATTTTTTTCTTGGCTTTGGCTTAGGAGAAATTATGCAGTCGGCTGGTAGTTCGCACGTAATACAGTCCATATATTATAAATCCTCCAAGCATATACTTTGCAAACCCTCTTTAAAGGGGGGTCTGATATTTATTGTTGATTTGTTAAATCCTGCAGACTGGTTTCAAACAGGTCCTTAATATTATTGTTGTTTTGTTAAATGATGTTATTAATGCTCTTAACAAAACAACAATAAAAATAAGGACGAGGTTTGAGACTCTTTGCGCAGACCTTACTTTACTACTATATTGCAAGGTCCCCTAAAGAGGGTTCTGATATTTCTTGTTGTTTTGTTAAATGATGTTATTAATGCTCTTAACAAAACAACAATAAAAATAAGGACGAGGTTTGAGACTCTTTGCGCAAACCCCATCCTAACTCTCTTTCTCTCCTTTATCCCTTGCGTACTTTCTTAACCACCTCGTTACTGGCATGCCAAGCATCAAAGCGATCTAAATACTTTTTGAAACCGCCTTGGCCGTCGTAAAGGCACTGCCAAATATGTTGGTCACTTCTTTGACAGCCGCAGTCGTCGCAGGTCGCCTCCCAATGTTCCCTGTTTTCCCACCTTACGCCTTCGACGCAGTCAAACTCCGCAAAGCGCTGGTCTATTTCCTTCTTCCGGCGCGTTAACTCCTTTATGGTGTCGACTGGGCAACATCGTGCGGCGACGTCACCATGTTTCAAACATGCTACGCCCAGCAGATCGTAATTACCACGGCATCTATGTTGGTGCCAAGCGTCGGTAACATCCTCGTCGCAGCGCACGCATATGTTCTTTAAACAAACTCTTTTACTACGGTGGTACTCCAGCGCCTGCGCACTGCTGAACTGTTTATCACAGTCTTCGCAGATGGTAATGTTGTTTACTTCCTTGCTGCACACACGTTTTTCAACGTGATATTGCAATCTTTGTTTGCTGCTGAACTCCCTACCACAATTCTTACACTCCATTATAACATAGTGTTATTTAAGCCTCATATGAGATCCTGCGCAAAGAGTCCCAAATCCTATTCTTATTTTTATTGTTGTTTGTTAACATCATTTAACAAAACAACAATAATATTAAGGACCTGTTTGAAAGGGGCTTGCGATGCCTCAACAATAAATATCAGACCCCTTTTACAATGGATATCGCATGAAATCCACAACGGACTCTTTTGCCCACGTTGCCATCGTTATCAGCGCACCAAACCTTTCCGCGCGCTTCAGACCACACATTTCATCATACAATTCCTGCACGCGCTCTTTCAAACGGTCGATCTCTTCTCTTTGCATTTCGATGGTGTTCCTTTTATCTTTCATGTCGCCGGCAATCCTTCTTACTGCTTCCACTGGGTCCATCGTATATATAATGTACCCAGAACATATTCCCTGCAATGCTCTGATCGTAGGACCCACCGGCTGTGGTAAAACGCAGTTCGTAGTAGAGCAACTCCTGGGACCCTTTAGATACCGTTTCGACTACATAGTGTTATTATGCCCTACCTATGTGAACAACCGCACCTGGACAGGCGTAGGAGTGAAAGATGACGACTTCTTCGTGGATATTTTAGACCCTAATGAGTTATCCAACCATTTGAAGTTTTGGCATCGGCAATTCCCCAAGGATACGCAAACCCTCTTAATTCTTGATGACATTGCCTGCGGGGACGACGTAAAAAGACGCACATCCGAGTTGGTGAAGCTTGCTTTCAGTGGCAGACATGACAACATTAGTGTTTGGTTGCTCTCCCAGCAGCTGACCAGCGTCTCTAAACCCTTTAGGGAAAACATAGGCTCTCTGGTCGTCTTCTACACTCCCAGTCGGAGTGATTTGGAAACCATTCTCTCTGACTACGGAGGCGAGATAAGCAAGGAACAGTTACACGAATACATGCGGCATTTAAAGACACATCAACATTCTAAAATGATCTTCTCTTTAAGGTTTCCGTATTCCATTAACATATATGGAGATTGAGCAGTTGTTAGATGAAGTCCCCGTGGATGAAAGTAACCTTAAGGAACAACTTAACATCCTTGTGTCTTCTGGGAAGTGTAAGGAAATGATAGGCAAGGAGATGACACATGAGCAGGTTAATAAGTTGTCAGAAGAGGAGGTTAAGAAGTTCCATAAGAGATACGAAGCCGCCCTTGCAAGCAAGACTACGAATGCCGTAGCAGACTCCGCTATTAAGCTGGCCACCAAACTGCTTGGACTTGCGCTGCCCATAGACGACGTGGATCAACTGCGGAAGGACATAAGTGAGGACTATGTCATATCCCAAGAACTTAAGATAACCTGCGGGTGGTTGTCCTTGAAGTGCGGTAAGTTAATGGCAGTCGCATCTTTGGGACTTCACGTAGCTCAGCATGTCGACTTGAAGGAGGTACTGGTGTCTTGGAAGGACTACAAAAAAGATAAGCAAGTCGAGGAGATCTTCAAGGCAGCACTTGCTGGGGTACCTAGTCAAGTCGATGTAAGTCCTTCTGAAGTCATTCACGGGACTTAGTCAAGTCGTCATCAAGTACTTAGTCAAGTCATTCCCAAGTCATCCTTAAGTTACTTAGTGAAGTCGTCTGTAAGTCATTATCAAGTCGTTGCCAAGTTACTTGTTAAGTCCTTCAAGTCCTTAGATATAAGATGAGTGACACAGAAACAAAGGCGGAGGAAACCCCTCAGCAAATTACCAAGCCTAAATCCCCGGGTAGAGTCGCTGCGGGGAAAAAACTCGCGGAGATGAATAGAAAGAACAAAGCCAAAAAAGAAGAGAAGGCGGAGGAAAGAGAGGAATCCTTTTGGAATCCGGGCTACGTTATCGGAGCATTAGGACTCGCTATAGCAGCAGGCATCCTCTACTTACAATGGCGGGCTGCTAAACCAAAAGTGGAACCAAGGGCAGAAATGAGGTATGTGGAGCCTCCTAAGAGAAGTAAAATACCTGAGATGGAATAAAACCTCCTCTCCTTGTAATATAATGTCGTCAGCATTAATGAAAACCGTCGAAGATGCAGCTATTATTACTTCTATTGTCGCAGGTATTGGTTGGGTAGGTAAGAAAGTGCTCAAAGAAGACTTTACTGAAGACCCAAGCAAGAGCATTACGGGCTTTGCTAAGATGACTGCTGCAGTAGCAGGTAGCATTGCCCTTAAGGACTACCTACAGAAGGAAAAGTACCTGCCTAGGCCGTGAGGCCCTTATATATGGTAAGCGTATTGGTAGGTGGCGTTATTGCGGTTTTAGCATTCACTGGAGCTAATTATGGTGGTCAATATTTGGATAGATTAGTCAGAGGCGACAAAGGCGATGCCGAGAGGAAAAGGCATGATTTGGCGCTGGAGAAATATCAAAAAGACGTGGCGGCTTGGAATGAAAAAAGACAAGCTTACAGGGATTGGTTGGATAAGAACTACCAAGACAAAATGCAGGCGGATAAGAACTTCGAAAACACAGACTACGCCTTTAAACTTTATGCACAAACACACCCCGACTTTAGGATTAGCAAGCCTCAATTTAAGAATTACTACCAGCCGTCAAAGAAACAAAAAGACAATGAGCTGGTCTTTGTAGGAGTCGCAGGACTGGCAGGGGGTGCAGCCTTGGCGTATTTAATATAATGATCGTCTTTTTGGAAAGCGATAAGAATGACTTTACCACTTATTTGAATCCCCCAATCAAAGCCCATACGGTTCGGCTGGTCAGTTGCTCTTTGTACAATTCTTGGTATAACTTGACCAAGGCATTGATCACCGTACTCAAAGCGCCTAACAGTTACCAAGGCGTAATGCTCCCAGATGGACATTACACCCCTATAACGCTGGCAAAAGAATTAGCTAAACGCGGTTATACTCTCACCACAGGATTGCCGCACGAAATGACTCTCAAACATAATATGCCAAACTATTCAGTAACTTTTGGAAAGTTTGACCGATTGGGATCTCTATTAAATGCCCCAGGCAAGACGATTACCAACACGGCAGTTCCCGTAAGTTGGAAAGTTGCATCCTCTTACGAAGTCTATTGTGATTTGGTCTGCAGTTACAGCAACGGAAATCCCTCCCATCTTATGTCTAAGTTTTCACCCAAAGGTAATCCATTCGACCTGGTAGAATACACGCCCATTTCTTTAAACTATGACTTGCCTTGCGATTTAGTAGAAAGCATAAACATCACCATTAAAGTGGACGGAAAGACGGTGGACTTTAACGGACGCAAAATCAATCTCGTCTTGGAATTCATATAATGGGTCGAACTGAGGACAAACTCAAAAGGATTTACTACGGACCCGAAGGCTATTGGAGAGGAGTGGCGGCTATCAAGAAACTCGCAGCCGCAGCCAGGGTATCCGACGAAACGGCTAAGAATTGGTTAAAGAAACAAACTATCTGGCAGGTTTATCTTCCCGTGCCTAAGTACATTCCCAGACCCAGCTTTACCGTAAATACCCCTAATGAAGTTCATCAGGCAGATTTGCTTTTCTTACCGCACGACACGGTGAGAAGAAAGACCTATAGATACGCTTTGACCGTGGTCGATATCGCAAGCAGATACAAGGACGCCGAACCCATAACCAGCAAGGATTCTGGGGAAGTCGCAGAAGCCCTAGGTAGGATTTATAAGCGCGCCTTGAAATGGCCTAAGCTGCTGCAAGTGGATGCGGGAACGGAGTTCATGGGCGTGGTTACCAAGACCCTGAAAGACCACAGCACCAAAATTAGAAGAGCTGAAGCAGAGTACCACAGAGGCCAGAGCATCGTCGAAAGATTCAATAGAACCCTGGCCGAGCGTCTCTTTGGATACCAGTATTGGAAAGAGTTGGAAGATCCCTCTAAGCGAAACAAGGAATGGACACAGAGACTCCCCCAGGTCATTGTGGCTTTGAACAACGAGGCGGCCAGGGCTACGGGAATGAAACCCAAGGACGCCATAAAAAAGAAAGACGTGGAACACAAGTCCTACGTCAGAAGTTCGAGGGCCGTCGGACTGAAGGAAAAAAAGCTCCCCCGCAACATAGTGGTCAGATACCTCTATCAGCCGGGGGAACTCGAAGGTGGCAGTAAGAGAGCCACGGATCCTAACTGGTCTCTGAAAACGTATGAGATTTCAAAGTCCGTCACCAAGGAAGGGCAACCTGTGTTGTATTACCTAAATGGCCCAAGTCGCGGATTTGTTAAGGAAGAGTTACTCATAGTTCCTAAAGATTCAAAGTAGTGCAGCACCGCGCGCCCGATTACACTCTAGGCATGTCAGTCTTACGTTACCTCTGCAATGCCCGCGTTTGTTATTTATACGATCCACGGAGAACTGCTGATCGTCATTCGCTAAGAACTTCCATAGTAGCGGTATGTTACATTTGGCGCAGCGTGCCCCTTTCTTATAGACGTCGTCCACGCATAGGTCGAACGTCATATTTTTTTCTTTGTCGTGGCGCTTGTAGCGAAGGAGTTTCTTAGCAATGTTTTCTTTGGCTACTTCTTCAGGGGTCTCATCGTACCGCAGTTGCGGACCCCAGGCTCTTTTTAACTGTTTGGCATACTCCACACGACTTACGGCGGTGTATATCAAATTGCTCCAACACAGCCGCTGGTCTATGATCCACAAGGTTTCTGTTATGGTAAGCCCCTGCGCGCTGTGGACTGTCATGCAATAACCCAAACGCCAGTCTGGATGGGAGGTAATTCTTTCCACCATTTTCATAGGCACCCAAACCTTATCATGCGTTACTGCGTTTTCTAACCTGGTCTTAGTTCCCGGCACCCAGACGTCTCTTTTCTGCATTCGGGTGTCGTGGGGTTTGTAACAAATGGGCACCAGATGCCCAGGGAAGCGCTCCTGGTGTATCTTGAGTAAGTCTTTCTGTATGCGGGACTGCGCTGCGCGTTTGCTGCTCAGCACCAAATCCTCAGGATGCCAGCTGTATAGGAAGTCCTCGTAGGATTTCGCTCGTACTCTCTTGCGCAGTATTTTATTTTGTTGGGCATCACTAAGGCCCCGCAGTTCTGCCTTTAATTTCCTCACTTGATCCTTGCTGCGGTAGTCGGTGTTAATTTCTTCGCAGTGGTCTACCATTTCTTTTAACCATTCGTGGGGCATCTCTCCGGCTATTGGAGGCGGTTGACACGGATCCCCGGCAAATATCACTTGGGATTTCCCACGGAGGAAGTCTACGAACTCCTGTAGTATTTCTAATGGCACGGTGCAAATCTCATCCCAAAGTATCACCGGAGGTATGTCGTGGATGGCTTCCGGTACCCACTTTTGACCATTCCAGCGAAAGAAGCTGTGGTAGGTTTGTGCGTCGTAACCCATTTCGCAGAGTTCTCTTTCCAAACGGTGCGTTGGCGTTAACACCTTTATCTTTGGAAAGAGTTCCAAAACCCTGGTGGTCTTACCACTGCCGCCCGTACCGTAAAGATAAGAGAAGCGTTGGTAGGAAATGGGGTCTGCAACTGACGGTAATGGCTCTTCTGTGGGGGTAATCGAACCGCGGAGGTGTTCGCCAGTATACACCACACGTTCTCTCCAAGCTTTTATCTCTTCGTCTTTGACGCGCCATTGACCACTTTCTGCGAGCTCGTCTTCGGTGTAGAATTCTTTCATCTTCTCCAACACCTCTGGCTTTACATACAGGGAATCCGTAGCTACGCGCGGGATGTCCTCTTTGTCAAACCTAAGCAACATTGCTAATAGGTTTATGTGCGCATATGCGAGCATGCTGGCACGCAGGTGGTAATATTGCGGCCTGTGGTCTTGGTAGTAACAAAGTGCATTCCATTTCTTTTCTTTCTGACCTTCTATGAAATAGTCCCATTTCTCCACGGATACCATTGTTCCTTGGTCATGTGCCCGCTTTATTAGGAAACTCAATTCGCCTTCGTCCGTTATCAGGCGCCGCTGCATATGTTTTTCACCCTCCTTAGCGCCCTGTGTGAATTTACCTATAACAACCCGCGCTGTGGGGTTATGCTCGGGTAACCATTTTGTGAATGAGGAGTGACAAAGTATGGCTTCATGCGCAGTGTATCTTAGCAATCGACGCTCTTCGAGGAATTTCAAAAGGGGTATCGGTATCCATTCTTTCTCCTGCAGGTGCTTCCCGTACCACGCGTAAATTATTGGATGTAAGCCCTTCGCTAATTTCCAGCTGGTTAATTTTACAAACCCCGTAGCTGGGGCGTCGTAGATGCCGTCTAAGGACACACGAAAGAACTGTGAGTCTGGATGTCCGTAGCGGTCATAATACTCCTTACAATCCCCCAATCCTTTAAAACTTGCAGGGTAACAGTGTTTCATGTCTAAGGAGACGTATTCGTTTTCGTCATACTCCATGTTCCACAGACCTCCATGACCGTGTTCTACGCAGGCTTTGGCTATGTCGGCGAATTCCTTAGGCGTGGACTTCCATCCGTTCCTCTTCTTTGCGGCTAAGAAGTCCAAACTACGAGAGCTAAGGACCTCGTCTGAGAAGTCTTCCCCTAAGGTTTCACAGGCGCTCTGGATGCGTAGATGTTCAATTTCGGGGCGGTATAAAGTACCATCTTGGGTCATAAACTGACTTCCTTCTGAATCCATCAACCATACGGAGTTCTCGTGGATCAATCTTATCAATGGAGAGGTTTTATAGACCTTCGTTTCTTTCTTTTTAGGGAACCTTAGTTCACGCCAAGCATGTCCGTTGTGTTGGTAAACGACTATAGGAGCACCTTTGCCACCGTATTTATGTGTCCCAGAATAGATAAAACCGTCGGTGATGTCCTTTACCATGATGCGCCTTCCTAATGCTGTTTCTAATTTTTTAATGTTATCTATAGTAGCCCCAGCTCCGTAGGTGGCATTTTCCCATTTCCTGATGGCTTCCCTCCTATTTAGTGTGAGCTTACCTCCGCGGGAGGAATCTTCGAAGAACTCTCTTACCAACTTACCGACGCAGTTACCAGGATGTCGCATTGGTTTCAACTTCTTGACGTCAGGTTTCTTGATCTCATACGCGCCGTAAATAACCACGGTGACTGGGTATGCTACTTCGTAGAACATCATGTCTATTCCTTCGAGCGCTCCAGGTCTGGTATTCTTATTCAGAACGAACAAGCTTTGCTTACCAGACGCTCGTATTGGATTACGACCCTTTTCTATCATCCACTCGCCGTCTAAATACTTTATAAACGTTAACTCCAAACGGTAATCGCCTTCTGGCATTAAATCGATTATCCTTTCTGCTCTCTCGTAGTTCATAGTCTCATCTGTATCTCCCTCCATAAATGTTGTGAAGGCAAAGTCCGCATCCAGGCGATCCAACACCTGAGTTCTGAGCTTGCGCACGGTTTTGTTTCTAATGCTTTTGATGGCGTCCATCTATATCTAAGGAATATCTTAACCTCCGTTTGCGTTACCCAAACACAGCAGCAGTGAGGGACTTTTCCCGAGGCCGGCGGATCGCGCAAGACCCCCTGTAGGGCCTCGTCACTGCTCCAAAAACCCCAGGGGGGGCTGGTGTTTTTCAATATGTGATTTTTAGCAATGCCGGCCGATCGTGAGTCCCCCTCACTGCTGCTGTGAGAGTTCAAACGAATTAAGAAAAAAGCTAAGCTTAATGTATGCCATAACTTTATGAACAAACTTTTAGATGAGTTTAACCCAGCCGATCGATGGTGAGGGATGAAAATCAAACTATCTAAAAAAGGAGAAAAAAAAAGATGCAATATCAGAAAACATGCAATTGTAGAGTTTACGTACATCTTTAAAAGTTAAGTTTGGCTTGAAATATTTAATTTTTGTCTAATGATTGAATACTAACGTACCTTGCAATATTATCATACTATATCTCCTCGAGCGATTGATGGTTTTCATCCTTTCTCTACAATGGTTAATAGATGTTTTTAAACATCTATTAACCATTGTAGAGAAAGGATGAAAACCATCATGAACTATAATGTTATGGGTCATTTAAAAAGATATTTTTGATTTACGAAATTATTATAGGATTTTGATTATATTCAATCTCATGTGAGATCTTTTCTGATTGGCTCCCTGTGGTTTTGGCGGGATTTTTAGTCACACACTTCATCCTTACGAAAAAAAATCTCACGTTTTGTAAAAAGAAAAAATACGACGAAAATCACTACTTATTATTTTGAAACCACTTAAAATCTTAGAGTAAAATAGAATTTAAAAAAAAAAATTGTTGCTTTTAAAGGCCTGCGTGACGTCCAGATTTCCTGGAATGCGAGAAATGTGTGAAACCCGTTGGAGACCTGAGAACGAGTTGATGTGTCAACATGGCGGCTGTTCTGGTTCAGGACTGACCGACAAAACAACTCAAAAACAACGGTTTTCTTTACGAAATGGAGGCCTTTTTCCACCTTTCCTGGGAATATTCTTATATTCAGTCCGTAATCTAGTTATCTGACGAGTTTTATTACCAGAGGATGGCCGGCTGGGGTGGATTTTCAGAGGAAGATCTTCATCAGTTGAAGAAAGATCAGGTCACAGAGCCTAAAGGAAAAGAACTACCCGAGGAAAAACCTGGAGATATTAGGAAAGTCAATATAAATCCAGGTCCTAAAAGAACGAAACCAAGAGAAAAGATAAAGACTAGAACTGCGGCTTCTAAAAAGAACTTCAATGAGAAGCCAAGCGCAAATGAAACTCAATGTCTGAAGGAAAAAAGTGGTGAAAGTATGAAGAACTTTTCAGAGTTTGAAGTTGAAAATTCGACTCCAGAGTTTGATAGAAATATGGTTGACACGAAAGTGGAAGAAAGCTCAAAAACTCAAAAGGAATTGGATGTAGGAAATGTTAATGATAGCGCAGAAAATGTTCCCGATATAATTTTAGAGCCCGAAAGGTAAGCCTATGATTTATGTAAATTTTACAATTTTTTAAAAGTAAATGCAGATTAACTGTAGACTCTTTCAGTAAATCCCACAGGGATTTATTTTTCGCATTAAAAATTAGATATTCTATTCAATTTCATTAAAATGAAAACAAATTTCAAGAGAATGAATTTGACATAAAAGTGGAAAATAAGGCATTTTGGGATCTATTATAAAGATCTATAACATGCTTCATATAGCAGATGTGGTTACCATGGCGACATTCAAAGCACACCTATTTTTATAATTTCACTTACAACACCCTAGACATCTGGGATTTTGGCTTCCATCATTTCAGTCATTAGATTTAACTCAAAAGTTCAGAAATTTATGTTTTTTTAAATTACTTTGTTAATAGGATACAGGCTATTGAATTGTCTGCTCTGCAAAAAATGCAGCAAAAACAAAAGGAAATTGAAGACCAGAATAAACTGAAGAAAGCAGCTATCCAAGAAACCATAAAAACAAGGTATTACAATTTGACCGAGTTCCAATAATTATTATTATATATATGTAGCTAGGGATTGGGACTCCCCAGGGGGGAGGTCTGTGCAGCACAACTATTGTGGTAGTCTAATATACGTCAATCTGACCATACTTTTTAGTTTTAATCAGTGTACAACTGTCTTTCTGCTATTGATTTGGCTGCTAGCTGTAACTAGGTTGCTGTTTCTAATGCTATTTCTGCTAGATTCCGATGTTGGAACTACTTGGAAAATGCTAGTTGGACTTATGGTGGAATGGCATACTTCCTTTACTCCTACCTCTACCTCAAACTACCACTACCCCACTTCTAAAACAAACTACCACCATATCTACTTAGTCCACTGGTCCTACCACTTCTACTTCTTCTACTTTTGCTAACAACACTACCTTAAGAGTGATTTTACTTTGCCTGTGAAAGAATAGCCAACATCATAGTAGAAGACCAAAATTCTGTTTTCTTTTTGTTTTTCTTGGGCTGTCAGTCACTATTATTATACAACTTTGTTTCATGGGGCAAGTAAAATCTGCACTCTATCTCTTCTACTAAATTGTTTATCTTAAACTCACATTAGGTTCAAAAAGACAAAAGCGGAGGCTCAAGTTCTCAAGGTTGTTCAGCAAGAAGTTGCTCATCTAGACAGCCTACTGTCAGCTGATGTTGCAATACTTAGAGATACAATAGAAGAAGCTACCAGGGATTACCACTATGCAATGTAAGTCATGAAATGACAGATATAGTTATCCCAGGGTGGTGTAGTGGAAGAGCACTCTCCTCTAACTTCTTTGTCCTTAGGTTTGATTCCTGGACTTGGCACCACATGTCCCCACCCCTTCCCCTCTCTGTCTCTTGCTCGTAGGACTTCTCTTTGGGTTCATTAGTTTTCTCTCACAAAACCCAACACTTTAAAATTCTACTTTGATCTGTGAGTTATTCGACATGCTCCAACTTAGTTAAGTTATACTGTATGGCACAGACATACAGTATGAGTTTTGACAATTAAAGGCATAGAAATAAGAGCTCTACATCAAGTATAAAATTTGAGTCCATGTTGAATTGAATAAATCCTTATTCAACCTGTCATTTTATAATTATAATACAAAATACTTCTCTCGAAATATCGAAGTACATCTTAGTATTTGATTTTATCTTGTTCACAGGAAAAGATATGAGCAAGCTGAAGCTGAATTCGTAGCAGCTAAGTTAGAATTACACAGAAAAAGTGAGAGAAAAGAGCTACTTACAGAACACTTGTATGCTATTATTCAACAAAATGAAGAAAGGAAAGCAAAAAAGTTAGAGGAATTGATGGCAAAACTCAATCTATCTGATTGTGAAATTCAAGTAGGTGAAAAAAGTACTGATCAATCTGGAAATAAAATGACATATAAAACAAATGAAAGTGAAGTAAAGACATTAAAAGTGAATGAAAAGGAAGATATATGTAGAATTGATGGGAAATTTACTGAAGACGTACAAGATGGATGTGAAAAGCAAGTTCTTTCTGAAGTAAAGGTGGGAGAAACTAGAAATGAAACTACAGAAGTGGATGATATGGAAAAAATGGGATGATGTAAAATGAATACAATGAAAAGAGATAGTAATGTGCTTAAGACATATGGGTTTTATTCAAGCCGTTTTTATGCTTAAAGATGCATTTTCAGGTTTATGGAAATTTTATATTATTTACTTAGTAATGTCAAGGTTTAAAAAAAATCATATTGATTTTGATATAAATAATCAGTGAATATATGATTTGAAAATATATTTCGAGGTGAAAGAAGGTATACAGTTAATATTGTTTGACAGATAAACTAATAGATTTGCACCAGCATAAATATCATTCAAAATTCGACATTCATTTTTGCACCTGCTAATAATATGTTTGTATTTTAATGATATATTTTGTATTTTAAAACATATTTTCATTTGTAATGTATTTTATAAAACAAAAGATTACAATACTTTGAAGGGATTTTCTCATTATTAGTGGACATTTTTTAAATCATTTGAATCTCATTAAAACTTACTTTAAGGTCAAAATTACCAGGATTTCAATCATTGGTTTGATATAAATTCACCCACAATTTTTAAGAACATAGATTCATTGGGAAAACTCAACGACACTATGTTTGACACAGGAATTTGGATCCAAGCAGGGGGGGTTTGATCACAGATTGCATGTAATTAAACACAAATTAAACAGTTTGAAAAAAATGAAGAATCAGAAATTATAGAAATTCTGCAAAATTTCATTGCTTGTTAACCTTTGTTTGGTTCAATTGTGGAAAGCTGGTTTACTTTTGTGGATCTAATAGGATTTTGCACCCTTGTGCATTGAAAAGAAGCTGAAAAGCCTGCAAAAAAATACAACCAGTTACTAGATAACAGAAACTCTTTGTTCTTTGCTGAAATTTACAGCTAGCACATTTTAAAGGGGGAGGAGGTGTAGGATGGTGGGCAGAATTGTCTTTTTGCATATTTGAACTCAAACTAAGGCCCCATCCACACTATGCCGAGTAAATTTGAATCTGCAACTTTCACACCAAAACCGAAAAATAAGTTTTCTGTCCACACATGAAAACAGATAAAATATTTTGCATTGACACTAGTCCAATCAGAGGCAGCAAAAATGCTTCATTGCACATCTGAGCATGTGCATCGAAGCTGAAATTGTGCCCGCGGTGAATTTTTAGCCTTCCTGCCATGTTCCCATGACAATATTGACAAATTATGACAAAATTGTTCCTGGCTTGCCCGGACTAGTGTGGACGGTAGGCCTAACCGAATCCGGCATATTCTCATAACTGTTTCATTCTCATCCTAGCCCTTGGCTCAGCCATCCCTGATTTGCAATTGGTATGTTTTTTACTTTTTTATCCTATAAGACAAAATTAAAAAGTAAAAAAGTTCCAATTCGAATCCAATCCCTACTCGATAAATAATGATTTTGTATTTTCTATTTTAAATTAAATTAATTGGATGGATGGCTGAAAAGTGGATGGGAAGGGTGCAAGAATAATAGTAGTACTACTTTGTTGGTATAAATTCTTCCCGATGGGGTCGGAAATGTTATTCTTTCTAGCTCTGCTGGAGGGGTTTGCAGATATGTATACATACCTCTTCAAATCTACTCATTGGTATTTCATGAGTTATCAGGGGTGTGACATCAACTCTGGAAATTTAAGAAAGTAAGATAAATAAACAAGCTCAGACAAAAGTAAGCAAAGATTTTAGCCTCAAATTTTATGGAATCCTGAAACATAAACGTTAGCTAGAAGTGTACAGTTAACTCACAAATGAATTGAAATTTTAAATGTTTTACAAAGGGAGAAATATCAAAGAACATTGAGAAAAACCCTCAAATCAAGGGAGAGACCTAACAAACTCTATTTACATGTGACAAGAATCGAACCTAAGACCCCAGGGGTGAGAGATGAGTGTACTATTGCTGCTAAAATTTCACAAGATTGCTCTAGATTGATCTCTCCATAGTTAATTACCTTGATTAAACTACCTTTAATAGCTTAATGATTTATTCCAACTTACTTGTTCTGGTAAATAAGCTGCTCAGATTTCTCCCAAGTACTGAAGATTTTGCGGCCATGTACAGTTTTCATGGTGATAGATTTGAAGACAATATCCCTCAAGACATTCTCTACATGAAGAGGTTGCTAATAAGAAAAGGAGCATATTTTGAACTGTTAAGTTGAATCTATGCATGTTCTAGGGTAGATTTAGGTGCAGTCTGAGCTAAGACAGACAGACAGACTCTTGTATTATTATGGTAATGAAAACAGAGGGAGCCCAATGAAGAACTAACTTTGAAATCTTGCAAATTTTTATTTATTTTTTTAAGATTGCATTACTGTCATACTGTTTTTCTTTAATATATTATGTTCAAATTAGTAGGGACTAGGAAGCAAAAGGTTTTGCAGATAAATATATTTTTAAGTATAAACACAATATTTTTGTGCAAAGGCAAAAGTGGTAGCAATTAAGCAGCTAGTGGACTTCATCAACCTGTACATTGTTCAATAAAAATGTTTGAACTGACAACCTTACCTTTGGTAGACCCACTAGAACTATTCTTCCTCCTTTCCTAAAAATATTTTTAAAAAACTTAAATAATCTAGAATTTCATTATTTATTTTGTTCCTTTAAAAGTTAATGAATTAATCATCAATAACAATCATCAATAATATTACCTAAGAAATGAAAAACTGCTGTTCAGCATTGGTGCAGCACCTGAACATTCAATCACTCTTCCGACACCATCCTCTGATGTTTCTCGAAACACTGACAAAAAGTTAAGACAGTCAAATGTTTTATTTGTTCTATTCTTTAAGTGTATAAGATTTGCTTGTGCTAGTATTTTTCTATCTGGGTCCTGGAACCCACATAACTGCTCAAATTTGGGTCCCAGGCACTGTGGGTATGCCAATGAATATTCAGTAAGTACCTGTTTAATAACACAAGTGAAGTGATTCCTGGGACACATTTAGGTCTCAAGCATTGTGTGTTTGGGTGCTAATCAATATTGAGGAAGTCCTTGTTTACCTATTTCCTTGAGGTCTTCTCTCTTGCAGTTTACAACAGCATCTGCTCCCATTTGTTTTGCTTTATCTAGTCTATACTCTATAATGTCTGTAGCAATTCTATCAGAGAACACCAAAATATAATGTAATGATTATCAACAACATATAAAAATAAAGATAATATTAGTTTAATTGAAGTCAGGATTCGTTATATTACTTGAAATTTTCTTCTACTGTCAATCCACTAGGAGTGTAGCTAGGTATTGGTCATTGGAGGACAAATAAATAAATGTAACATTTTCCGGCCAACACAGAAGTGTACATATTTCATGTTTATAGTTTCCTGCATGTCAACATGTTTAGTATATAAACCCTTTTTTTAAGAGGGTGTCACCCCCCTTCCCCCTTGCGATGCGCCTGTTCAGGACCAAGGATAGTTTCTCAATTCGCTGTTGCTTTTGTGGGGTATGGAAATTCATATGTTTGATAATAAAGAGCGCATGTACTAGAGTAGGCCCTAATTAACATTGGATTCAAGTAGGTGGAGTTAAAGGTTTGGAGCTACAAAGGGGTTTTAACATGCCCCCATTTTAGCACAGGCTTACAAAATCAAGATCTGTGAGTTTGGGCACCCTGGGATCTTATATTCCTTGCAGCTGTTTGAATTCAACTGATAAATAAAACCACAGGGTTCTAACTTGCACCAATAGATACTCAGTTACGTGAGTTTATGATTTCAGTTATATAAATAGTATGTCAAATGACAATGCTTTGTGCATGCATGCATACATTTTTGCAGCTCCCATTGCTTTGGCAATTCCTATCGCAAGTAATCCAATAGGTCCGCACCCTAAGAAAAAAGCATCAATATCAAAATTAAATGAAATACACGGTTTGATGACATGGACATCTGATCTAAGCAGCAATATCGCAGAGTGTATCAATGAAGTAATTACCTAGGACAAGAACCGATTCACCAGAAGGCTTCAGAGCTTCCATTGCCTGGTGTGCGACACCAAATGCTGGGAAAAAAGTCTTAATAAATCTTAGATATACGTAATGTCTGTCTCTCAACTTTATATTTATACATAAATATACTTACGTTCCAACAAGCAAGCCTTTTTTGACTCAATATCGGTCTTTAAAATGTAAGCATATCTGGCTGGGATGATTGTGTATTGGGAACAACCTACGCAACAACAAATAAATTAATGAGAAATGAATATATTTTCTCTTTTGTAAATACATAAAATATTATTATCATCAGGATTGCTCTGCCTACACACCTCCATATATTGTGCCTCTCCCATGCCCATACTGATTTAGGTTTTGGCAAATATGTCTTTGATCTTTAATAATCAAAAGCAAATTGAAAAATGAATGAGTGGTTGAAGGAAATGAATAAAAGAAAGGATTGGTGAGTGAGTAGACAGAGGGATGAATAGCTAGGATGGGATGGGATGGGACGTAATGGGATGGAATGGAATGGAATGGAATGGGATGGGATGGGATGGGATGGGATGGGATGGGATAGGATAGGATAGGATAGGATAGAATGGATAGATGGAATGGGTGGGGACGTACTGAGGGATGGATGAACAACCAGATGGACTGATGGACAAATTATGGATGGACAGATTGACTGAAGGACTGACTAATGGATAGATGGATGAATAAAACGCATGGAAATTCACCAGATGAATGAATGGGATTAATCAATCGTGGATTTTATGAAAATTATGATAGTTTAAACCAGAAGCGACATACCATGTAAGCACTGATAGCATTTGCCACAGTAAAAATGATTCTCACAGCACACACGTTGTCCAACTGTGAATTCATCTCCACATCCTGAACCAACCTTCACAACCTTACAATATGTCGTAGTTCAAAAAGAGTAAAATTAAAAAAATGTTTGAAAATCTATTATTTTACGGGTACATGAAGCAGCAAATATCGATACTGCCACTTTCATTCTTTCCCCTCTCCCCTACCTGACATAATCCAGAAATCCCCCCCTCCCCCCCGCCTTACTTGTAACCAAATCATATGACACCATACGACACTCATACCTTAAAACAGCTCCTTAAAAACCTTAAGCAACTCAAAACTCATACCTCACCAACGCATTCATGACCAGGGATAAAAGGTAGAGTAGCTATTGCCTTTGCGACTGAGATAAAAAATATTTCACAATTTGTTTCACTCCTAGACAACGACGAATGAAGAAGATCCCAACTTTTCCACTTTCAAAAAGTTCAACTTACTTTCGTTCCATTTGTATAAAGCTATGTCAGAGCCGCATATTGAAGCGAACAGTACTTTAACCAGAAGTTCTCCCTCGTCTGGCTCAGGTATTGGCATTTCTTTGTAGTCATAGCCTTCTCTTTCTGTCTCTTTGATTAACACAATCGTCTTGTCTTCCATCTTGAACCACAGGCTACCCAACAGCAAGTTCAAGAAACGGGTCAAGAGACATAGATCAGGAGCTAAGGGAGGGGTGGCTGGGGAAAGCTACTATTTAGATACTAAGAAAAATTACCTGTGAATTAATTTAAATTTTGTTACTCTACTTTAAAGGTTAAATAAAGATTTAAAAAAAAATTGTTTTTGGATTCCATTCTATTTTGATCTCTTACGATTACTTGCTTATCGTGCGGGTTCCCTGTGTCATGAGCTAAAATCCAAGATGGCGGACGTAGGTGAGGTTGAAGTTGGTTTGGATTCCAAGATTGAAGAGGTTAAAAACTGGCTTAAATGTGAAGGCTATGACAAATATAAGGAAGCAAGAAGACTAACAGAAGAAGAAGCTAAAAATGATCTAGAGTCCGAGCCTTACAAGTCAAAATATGCTGCTCGCGATATTTGGATAGAATTGAAAGAAAAGTTAGAGACTTTTCAAAGTGAAGATGAAGAATGCAGTGAATTTACAAAACTACTCCTCGCTTCTGTGAACTATCAGTTGGGGCTGAACTACCTAGACACGCAAGAACCAGGTCTAGGGGAAAAGTGCTTGCAGCAGTGTTTTGCAAGTCTTAGAAAAGACGATAATCTTGAAGTTAAAAGTGCTTCTTTGATTTTGCATTCTTTAAACCAACTTGGGATTTTGTGGAGCCAGCGAGGGGAAGAAGAGAAGTCGTTGGAGTTCTTTCAAGATGGAGAGAATTTTTATCACAGATTCAAGAAGGATGTTGGAGGCTCACCGTATTCGATTCATGAGTAAGTACGGTTACCGTGTTTGATAAAGTGTGGAAATATTATGACAGATGGCCAAAATAAAGAACATCTATAGATACACCCTTTTTAGCTTGGGCGTAATGTTTTCCCATTTCAGGCCAAGTGTCATTCTCTAGAGTATCATTTTTTTGCTTAAATGTTTTGATTAAATAGACCTCTTTAGTTTGGGCGTAATGTTTTCCCATTTCAGGCCACGTGTCATTCTCTAGAGTATCATTTTTTTGCTTAAATGTTTTGATTAAATAGACCTCTTTAGCTTGGACGTAATGTTTTCCCATTTCAGGCCAAGTGTTGTCTTGAGAGATTCTCTGTTTGAGTTGTATCCATGTTCGTGTGTCTTCTTGTGTGCAACCGATAAAGTGCTTATAAGCCTTTACACAATATTTTCAGAATTGAGTCTTGAAATAGTCACGAGTAAAAGGGTGATGATTCCTTTTAAAATACTGTATTCCAGAACGAGTGCAGTGTTGTATATTAATTAAATGATCCCTTATGTTAAGTCATAGTAATTAACATATTGGGAATATAAACCATTGTATCTTAAAGACCCGACATTCAAATGACGAAATATTTTCACAATCAACTATCCACTATCTAAAGAATCAATTCTGAAAATATTGTGCAAAGGCTTAAAAGCACTTTAACACAGAATCAATACTTTAGGGAATGAAATGTCTTTTAATGGAAAAAACAACATTTGGTCCAGGAAGTCTGTCATCACACTTTAAGGGGCATATATCAGGGTCACCTCTGGGATCTTGGGTTCAATTCCTTAGCATCACATGTGAGTAAAGTTCGTCAAGCCTTTCCTTTAATTTAAGGGGTTTTCTCCAGGATTTGCAGTTTCCCCCTTCCACAAAACCTAACAAATCTGTGGGTTATTTGTGCCGTGACTTAGATCAGCCCAGAAGTTGTTTTAGGGTTCAATCTGTGAGTTAGTCATGCCCTGACTTAGATCAGCCCAAACACTATTGAGGTTTTTGTATTTTTTATACTTTACAGGCTATTCAATGCAGATGAAAACAGCCTATCTGATCTGGACAGAGTAAAAGAATTTGAAGCAGCCTTCACGCATACCTTGTATTATCTAGCTCAAGTCCATGGTGCCTTAGGTGACTCCAAGAAAAGTGGTACCTACTGTCATACGACCCTGCAAAGACAACTGGAGACTAAACAGTATGATCCTTTGGATTGGTCACTTAACTGCGCCACCCTGTCCCAGTACTATATAACATGTGACAATTACGTGATGGCAAGACATTGCCTGGGTAAGTCTATAATGAATTAGCTATTCCAAGGTCGAGAAAAAAACTGGGGGAGTTGGCATGCTTGTAGTTCATTGTGTAGCATTTCCAACATGGGCCTTATTCACAAGGCAGCCATGTTGGATTGAACACTATATTCTACCACGCGTAGCCGACGCGTAGCCTCAAATTCAAGTGCATGAGAATTAATTTATGCCGGGAAACAAAGGTTTTTATTCTCATGAGAATAAACGTGGCTGCCGTGTGATAAAAGTCCATGGCATCCTTTTCGTCCCCTAATCCAGTCCCTCAATGCACAGCAATGACAACTTAACCCACTTTTTCCCTAAACCTAGGAATGGCTAATAGTATTAATTAAGAAACTAATGTTTAAATCAACTTAAAATCCTAGATTTAAAACGGTAAATGATTTATCTTTAGCATGTTCTAGCATAGTGCTTGCAGAAGCAGAAGAAAAGTTCACCCATGAATCAGTAAGAGAAGACGATGGAGAACTAGAGAGACAGAGAAAGGAAAGGTTCCCCAGAACAAAGGCAGATATTTCACGATGCTGGGCAAAGTATTGCTTAAACTTAATTAAAGAAGGAAAAGAAATGAAAGAAAAAGAGATGGATGATAGGAGAATGGAAAGGGAAAATGAGAATGAAACAGAAGAAAATAATGAAGGTAAATTAAAGAGTGACATTAATTGCAGGAAGGTTGTCATAGAAAAAAAAATCAAACAGAAGAATATGATGAAGGTAAAGCATGACATTGTTTTTGTCTTCTGTGAGGTGCAATGCCTAATAAGCTGCAAGGACAGATTGAATAATGTGAATTGGGTGAAAATGAGGAATATCTAAATTCAATGCCATTTGTTGCTTTTGTGGGCAACAACCATCCCCTTGGAATAGTCCTGGGTCCTCCTGTTACATTTCTGTGTTCCAGGGGTATAGATAGGCTTTTCTATTTTTTTTAGAATTAAGAAAAAGAAAGATTGGAAAATAAGGCAGGAAGAGATGAAGGGTGGGAGAAAATAGCCAAAAAAGTTATATCGGCACCATGTTTTCCCATTTCAGACCACATGTCATTCTCTAGATTAAAATTTCTTTGTTTAAGGGTTGCGCATGAGAAGACTAAGGAATAACAAGACGTGTCTGAAATGGGGAGAAGTTATGCCCAAGCTGAAAAGTTTTATTTGTCTTAAAAGGTGAAGCATCAACTTCAGATAGGGTCCAAGAAAGAGAAGAAGAAGAAGAGGATGAAGAGAACAAGAATCCTTTAAGGTTCACGTCTCTGGAAGTCACTTGCTATGAACAGTCTGTTCCTCATCATGCTATCAAGAATTTCAATGAAGTATGCATCGCACCCTAACAACCTCTTCAGGATGTTTATAAAACAAAAAAACTAGAGGGATAGATGGATTTTGTGCGTTAACAATATCCTACATATTAAGGGAATCAAGGGTATAGCGTGGCAGTAGGGCACCTCTTGGAATGAGAGGAGAGGAGAGGAGAGGAAAAAATAACCAAATAACAGTTGTAATAATATCGTCCTTATTTCTCTTTCCAACAGGCTCGTACCATTTTCCGTGAAGGTCAGAAATGGTTAAATCAGTCCAAAGACTACTACCTCTTGGACGGCCATGTGAGCGATTTCGTACAGATCCAACAAGACCTCAGCCAATTCTACAAGCTACTCGCCTTTTTCGAACAGGAAAAAGACCGCAAATGCAAAATGCACAAGCGACGAGTAGACCTCCTCTCAGATGTCCTCTGTGAGCTCAACCCTCAGCATTACCTTCAGATATGTCGGCAGCTCATGTTCGAAATCGCAGAGGCATACAGTGAAATGGTCGACTTGAAGATCGCGATTTTAGCCGAGACAGAACAACAGCCGCCAACAGTCCACGCAGTCAAGAAGATAAACCATCTTATACACCAAGCCATAAAATTCTTCCAAACATTCATCGACTCAATGAAACAGAAGGGTGCACTACCGGAAACGTACGACGACGACATCGTTCGACCGGCTTTAGTCTCGCATTTCTGTATCGCTCGGCTGTGCTCAAAGTTCGTGGGTCTGGAGACACGTGCTAAGCTGGAGAACTTGAAAAAGAGTGTAGATCTGTATAACTATATCGTGAACTATTGTGACAACCATCCAGACATGCCTAAAGAATCTTTTGAAGATGAACTCCAAATATCGAGAGATATGGCGTCGCTACTACCTATTAAAATGTCGAAGATCATGGCTAGTAGTTCGTAAGTGTGTAGCAAAATTGTCCAAAATAATGGCTAGTGCAGCTAGCCCTTCGTAAGCGTGGTGTTGACAAGTGTGAACGCGTTGTAGATCTAATGATAGTATTTATTAATGTTGAACTGGCCGTGTTCTTCGCTACACTTAGGATGAAGCATTGGTTTTTGTTGTACTATAAGAATGACATCAAAAAATGTGTCGCATAAATCTGCCGTTTCAAGTCGCTGTATCACTGTGCTTTCTCGCTTCGTTTTTTTTGGTCCGAATGCGTGATGATTGACAACAGAGAACAAATCTTTTACCAATCACTATGCAACGAATGGTTTTAAAACCATCTAAATTACGTCCAATAATAGAGCTACGACACTACACCGCCAAACCAAAGAAGGCGTGGTATATTCTGAAAAAAAGACCTTTAATAAAAGACTATTTTCCTTGTGGCATTAAGCTCTTTTTCCATGTAAAATTCATGGTCATTTTCCTTAAATATTATTCTTTCTTTACTAGCCAGGTTCAATAAATAAATAAGAGTCACACTAAACTGTAAAAACGCTTTAAAAGCGGTCATTTCCATCATATATTATTTAAGAAAATACTTATCAATAATATACCGCTCAATGATAGCTATATAGAAAATTGGTGAAGTACCGCCTTAATCAATAATAAGCGCCTGAATTGGGAGCGGAGAAGATAACGAGTTACTCAGTATACAAAATCTTTGAAACATCAAATACACTGAAAAAATGAGTCATTTACTAAAGTATTTGGCTTTTATTTTTCATGTTAAACATCTCATTGCACTGTCCTTCATTTTAAACGCCCGAAATTTCTCAGTTTACTTCCAATGGCCCCAAAAAGATAGTGGAAATTTTTTGTGGCCTTGTTCTAGGAGATATTTACTATGAGCTATCACAGCGTCCAAGAGAGCATTTTAACTCTGTTCAACCGAGCAGTCTTTTTGAACCGACACATACCGCAATATAGGTTATAAGTTATTTATAAAATCAAGTCAGTGAAGTAAATTAAAGTCAAGTCAAGTAAAAACTAGTTAGATTTTGAGGGATATTTTCACTCCATTATTTTACGCATACAGGTAGTTCAAGCACCAACCCATTGCTACTTATCCTAGACATTTCCCCCTCGATCTGTCCACCACAACGATGACAAACCTCGCCGCTCGAGAAATGACTGCAATAGAAAGCCAGTGGTGTAGACTCAATCGTCAAGAGGATGACCGGGGAGAAACAGAGCCGTTCCACGTTCGATTTGATAACTTCAGTCCAGGACATTTTTGGCTGACATGGTAGAGGCTTGGTGGTGTAGATACGTCGAGGTTTTAGACACCGAAAGCACTGGACGACAGCACAAACTCTTTTCCCCGTGTAAGCAGGAACAAGAACTTTAGATTTAAATACGAGAAAGCTCTGGGGTCAGGGTATTCCTGAACTTGCAATGCAAGAAATTCTGAACATATTGCTGTGTTGGTTGTGGCTGTCAAAGTCGGTGTAGCGGAAATAAAAGCGATATCCAGAATGCAGGGTAATAAAGGCTAGGCATCTCTTATACGGTATCTCGTCGTAAGGAGTGTCTGGGAGCGGTGTTAAAAACACCTCAAAACAGCTTAGATTTGAAAAAAAAATTTGTTCGTAAAAACAATTGTTTTTCTTCTTTCTTAAAAACTGCACGTAATTGTACGTTTGAGCCGCCATTTCGGTTGCTAAGGTTATCACAGAAAACTTTCCTTTTGTAGTCTAAACTTGCACTTTTTTCAAAAGTTGAGATAACTTGCTTTAAACAAACTCATTCAGGTTTCCAAAGAGAGAGCTCGTCTCTAGCTGTAAACATGTAAGGACTGGATGAATCGAGACTGACTTCACTTTTCTTACCTAGTTGGAACGAATGCATTACTGCTGAACACTGAAATAACACCAAGAATGAACTTTTTATAAGTAAAATTATTGAACTTAAATGCTATAATATGAAAAATTCACCATACTGACTCGGTGAGTTTTGCTTTGGACCCGAAAGCTTATTTCAGTTCATATGCAACATAATTCTATCGATTATCTGGAACCATCCCGAAAACAACCTTTGGGCTGATCTAGGTCAGGGCACGGCTACCTCAACGAAAGAACCCTGAGTGAAACAACCTCTGGGTTGATCTGAGTCAAGGCACATTAAATTGAATTGCAATGTCTATTTTGGAGTTTCTCTACAGCCAGTTTTCGCAATTACGCGACTAACCTTACCTTGAGTATTGAACTTGTCTTTACTGATTCCTACGCTGATGAGGGATCTGTGTCGCCATTACGACCTCCGAGGCAATCTAACCTTACCTAGAGTATTGAACTTGTCTTTACTGCCTCCTACCGCTGATGATGTGTCGCCATGACGACATGCGAGGCAATCGTCACTGCCGACAATACTCAACAACTAATATCAATACGATGTACTCACACGATGCAGGTTGTTGTACCATTCGTTTTTGTTGAAATCATTACCATGCACAGAATGGCTCTAATAACATATCCAGTTCTTTTCTGCATGGCCAAAACGTCGAATACCCATTTACTGACTCACTTATAGTAGTATTATTTAGCCACTCCCAAATTGAGGGGGAAACTCGGTCAAGTTGGCATCGCAATGTATTTCCTGGCTGTCACTCTTAGTGGAGAATTTATGGAATTTTCCTAAATTGTTTTGCATTTTGACGTTTTCCCCCGCCATATTTTCTTCTGTTCCGACATCATACACTGGAAAACTTTATCGGTTTGAGATGTTGGAAATATGTTGAAAGTTTCGACTTCCAACATACTTCCATTCCATGGATGTGTCCAAAAGGTTGGAAGTTAAACTTTAAACGTATTTCCAACAATTTCCAACATCTCAAATCGACAGCTTTATTCAGTGTTATACATATATATGATCCGCAAAACATTTCAAGCTTGGTATGCAACACGTGCAACGAAACATTCAACTAACTTGAAATATATATGCGGGTCTCTCAGTGTCAAACCAAAAAAACTCCAACGAAAGTGTTAGCATTTGGCTAGGGTTTATTGAATACAAAATTTCGTTGTAGAATAGTATGTGCATTTGTCCCAGTAATGCTGAGCTAAAGATTCAGTTCCCGTAAACGGTCGTTGCGGAATTGGGGGTCGTCATTGAACACAGTAAAACGAATATTTTGAATGCAAGCAACGACTTCCCGAAATAGCAGAGCTCTTCTTCGTTGGCGATTCTTGGCAGAGGACTGTTTTCTCTTCTCAAGAATCGCTAACGAAGGAGACTCTGCTGGCAGGGAAGCAACGACAATCTACAAAAGGGAATCTTTGTAGCAGTAACAGCATTAAATTGTCACAAATCTATCTGCAATGTATGTGATCTGTGAAACATTCTCTTCATAATCTTTAGGAATATTCACTAGAGTCATCATCTTGAGGATCATTAGTACTTTATTTGGGATTTTTCTTTCTCTCCTCACACGAAACACAATATGGTAATTCTAATCCCAAGCGATTACTTCTAACAGTAACGTTCTCTTTCGATATCTGCCCACCACAACAATGACAAATGTTTTGGCTTGCAAAGTGACTGCAATAGAAAGCTCTCTCGATATTATCACTGCACTTCAGGCCTTTAGTGTAAATCTTGTGATCAAGAGAGTGCCCTGGTTCAAGCAGCGAGCTCCCACACGAAAAGGTCCTTTTTTCTATGCTTTCAAAGACCTGTGTCTGTAACTTGGACGAAAGTGGTTTGTTCGAGTAAACGCACCGAGTCTTTTGGCATCGAAAGCATTTGATTACCGCACACACTTTGTTCCCTGTGTAAGCAGGAACTACGAGTCTTCTGGCTGAAGAAACGCTCTTGATTTCAAATTCTTCTGGCCATGGATTGGAGGTTTTGCTTGAAGAAAAACAAGACAGCCTAGAATCGGCGAAGAATTTTTCCAACACAATCTTTCTCATATTTTCGGGGTAAAGCTAGTTTACTAAGCGAAATACGGACGTTGAATTCGGCAAAGTCAAACAATGAATGATCTGCCGTTTAAATTCTTGGCCATTTATATTCAAAAAGTTTGGAATATTGTTGTTTACAACTTTACGAATTTTGATGGGTTTGGTGATGGGTACGGCAAGACGAAGCAATCAGTTATCTACAACCCTTCTTTATCTTCTAAGACTAAAATCAAGGACGAGAAGTGATCAGCTTTGAAGTAAAGAACCGACATTTGTTCCAGAAAAAACATCGGAATTCCAGATTTAAAAAATCCTTATTCGGTCAATATATTTTATCTTTTTTAAAATAAAATTTGAGACCAATTATTGAATTAATTAATAGGCGGAATCTTTAAATCCCTTCCGCGCGCCCTAAACCAATCAAAAAACGACTCAAAAATACAAACAACTGGGAAGCCAATCAAAACGTTCGTATAAGACTACTGAACCAATCAAGAACGAAGCCTTTTGACGTCATGACTTTTAAGGTGGATGCCTGATGTTGGGAGATTGCGTGCAGAAAGCTAAGAAAACGCCATTATATATATACCAGATTCCATTAAATTCGAGAGGATTTTCTAATAATGTCATTATAGATATCTCAGAAGTAGCTTAATTATTGTGCGGGTGGATAATAACTGAATAGTGGGAGGCAACGATTAATCTCGAATTTTCAAGACTTAGATGACGAGCACATATTGTTGAACATAATGTTGCATTCAAAATTCACTCGTACAAAGTAAAAAGGAACTTTCCAGAATTCGCTTGAGTGACAACGAAACGAAGGCTCCATTCCGGCGTTGTTCGACGTGATAAAATACAGTACATGACGTATAAACACATCAAGTGTACAACCTCGACTTGGAATCATTGTCTCGTAGTAACGATACACCTATTTCAAAAATCGTCGTCATCGCCAAAGGCGATAGGTCATTCCGACATGGAAATCGTTTCGATGACAACGTGATGATCATGATGAATCTGCGCTGTATGTTGCCGAGTATGATATCGAAGACTAGGGTTGTTTTAGGGTTCAAAAAAAAAGGTTGAAATATTGCTCATTTTACATGTATCCATTGTCAGTTAAAGACATCGCCGGTTGTCATTAAGGCGTTATTACCAGCTACTCATCTCATCAGATTAATCTTGATAAAACTAAAAAAGCGACTCGTGAAAGTAGCGAGAGTCAGTTGTGTTTATTTAGCTTTTACTGCAATTTATCATATTTTATATTATCATATCAGTTTGTCACACAGCATTATTTGGGCGTTTTTTACATCCACATTAGGAGCCCCCGTCTACACTTTGGACAACGCGTACTTTTGCCTCTCTATTTTATCCTCCCCACCGGCCACACCAAAATGGAATTTTGCCCAGTCGTTCTCAAAGGCGACTTCAAAACGCAGGCCTTGTATAACATCGTCAATGATGCAAATGGCGGGGACCTTAGAATATTGTGTCTCACAGCAATGGCAAACAAACTACGCATGCCCAGTGTTCAGTAGTCGGTGTGTTTTTTGAATCGTTGATGTGTGAACGGGCTGACAATTCTCCATTCACTTATACCAAAACCAAAATTATCGTTGATGCGAGAACATGAAAACACAGAATGAATTCCACTTTTTCTCGATGAAATTTGTGGCATTTCTTTCGTATTTCCATGTAAGCCTAGTAGCATTCAAGATGATTTTGAGAACTATAATGCTAGAATCCTCTACGTATTCTTTATGGGGCCCATAAGAGTAGCGAGATAATAGTGTTAATTAGGCTTACAAAATGAACTGCGAAAGGGATTCTGGTAGTATTGATATCGAGATATAAGAAAGGTAAAGAATTGAAAATGATTTTTTAAGCAAAGTTCAAGTGGCTTGTTATTTTACGCTATTTCTACTGTGAGGATACAAAACAATCAGAATGCTCGAATACTGTTATTGCTCTCAAATGGCTTTCTATTCTATTATTATTAGCAACATATTGCTCTCAAATGGCTTTCTTATTCTATTATTACTAGCAACATATTGCTCTCAAATGGCTTTCTATTCTATTATTACTAGCAACATATTGCTCTCAAATGGCTTTCTATTCTATTATTACTAGCAACATATTGCTCTCAAATGGCTTTCTTATTCTATTATTACTAGCAACATATTGCTCTCAAATGGCTTTCTATTCTATTATTACTAGCAACATATTGCTCTCAAATGGCTTTCTATTCTATTATTACTAGCAACATATTGCTCTCAAATGGCTTTCTATTCTATTATTATTAGCAACATATTGCTCTCAAATGGCTTTCTATTCTATTATTACTAGCAACATATTGCTCTCAAATGGCTTTCTATTCTATTATTACTAGCAACATATTGCTCTCAAATGGCTTTCTATTCTATTATTACTAGCAACATATTGCTCTCAAATGGCTTTCTATTCTATTATTACTAGCAACATATTGCTTCTTTGTTTCTTGATTTAGCTTGATCATATATCAAAAAACTAGTTTAGTATTTATGAACAATTATTCAATCTGGGAATTAATTACAACAATCTCCTTCCCAGACCTCGCGTTCTTAACGCTGACAATGCTACTGCTGACCAGTAGGAACGCAGGGTTTCGTGAGTACATTGATATCGATGTGACGTGGATAGCCCAGTACACATACCATGCATACTGGGCGCAAGTTGCTTGTACTTCAGTTAGTCTATCATCCTTTACATGGAAGTTTAAAGTCGAGAATGAAAGGCCGCGCATGGTGAGCGAACAGCCTACGCATGGTTTATAAAAGAATACACGCGTTATGCAGTCATTTTACAATAGAAAACATGCCCTAATTCAGTTCTACTGAACATCTAACAGACTTCGATATGACAAAACATTTCGGAGTTCCTGTCGGTCGGTCCTTCGGTCGGTTATAAAGTCATACAAAATCTGTTGTATATGCTAATACAAAAGAGCATAATCCTTGCAACGAATCCTTAAAGAAAATCTTATCAGCGTGATTTTTAAAGTGATTTTTACCCTTACGAAGCCTGGATCATCTAACAAAACGCGCAAATCTGATAATCGATTTAAGTACCTAGTCTAGTGCATTATGGGATATCAGTGTGAATAACATTACATTACACCTTAGTGTTGACATCAATGGTTCTTCCATTGTGCCTCGAGGTTTTATTCGTCACTCTTTGGTTTCTCAGCAGCATCATCGCTGGCTCCGTCAACTCGTTCTACAGATCCTCTGTTTTGCTTTTGGAGAATCTTCTTGAGCGAGTCACTCATGTAGTATGGTTTCTCGGCACTGCCATCGTTACGCTCAATATCCTCCACTGCGAGAAAAAGGGTACCTTCAATGCAAGAGCAATTCAAGGGAGGAGGAAGGGGGACGGTAGAGATCAAGAACAAGGATTTGGAAAATGACGTCATAGATGACGTAATACTATCCATTAGATATACGGCAAGAAATTGCATTAACTACAAGTATGGGGGGAGAGTAGTCAAGGTTTTAGTCCATGGAAAATGACGTCATATATGATGTCAATTCATATATGATACCATTCATCGAATAGAATAACATCATGGTTTAACGTCATATTTGGTCAATGAAAAATGACGTCATTTAACGTCATACAATTAATCGAATTAAAGGCATCGAAAGATAATTCAATCAAAAATGACGTCATCTTTAATGTCCTATTTAGTCACTAGGAAATGACGTCATATCCAGTCACTAGGAAATGACGTCTTATTTAGTCACTAGGAACTGGAAAATAAAACTGAACAAAATAAACATACTGCTGTTCATTGAGGTATATTGGAAACCACACACAAACTGTGATGATTAGAGGTGTAGGATTCATGAAGAAGGCTGTTTAACGGCTCGGCTTACGCCTCGTGAGTACATAACATTTTGACCAACTTTTGACGTCATATGGTGGTAAATAAGAGGACATACCACGATAAACCATCGTAAATTTGTTTTTTACTACAAAACTCACAAAACTCTAGGAAATAGACGGCGCGAAATCGAGAGGAAGAGAAAAAAGCAAGGAAATTCATGCCAAAAACCACTCCATTCAAACTCTAAAATAAAAATAAAATAAAAACAACTTTTCTTGTTCGAGCTGAAAAATAATTTTGACGTTATTTCTCGATTTATGAATGGTAAATTTTCACTAACGTTTTTGTAAACAAACTTTTTGATTGGTCACAAGTGACAAGCGAAAGTTCGGAAAACGCCGTTTGGATAAGCAACGGACGAGAATGAAGAACTGTACTGGCGCTTGGTTTGGTAGCCGGACGATTCACACCCATTTCACACCCAACAGCACTGGAAATAATCTGAGAACATCGCTTTATTTGGCTTGTGGACGGTCTGGAATAGTAGCAGACCAGACTGTGCTCACTCTTATGGCCAGAAATGGCCATGATATGCCTCGAAGGGACTCCTGAGTTTGACAGCGTTGTGATCGATGTGCTTACAAGGCTGGGAAGCGAATTTTCGGCTGTTTTTGTAAGTCTTTTTCTGCTACCATACAAGCAGACAGTAGTTCTTCATCATCATTATTGACGATTGGGATATAAATATCGAAAGAAGGTAGAATTTCACTCATTTTTTGGTTTGGAAAAACTCGAAAAACTTCTTGACAAACAAAGTTCTTACAAAGTGATAATCTTGCCTGACGCCATTTGTTGGTATGGCCTCTTATTTACGGCGTTTCTTAACCAATCAGCGCGCGAGAAAATTTACAATTGTGGTAAAAATTCTTATATACTTACAGAAGCAAAGGAAGATGGTATCGATGCACATGTCGTACACATCAAAGAACAACACTGTCACTACATAAGCAAAGATGATGGTGATCTATGACAAAAAATAATGTGTTAAACCAGTGACGGTAAAAGTGTTATCAACAGAATGTTATATGTGAGAGTGTAATGACGAAATTCGTTTTAGTTAATTATTAATATTTAAATTACCAACCAAACATTTATTGTACGATCCAATGAAAAAAATGACAAAATGTTTGCCACATTAACATCGAAATAACGGGCAATGTTTATAAAGAAAACGACCAACTATAATAAAGTACTCACGATGACTGGCACCACGTCATAGTTGAGGGATGTCGGGTCATCTTCATTGACTTTACGGAACCAGAAGTAGCTCGCCACACCTGGGAGAAAATAGAAGTCCAATTTCTCAAACTATAATAGGATTTCTTAGAGACCTTTTTTTAAAATAATTATAGGATTGGAATTTAAAGGGAGGGAGGGAGGGAGGGAGGGAGGAAGAAAGATTCTAAAGTATTTTATCTTACCTATGATGCCAGTGACAAAAACCTTCCCAAGAAACAACAAAAATGAAGTGACGCTGTTCACTGCTGCAACCCTGGTACAGCAAACGATAGAATCGAAAGTTAACACATTTTACGACTGATGCCAATATTCATGATGATGATGACAATTTCCTCACCTGAGTACATTCCTGAGCAGCAGTTGAAAGGCATCTTTGGCAGAGGAACAGAAATTTTTGCCATAAATCGCAATCTGTTAAGCACAAATAATACAAACACCATCAGCTATCAAAGTTAGCTGAACACAGTCAATTCTAAAAACCTTGTCGTTGACTGACTCAAGCCTACGCGACTGGACCTATGGGTGTGTGGGTAGCAATCACGGAATTGGTTTAAATAATCTCTCTGAATTAACAGAAACAATGGTTTGAAGTCGAGACTAAACTTGATTCTTTTATTCATCAAGTTCAACCTTGACTTAAAACCATTAAATTGTGATCCGTCAAGCGAATTCGGGGATAGGTCTATTGTCCCCCTTTACTGATACACCTAATTGAAAAAGAACGAAGGGGAGCATGCGAAGACAAACAATTATGCTAATTTCATGCGTATTGCAGTTTTCCCTTCCTGTGCACATTTTATGCATCATGGCTTTGGCATGTCATTTCAGAGTACCCCAAATCCTTTTTGGTCTTAGCTTCGATGATATGACCTTCTCGAACCCGAATAGGTTTTTTTCAATTAGGTGTATGATAATAATGGAATAATAGCGAGCAAATACTCCTTAAATGTAGTGTTATGTCAGGGATGTTATTATTGTTATACTCACCACAATGTAAGCGTTCTTGTTCAGGAACCTCAGGCACTTCTCCAGACACCAGAAACAACATTTGCAACAACTGTAATTACATAAATAAAATAATCAGAATAAAGAGAAGTTCAACAGGGTGGCTCTTCTTCCACTGGATTCCAATAAGAATTGAAAATGGATTTGTTCGGAGGGAAGAAAACCAGACAACCCAAAGAACAACCCTCCAAGCCGGCAAGAGAGAATTACCAAGCAGCTCTACTCGTTCATACAACGCTACCTGTCCTTGACAACCAAAGCTACTTATTCCACAATGCCTTCTTGTTTCTTATGGTAACAAACGTTTGCTATTGAAGAGTTGGGAGGCTTTCCCTCTCATTTTAAGATAAATATGACAATATATTGATACATTTTAGGACAGTTGAGCTCTGACACATTATCCTGCCTTAATATAAAGATATTGGTATAATAAATTATGAATTAGAGTTGCTAAACTAACCAAAGAATGAATTTCACTGCCTTGTTGTCCTGACCATATTCTATGAAAACAATGAAACGTAATGCAGTGACATAAAAACCATTGGTAAGACAGGAACCTTTAGTCACTTTTATTGGGAAAGTAATTGATTAGGAATAGATTCTTACAAGAGGATGTGCACATATTTTATGAGTAACTGTGCTGGTGATTGGACCACGATTATGAGATAACCTGTTTGTGTTTAAAGAAAAACCAATGACTTTTGAATTCAATGTATTTTAAATTCCACATGATTTTCGATACACTTGTTCACTTGGTTATTCTCACTGGGGGGAGGGGGGGGGGGGGGGGTTACTTCACCAAGTCAATGTATCAAGATCTTGGGGGTAAAAACCAGTGTTTGGTATCTTTTAGAAAGATAAAATTAAGTTCCAATTTTGGCATTTCTTGTTATATTTTAGGGTATCTCTTAGGGGTAAAAAATCGTCCAATCACACCCTTATTAAAGGAATTTTTAAAGAGTATACCTGGTACTTTTACCCTTGAGCACGCCCCCTGGCATTAGTACCAAGCATTTAATCAAATTGGGTGTGACCAATGAACCAATGTATGCAATTTTTTCCAGTCATTAGCACCAGACATTGATTCAATTATGCAGGGTGAAAATAGGAATATTCCTTTAAAAATACTCTCTTCTATCAAGTGCTTTGGGTGTGACCAATAAACCGATGTATGCAAACTAGAAAATAAAGATCGAAGAGTATGTGACCCAAGATTACCTTTTAGTTTCCTATCAATGTATTCCAGCACTGCTCTGATCATCTGTACTATAGCTATGATAGCTGCACCAAAAGCCAGTGATCCTGTGTGGTATCTGGAAAATAGTAGTTCATAGGTAGCAATACCATTTATTACAAGGAGTGGGGTTGACCTCTCCAACACTTGCCTCCTTGGAATTCCTGGTTAAGTAGGGTGGGACAAATAGCATAAAGGCACCACACCCACACCTATCCTGCACGGAATCAACTGGTTCTGTCTGCATGCGTAGGTACAACAATCCTGTTTTTTCGAGGTATTTTTCTGAAAGAACCCTTACACTGTGTCTTTTAGCCATTTCGAGGTGAAAGACTGGGATCGAGTTGGCATTGCCGTGTATTGTGGGATTGTCTTAGGGGACTAAATAGACGCCATCTTCTATGTATGTCCCTGGAAACAGTCCCACAATGCACTACAATGCCAAAGTGACACAGTCTTTTACTCAACCTTGAATTGGCTAATTCTCGTCATAAGCTTCAGTACCATTTTCCTGATCTTCCCTCCCCTAGTTTCTCTCAAATATTGAAACATACCTTATTGTCCTCCAAAAAGATGACAAGATTGGCAGAGTGGGGATGTCCTGGAAGAAGTAAGTTGTGATAAAATACCTACAGCACTGTGAAATCCTCGTTCCAAGGATTTCTTGATAAGCTTAAAGCCTGGGGAGTGGAGGGTGGGGGTGGTTTGTATTTTATGTTTTAAAGCTCCTAGAAGAAGCATTTCTAATTGCTTTTGTGTGAGACCCCTTTAAGGTGCTTTAATGTGCCTAATGTAAGAATTTATGGATTGTCTAACCTGTGGCTTGTGGAATGCAAAATACCAGGATGCAAAGGCACCAGCAAGAACACACTGACCCAAAGCGATAATGAAGTTCATGATCCACAACCAACCAAAGAAATGATAGACCTGCATCCGCAGAAGATGTCTGGCGAGGAAAATAAATAATAAAAGTAATAATTATTGATAGGATTGAATGGTGGCATTTCCACAGAGTGGCACTTCATCCACTGATTACAATCAAAATTCAGAAGAAAAAAAAATTTTCTCAATCAAATTTTCCAATAAAACAAACTAAAAGTCTACTTAATTGTTTCCCAACTTTTTGGTGTATGATTCACTTCTGGGTGTCTAGGTATGTACCCCATAACCCCCTCCCAGTGTCTAAGTCCCCCTTACCCCCCCCCCCTCCTCCCCTGCTAGGGCTATACTTACTCATTTCCTTTGTATCTTATAAGAATACAGCTTACCTCACCCCCTCCCCCCTCCCCTCCTATGCCAAGAGACAGAAAGCTTCTGGAGAGCTATGAGGAGAGTAATGCTAGGACTATGCTTACTCATTTTCTTTGTATCCTATAAGAATACAGCTGGCAGATGTATTGGGGTACATTGAATCAAATGTCTGCAACAAGAAAAGTTTGATATTAGAGGAAGAGTCAAACAATGGTCCAAAATAGTTGGTAGCCAACTTTGGATATTCTGAAGATATAACTAGCTAAAAACTAGTGTGAGCGGTGTCAGTGTGTCTAATGAAACAGTGATGATGAAAAGGTAAATTATACACTGTGAAAAAGATGAAAAAGAAAAAGATGAAAAAAAAACTACTAAAATGTAGTAAGTTATAGTAAGTTTTTTCATCTTTTTCATGGTGTATAATATACCTTTTCATCATCACTGTTTGGATATTCCAGTTGAGTGATCAAGAAGAAAAAATCTGAGTTAAGGCTCCAGCAAAACAATAATAAAATCATATTATTATTTACTTTTTCTGAGATTTTCTAAAATCTCAACCAGAATATTCATTGGAAGTTAGCTATCATGTTTCAGAGACCTGTTGAAATACTTGGTGACCTTTTCCTTTCCTCTAAAATACTGGAAGAAAAAAGGAGCAAGGTTTCTATTTCATTACCTTGGCATCACAATCAGTTGAGTTTGTCAGGTTATAGATGTCATTTTCTGGTACATCGACAGTCTTGTATTGTGGCTTGCCATTAGTAGAAAGGAAACTGATAAGTAATACGCAGTCAAGGAAAACATCAAGGTTCATACTATTATATTAAAAAATTTCCAGGAGTTTTCCAGGGTGTGAAATAAATATGAAAATTCCAGGGCCCTTTACTTTGAAATTTCATGTCAGAAATAGTGAAACAGTTTTCCTTTACAACAAGCATCATCTTTAACTAAATGTTGGTGCAGAATGCAGGTCTCTCATATTTAACCTAATGATAATAGAAATTAGGAGTTTTCCAGGAGTTGGTGTCAAAAATATATCTTACAAGGTAGGCTTCATGAAGGCCCAGTGGAAGAAATTGTCAAAATTCCAGAAGTTTTCCAGGAATTCATGGTTCATTTTATTATAAGAATCTTGGTAACCATCATCAACACATGTGTACTCTGGCTAAAATATTAATATATGATAAATTATAGTCAAGAATTGAAAATATAAATTATAATTATTTACCATTTCTTACTACCAGCAATATGTCCTATATTAGTCCTTTAGTGTTTACAGTACTTCATCAATACGTACTAGTCTCTAAGGCTTTAAAGTATTCACTGTAATGTAACACTTAGTACAGAGTCATTAAACTGATGATGGATGATGGATATCGTCCGAAATATCTACTCAAGAAAAGTCTAGTTATTCTTTTCGTTTATAAATTTTTAGCCCAAAGAAACGTATTCATAAATTATTATAAACTTTTTACTTCATTGCAGGGAACAATCAGACTCATGGTTTACCTTTCAATTCCAGGACTAGTTGGAGTCAATGTTTATGAAGGGAGTAAACAGGAGAATCCAATGAAAAAACCCTCAAAGCACAGGAGAGAACCAACAAGCAACTCTATTCACCATGCCTGGGATTTTATCTAACTCGGGTTGCACGGGCAAGAGAGTGCTTATTATCATTGAACACAACTTGTGTTTTCCATTAATTATAAATATTTAAAAATAACTTATAAGAGTTAATTAATAATTTATGATGAATAAAGGATACAGCAAAACACCAATGAACCAGACAAACAACATGAGCTGCATCAACCAAGGAATAAGAGGAAAGAGCAGAGTAGAAAGCATTGAAGATAAGGCCCTGAAGATAGAATCAAATGGTAGTATTGTTAAGGGGAAATACACTATTTTTTTATTTGTAAAATAGTCCACTGTGTTTCTTGATTACAGACTCACTCGATCAGTATATTCTTGTATTAGCCTTATTTTCAGTGTCCAAATATTAATGAATACCAATGGTAAAGTGTCAAAGTAAAGGATGCACAACTTGAACAACATTCCAGAAACTATTCACATCCCCCAGAGAGAGGAATTTGGAATTTCCGATGGGGGAAGGGGGGTGGGGGGAGCAGGAAACATGAATATTCTACACAAAATTCGAGGCTAATCCCAAGCAACAGATTGGGAAAAAACTACACAATTTGGTGTGGTAACTAGATTTACACAGAGTAATTTCCATCTACAGTAGGCATCAATTAGAATTTTGAAAAAACTGAAGAACTCAGAGAAAAACCCTCAAAGCACAGGAGAGAACCAACAAACAACTTTACTCACATACTACCGAAACCCAGAGGTACTGCAAAACTCGGGTCCCATTGGTGAGAGGCAAGTGTTCTCACAGTCACCCCCTTCTTTGAAAATCCTGGACCCCCCTTTTCTATAGCTTACTTGCTCGCTTCACTGATCAACTCTACAGCAATCTTGATGCGACTGCACAGGACCAGTAGTATTAGTAGAATGATCACCAGCATGATGCTCAATAGTATACCTGGCATGAAAATTACATCATTGAATATTAGAAGTATCATAAAGAGGTTATTAAAGCCAACGAAATTAAAAGAACTTCAAATTTGATCAAATTATCCTTGAAACAACCTCAGCTAAATCACAGATAAATTTGGGATAATGTTAAAAGTGTGTTATGTTTGTTAGGGAGAGGAATAACTAATAACATGGACACATGCATCAGCTAAATCACAGATAAATTTGGTACAATGTTAAAAGTGTGTTATGTTTGTTAGGGAGAGGAATAACTAATAACATGGACACATGCATCAGCTAAATCACAGATAATTTGGTACAATGTTAAAAGTGTGTTATGTTTGTAAGGGAGAGGAATAACTAAAGAACATGGACACATGCATCAGCTAAATCACAGATAATTTGGTACAATGTTAATAGTGTGTTAGGTTTGTTAGGGAGAGGAATAACTAAAGAACATGGACACATGCATTCTAAAAAAGGAGTTTTTTCTAAGGAAAACATTGGTTTATCAAAGTTCACGAGTTCAATCAACGCGATAAATAATTGACAATGAGCAACTATGGTGGGCTGCTTATGTAAACAACAACAAAAATTCAACAGAAACTTGAAAAAAAACATAATGGCTGTGATACAAGAAATTTCTCAATAAACATAAATAGCCTACCAAGAGCCAGCCATGTCTCCTTAGAATCCTTGTAAGTGGACAGATCAACTGTAAACTTGAGTTCAAATGGCTTGCTTTCACCTGAATCATTCAACATCTTGAACTTGGAGAAGCACCAGTACATGCCTAGGTAAATAAATCCAACAAAAGGGCACTCACTTGTAACATATCAACTCACAACTCAAAAATCTGTAAAATCCACAAGACCATGTAATTATAATTTTGTCAGACTAACATATAATTTTCAATGAAGTACAATTTTTAGAGTCTGATTTTAAATGTAAAATGTAAATGAACTTGGGATACAAATAGTGTACGAATGTTGGGCTTACCAAAGATGATAAGAGCAATGACGGCCAGGATGGTAAACCATATCAATGGACCAGCTATCCATCTGAAAAATAGAATGAAAAATAATGAGGTTTTATGTCATGATAATGATTGGTGGTGACATAGACATAGACATAGATTTATTTTTGGTACCTGAATGTTTACATTGATCAAAGGTATTACAAAGAATTGTTCAGAACTAAGGTACAAGCTATCTAAAATAACTAAAAAGTTAATCTAGTTAGACAGCTATACGTTTAACATTTATATATGTGATAATGATGATGGTGTTGATGATGATGTGATAATTGGTGATGACGACCATGGTGTCGAAATAATTGATGATGATGATGATGATGTTTATGATGATGATTGGTGAAGATAATAAGGATCATGATGTTGACGATGATGATGTTGATGGTGAGGTGATGATGTTGAAGATGATGTGATGATGATGACAGTGAACATGATACCACTTTGAACCATTTTGATACCAAAAAGCATATTATCATTTTACAACTATCACAACTCTGTGAGGCATCTGTGAGGCACTCATCCATGAGGTTCACTCCATACACTCTTCCCATTCAATCACACCACTCATCTTAAATTTTTATTTTTACAGTGAATGGGGCACCCGGAAAAAAATCTTCATGGCAAAGGAGATAACACTTCAAAGTAACACAGCTCAAATGAGGTTCAGTTGAACATTGAATTATGTACCGATAGTATCTCCAGACATAAACTATACATGCTATAATAAGAGTATACTACCCTGTATGATAAGAATATGCTAACCTTGTTATGATGATGTAAATCAATGCCAGCACCATAGCTAGAATAAAGCCCCTGCATAAAACAGAAAGAAACATTATTATCATATGACCCGTACGGCCCTGCTCATAAAGGAACAATAAAACCATTTGAAAAAGTGACATGATGGGGTCTGGACGGGTCGACGCAAGTGGGCCGGAAAAAAAACGTCCAGCCCTGCTCAAATTCTGGCACTTTCTTTTTTTAAATAATTTTATTTTCGAGAGGGTCATATGATGAAATGCTTATTGACTGAGTTAGGTAGGGCTGTATGGGAAAATATTTGGCTTTTGGTCATTTGGCATTGCCTGGAGCCAAATATTTTCTGTACAGCCTGACCTTACTCAGTCAATAAGTACCTAGGATTGATTCATGATTTCACAACTGAAGAACGTGGTAATTCCAAAAAGTAGGGAGACACCACCTGGACAAAGTAGTGTTATAAGGACTAAGGGTAGAGGAGATAATACCCTTAATAACTTACATCTTTTGAGTTCATTCAACAGCTTACCCCATGGGGGTTAAAGGGGTGGGGGCTAGCAAATATATCCAATCAAAATAAAAATATATTTACACAACCAACATAATATTATTCTAAAGCCCTTACACTAGAATCCAATACCACACAGCCTTGACATCATCAATAATCTGGAAAAAAAATTGATTAACACAGGAAAATCTTAAACAACAAACTTCAAGGCAATAGTTTTCAGTAAGGTTACCATAACCATAACCTTATGTTAGCCACATGTGATTGCAACCTAATTTTGAGAAGGGTCTATTCAAATACTGAGATCATTAAAGTTTAGTATGTTTTTTTCCATTTTTTTAGCACATAGAAGGAGGGGGGAGGGGGGTCGGAAAGCTTTACAAACAATAACCTAACCTCCCCTCCATGGTAGAGGCAACAATTGCATAACCCACCCTACATCAACCTGCAATAGTTCTCAACCCCCTTCAACATGGTATAACCCCCATACCACTTTCAGAAGATAACATAACCCCCCTACAATGTTGCCAACTCCCCCCTCCATGCACTATTAAATGAAAGCCACCTAAATGTTCTACCTTCATTCCAACATTTTGAGCATCTAGAACGATCTTTAAATTTCTGAGGGAAAAACATAAAACATTAAATTTTTCTAAGATTCTCTCCAAGAAATATTGGCTTAATATACCAAGCACAAAAATACCTTACAGCATGACAAGCAAAAGTAGGACCACATTTAATAATGTAATAATATTAAATAGAAGTTATTGCAAACTTCTATGCAGCAGAGTTATTTTGCAGCCGCTATTAAACATTACTATCTAAGCCATATGAAGGTCTAGCCATTTGTAAAGATGTAATCACGAAGACAGCACCTTCTCCTCAGTTAATTTACGGCTCTGATAGTTGTCCTGGCTTGGACCCCAACCATGACCTGACGCACATCAGATCAACACTCTTATCAGAATCAATTTTATTTTAGTGAATGGACCTACTTTATTGCCTCAAGTATCGAGGTACCAGTAACATTTGCATTGGACTGTGAGTTAGTAACATATTTATCAAGGCCACCTAATCCAGTTGGAATACAGCGGTAAAGCACTGCAGGTATAAAGACAAGCAGATTATTATTAGTATAACATTAAACATCAATTAGATCAACTAATATTTATATTAGTTACAAAAAAATATTAAACAAAATAGAACAAACAGAACAGAAAAGAACAGTATCAGGTGTACAAGGTGGTGTAAGGGTGTGGTGTGGTGTAAGGTGGTGTGGTACAAAGTGGTGTAAGGGTGTGGTGTGGTGTAAGGTGGTGTGGTGCAGAGTGGTGTGGTGCAAGGTGGTGTGGTGCAAGGTGGTGTGGTGCAAGGTGGTGTGGTGCAAGGTGGTGTAAGGTGGTGTGGTGCAAGGTGGTGTAAGGTTTTGTGGTGCAAGGTGGTGTAAGGTGGTGTAAGGTGGTGTGGTGCAAGGTGGTGTGGTGCAAGGTGGTGTGGTGCAAGGTGAAGTTTGCCTTTTCTATGATATTCAAGTCTTAAATATATCATACTAAAACAATTATTCCCCTCAGGCTCATTGAATGTTGGGAAATATTTACCTCACTGCTCGAAGACTCAAGGCTAGGTAAATATTCCTCTATATTATAGTTAATAGAAAGGATACAATTCCACACTATCATAACTATGTCACTCAATATTCACTCAATAATTGTTAATAACTAATATTAATGTAATATTTCACCTGGTGCGCTGGCTAGGTAGTAGGGAGCACATTTCGATTCCTTGATCAGAGTGGTCCTTTCACTCTTTATTTAAAAAGAATTATTATAAATTAGACAAGAGAATTGAATAAGCCTTTTAAGCTACGTTGTTTGTTGTGCACATTTCAGACCTGATTACGGGCCACTCTTGGTAATGAAACCTTGGGATTGATTCTTTCATGTGTACAGGATTCATGCTACATTTTCGTCATAAAAATTCAAGGACTTTTTAAGCACTTTCCAAGCACAAAAATTCGATTTTCAAGAACAAAGTTTTTTGTATTAGAACGTGGTTTAAGCATTGATTCAATGTCACAGTGCAGGTAATTCAGCCGGGGCTACTAGCTGAGATAAAGAGATCTTTAATATACGCATTTATGAAATATATGCAAAGATCTTCAATCAATTTTAATCATTATATATTTTAAAAGGAAAGTTAGAAATAGCATTATGTTTGCATTAAATTCAAGGAGTATTCCAGGAGTTTTGGCATTTTCTCTATTTTCAAGGGCTTTTCAAGCGTCCTTAAAAATGTGTTTTCAATTCAAGGATTTCAAGGAGTAGCACGAACCCTGTGTTCAAATATTTTAATATGTCCGAACGATCTGGTGGATGACAAAATTGGATGTGAGCTTGAGAAAACTCAAAACAAGGGAGACAACACTGCAAACTCTGCTTTAGAACATATGATGCTGAAAACAGGAATGAAATCCAAAACCAATTTGATTTCATAGAGTCTATTCAAGAATTATACAGTCATAAACAAAAAGGTTTGCCACTCTTTTCACTGCTAAGCGCTGATGAAGACCACAGTGAAGGTACCAACCAACTTATTAGACTGACGGAAGTGCATTGCCCAATTATCCTGTCGTGACTGCTGTCTCAATCAGCACATAGCAATGAAGAGAATGGTAACTTTCAAGTGAATAAAATGGGAAAACATTTGCATATTCAGGATGAGATGAAACGAGCTATATGATGCTAACTTCCATTAAATTTAACTTGGTAAAAAGATGATTAAGGTTTACTAACTGTAGTGTTTGGCTTTGCGATGCCTGGCTTGCAGATCATGTTCTCGTAACTGACAGTAATACCAGCTTCATTCTTTGTTGGACATTTGCTGACACAAACCTGGCAATGATGAAAGGAAATATCATTGGAATATTATTCTAAAGCTCATTAATAATTATTAGATATACACAAGACACCAGATAACAGAGCCAAAAGCTTAATTTAGTAAGACGTTTCGAAAGAGATTACTCTTGGAATTTGGAACTCAAAAACATCTATTCAACAGAATTTAAATATTAGTATCACGATTCTCCTATAATTTGGGTAGAGGGAAAGCTGTCAATATTGTCGTCTCAAAAATACCCTGCATAATATGCTAATGGTGTTTGATTGACAGCAAAAATTGCACTTTTTTGGTATTTTTTCTGAATGCAATTTATGGTTCTCTGGAAGAAAGATTCCTCTCTTTTACAACTTTTATAACATTTATTTTATTTCCTGATGATGTTGTACAAGGATAAGGAAAATTAAAAAATATGTATCTTGCAAAATTTGTTTTCTTTCAAACTTTGAAGAAAATTTCTCACGACTCCATCCAATACAGAATACATTTTTTCCCAACTAGCCATCGATATTTTGTGGTATTGCCATCTCAAAATCACAATAATTATTTTGTTTTATTTTATATAGTTTATATTGTTTACCTGTGGTGTTGGGCAAGATGGTGATGACAGCTGAGAGATATCAAACTTGATGCACTTGGTGAGGTCAAAAAACACCAAGTACTTTTGATTGCTGCAATAATAACATCACTTGATCACTTTAACTTCCACTTTAGTGACTTTGCACCTTCACATGATTAATTTTAATTACACTTTTTAGCATTTGTCTAAATATGATACTTACGGATAGTCTTTTCCACAAACTTTTCCTAAAAACATAAATAAAGGACATTATCATATAAAATAATATTCATAAAATACCTATATTTCTTGTTCAAAAAACTGATATTTTCACGTGTGAAAATAACAAGCTATTTTCATACGTGAAAATAATCTTTACCATGTGTATTCAAGCTATATATTAGTTTATAAATAAAAACTCCTTATGATAATAAAAAGCTTGTTAAGTTGATTTTATGGATAATTATATAATGAACAGAATATTACATGGGTGCTTGGAGATATGAAATTTATCTTCTCCTGTTTTTATGAATCTCTTACTCATTTGCTGAGCTCACGTTCATGAGAGATCTTTTCAACACTTGAAGATAAATTTCGTATTTCAGTCCGCCCATGTAATATACTCTATTTATTTCAGTTAAATGTGTTATGGTTATCATAAGAAATGCAATACCAATTTATGTATTAAAATTATAGACTTATGTCCAACCTCTAAAGCAGAGATTAAACTTAAAAAATACAGTAAAAATAATAATTATTATTAACAGTACTCTGCCCTAAAATAAAAACTTAATCTCTGATGCATTGGCCATAAAAGATTTAAATCTTTAAAAAACAATTTTTCATTTTTATTAATATAAAGATTAACAGTCCCCTTCACAGTTTCCCTGCGCCATCTTCATGATCAAAGGTAGCCCTGCTTTTCAATCAAAGCAAGATAAACGGATGGTGAGCTTGAAATGATAGAGAGACATGAATAATATTTGATTTGACGATGTTCTTGCAATTAGGCGTATATAACTCTTATTTTACTCTTTCTTACCCTGTGAATCTGTTGGAAGAAGAAGCCGATTGAGATCGCCCTCAATGAAAGCTGAAATAATGGAAGAAAATAAATAAATAAACCAAAATATCCTATACTATCAAATGTTGAAATCCCAAAAATTCTGATGGCTGTTGAATAGGTATTATTGATTCCATTATATTTTCACCAAAGGAAAAAAAAAAACACACTGCACTAACAAATCCAGAGAAAGTGGATTCGGTAGTAGGAGTTAGGTGAAATCTAAATAGGAAACAATAATATGCAGGCTCTCTAGGTAACAGCTAGCTACCCACATTGAAATCATTCTAGATCTAGATAAATTGCATGAAAATTAACATTGAGTCCATAATAATACATTGAGTAGTTTATGTATAAAATTACAGTATCCAGTATCATTATAGTTAATATTCATTATGATATCGTTCATCACCACAGATTCAGACTGGTATATCTGAGGGGATATGTCCTATGGCAAAGTTCTGAAGTATCTCAATAAATTGATGGTACTTGATAACATAAGGTATCAATAGCTATGGAGGGGAGTTAAACAAGCATATAAGCTTATAAAAAGATAGTGCTCCTCTTTAAAAGTTAAAAACTCATCGGATCTTAAGGTCTCTAATATCAATAGGGGCATGACAAATTTTGCACTATCTTTTCGTAGTCGTGATGGTATACGTAGATTGAAACTTTAGATTTAAAAAAATCGGGAATCAACCACGATTTAGTGTTAAAGACGAGCACAGGACCAATTTTAAGACTCCTTTTCGTACTCGATCTCGTACTCGTGCTCATCTATTTAAGATCTAAGGATCATGGAAGATCAATGTGCTGCATCATAATACAGTACTACACTGTACCCATCGTTGGCTGGATTATACATACCTACGATTCCCACTATCACCATGCCAATGATATAGGCCACAAAGAGAATACAACAGATGATATCTGTACATGATCTAGAAAAATATTTAAATGTAATTTGAGTTAGCAGGGGGAAAGATAAGTTTAGCTGTCATTAATATTTGTAATGATCATGGAAGCATGCAGGTAGCGTAGTGGTGAGTCAGTGCTAGTCTATCGCCAAGACAACACAGGTTCAATTCCAGGACAAGGAGAGTTGTTTGTTGGTTCTCTCCTGTGCTTTGAGGTTTTTCACCGAGGTCTCTCCGCAAAAATCAACTTCCAAGTTTAAAGTTTTACCCTACGATAGGTGCTAAATACAATATGACACTTAACACCTGTGTAGTATGCTTGCTCTTTGCAAGCTTTGTACCTCTTGCTTGTTGCTTTTTGCTATAACTGTTAGTTATGTTACACTTTTTACCATTCTAGCCTCAAGTTAATATTGCTTCTGCTACTCTAGCTCAAGGGAACAAACAGAAGCAGCTACCCTTCTGACCTTTTTGGAATCATATAACTGTGAGTAATATTAATAAGAGTCTTATTTCTCAGAACTTAAATTTGATTGCCTCTAAACTTATTATGGTAAGAGTGGCTGCCTTACCGATCCTCGATTGGTCCTTTGAATGTTGGATCATGTGACCTCTTCTTGCCTACGATCAGATAAAGATAAAAGACTAGTTAGATTTTAATTCACAAGTGGATCAAATGTTCTCAATCTGTCCATGATGTTGGAATATTATGTACTTATTGTCAACCCGTCCGGCCCCCATCACATGCCTTTTTCTAAATGGTTAATTATTAGAGCGCGCGAGCAGGGCTGTACGGGCCATATGATAAGTTCTATTAAGAACATATAGAAGTATGTATTTAATCAATGCCTAGGTTATCCGATGATAATAAATGATATGACTATCCCTCTCATGCAATTTTATGACTACATGCTCATTTGGTCAATGATAGCTAAGAGTTTTGAGAGTATTTATAAAGCTAGTGGTAGTGTATGTGTATCATCTACATAAATATTGGCCTCTGCTTTAAAGGAGACTCAAAAATTATTCCCTATCTTATGACATAAAATAAAACTTTATCTATTATGGTTAATTTAGCTGTTGCTAATAGCCTGAAGCGAGATGACGTTTTACCCCCGACTCTATACCATAATAATTTTTTAAATTCTTTCATATTAAGATGTTCGATTCCTTAGAGAATACAGGAACAATAGCCATAATTAAAGAACAAAAGCAGTGTGAACAGGATTATGGTCTAGAGACGGGAGTAATATGTCATCTGGCTTCAGGCTTATTGAATTCATAGACTGTGTGCCATATATCTGTGAAACAAAAGCAAACATGTTCTAAATGCACCTATTTTCTACAAAATAGTAGATATTACTGGAGCAAAACATTGGAACAAAAAGAAACATCTCTACACATCTGTTTGGTTCATGGGTCAGTGGATTCAAGGCTATTTTAAAACTAAATAGATATAACATATAATGGTAACAGGACAATGTAGAGTTCAATTCTGCTAGTAATATTGGATATAATTTTATGGCATATGATCTCATAAAAAGATTTAGGTGTCACAGTCTTTGTATTTTTTACATGATAATAAAATTATGCGTGCTAATAATATAAAACATTTCCTATTGAATGCTCTAGTGCTTATTATAGGTTATAGGGTATTAATAAATAAGGCTTGCATTTTTAGCTCAAAACGTGTTCTCATTATTCTAGAGCTGACCGAATATAGCCTAACTTTTTTAAATACACGAGGGTTTTGGTAAAAAAAAAGAAAAACACATTCGATAATCCATGATGGGAAATGCAAAAACAGAATAAATTCGTTAATAAATATAAAACTAAAATGTTTTACTATTATAAGGAAATCGTTATAACGAAGGAGTTAAATTACGACAGGTAAACATGACATATGAAGCTAAATTTTAGACGTCCGTGTTTTCCATACTTGGACTACTTTTGCTAAAATTCAGGAGAGAATTTATGCCAAGTTCATTGTTCCAAGTATTGTGGATATCTTTGGCTTTAGATAAGATACAGTGGCTTCAACTGAACTTTGTTTATCGTTGCGTGTTGAAAAAAAAACATCGATGTCAAGTCAGTCAAAATAAGCTTACGGTACTAAACTTGTCAACAATTTATGAGTAAAACAAACGCTTAAACCCGAAATAAAATTAAAGAATAAGATAGACTACGTTTAAGTATGCTTTGACTAGCTTATTTTAGTTAAATTCAGTATTTTAAAGGTTGTTTTGATGTATTTAGTGACTCACCTAAGTCTACTTCATCTGCCATTTTTGTTTTTAACTGAGAGACTTCGGGGTTAATCATTATTCACAGCTTTGAATTATTAATCAACCATTACGAATAAAGACCCAATGGGAAAAGGGAAGATATTCTCATTCAAAACATAAATAAAAGAGCAGCCATTCAGAGCACTTTGAGGTTTAAACCAAACCATTGAAATTATCTTGAACCGCAAACCTGCAAAGTGTTTTGCGAAAGCTTCTTCTACTTAGTAACAAAACTATGGGTTGGGGAGGGGTGGGGAGGGTCTGTCTACGCATACACGACACATTTTAAAAGATATTTTATGATTAAAAATTATCATTTCTTTTGTAAAACATTCTATCAAATATTCAGAAACTTGTATTGATGATTTTAAATCAAAAAAAAATTGTAAAAATTTTGGTTTTCTGGAAAAATTTGATATTCCTTTGTATTGTTTTTAAATGGTCCCGATTATGAGGGTCCCGAAGCGGCAAAATGGGAGCTTGGATTCGCCTTTTTGGGGCTGGGAAAATGGAATCGTTTTTATGCACTGGGAATGGGATTCACAAGCGAAAAAAAAACACAATAAAAAAAGGGAATGGGTTTGAGATTTAGGCAAAACATAGGCTGGGACTATGGGATTTGGTCAAAAAGGTGGCTGGGAAATGGGATGAGGTCCCCTTGTGAACCCTCGTTTATATGTCCTATATATTTATTTTTTTAATTTAGCAAAAGTTAATACACTCCCCTTCCTAAATATATATCGAGTTCGAGCATGAATGCACAAGTTCAGTCATAAGGAAACGGCTTTAAATGTACACAAATTAAAAAATAAAAAATAAAAATAGTAAAAGTTTAAATAAATAAAATGAATGCCATGAAGATTATCACACAAAACTTACCATCCACTTTATTCAAAAGCTGCAAACTCTCCGCTATTAAAGTAGATAAACATGATAATCAAATTTTAATTTTAAAAATTAATCAGAGATGAATAATTATGATAACATAACACGCAAGATCCAGAAACTTCAAAATGAACACGTAATAAGATAGATTTGCTGTACTTTTGTTTGCAGGGCAAAGGATAAGAATTTTAAGGAATTAATAGCTATAAAGGGTACCCTATAAAGCGTATATATATTGTGAAAGATAAGGAATACCACAAATAAGTTAGGAAAGATTTCAAATTTGGAATCAAGGTTTACAGATTTTACGAGTTAGACTGAATAAATTAGGGTGTACCCCAACTAAAACTATCGGATTAATCATATAAAATTCGTCTATAAGTGCAAGAAAAAACTTAGCAGAACTAAGGTCTGAAGTTAGGTCAAATAACTTCAGTTGTCATTAATTGAATCAAAAATCTCGTTACTGGATTTTAGATTATACCCGAAGCTGTTTCAAGCTGGAGCTCCATGTACGAGGTCACTTTTATGCTATTTCGAAGCTGGACCCCTAAAAACAAGAAGCGCTCATTCTTATGGCAATTAACTGTAAATTTGCTTACCTTTAGCTTGCTTTCCCTCTACAGTGTCGGCCATTCTACAACGTATCTTCTGGAGCTTTTCGCGTTGCAACCTCTTTGCGCTTCAAGAGACCATAAGATTAACATTATATGCAAATCACATTTTTCTTTTATGTCCTGGTAATATCAGCATGCATTAATGATTGTCTAAAAATATCAAGGGAATAAACATGGCTCTGTTGACTTTAGATTGAGTGATGGACTAATGAGAGTGATAAAATGTAATAACAATTAGTGGGAGATTAACAAAATTATTAGCATTTTGACTAAGAACAACTGAAATGTGAAATATTAAAACGCAACTGTTTTTATTTGCAAATTCGTTATGATTATACTCTTACATTTTCAAGGTGTAAAAATATTTTGAGGCATACTGAGTGAAACCATGCAAAACTTTCTCTAGCTCAGTAAACATGGCAATAAATCAGTATCTGCTTTTTATTATGCTTTTTTAGGTATAGAACATAAAAACTAATTTCTGACTATTGATAGTTGAATTTAGACTATCAAATATTAGGAAAATGAAATATCACAGACAGAAATGAATAAGCAAAAAAAAAACAAAAACAGAACGGTACAGAATTAAACAGAATATAATGAAAAAATGGAATATCACAGATTAGGGGTTGGGGAAAAAAGAACAGAGAGAATGGAATAAAATAAGATAAATAGAAGGAGAGTGGACTATATGAGACAAGAAGGAGAGGAGATATTTCTTATAAGGATTTTTGATGCAGTAATGCTCAATGATTATTCAATGTTTATTAATCTTTATTAGAAAAATAGTGCAACAACTAATAAATATCATACATTTTTGAGAAACATTTTTACTTAACCAAAAATTTAAAGCAAACGAATGAAACTTCATTTTTTACAATTAACTTTGAAAACTTCAGTGAATTAATTTTTCCCCAGGTAGCTAAATTTTACTGTGCAATGTGTTGTGCCATGAACACTTTAACGTTTCAAATCTCTGCCTTTAAAAACATCAAAGTGAAGTTTGTCACTATTCTCATGAAGAAATAGAAATTTCCATAAGATATTTCGCAAAGCATTTTGGTAGTGTTAATAAAACGACGCCTTCATGCAAATGGCCTAATGGTTAGCAATGAGGAGTATTCAAAGTTGACAAGATGTCAAAGAAGACTTAAAAACTTGTGACACGTTGACAGTACAGCAAATAACACACTACTTGTAAAAACTATTCAAAAACAGAAACTTTAATGAATCTTGGGCGGTAATAGACCTGAGTCTTTGGCTATAATATTATTCTTTACCATTTCAGACCATGTGTCAGTCCCTTGAGATTAAGATTCTTGGTTTACGTTGCAAAGATCCATATGTAGCTTCTTAATATGTATTGGTAAACACAACAATATATACATAAAGTAATGCATGGAAGAACCTACCAAATTAATAATAATCTTTGAGCCACAAAAAGTCATAAAATATTGACTTTGAAATTTAGAGACTGTGTAGCTAATGAAAAATATATCTAAAATTTCTAGTGTCCTATGCAAGCATTTAACTATGGCCTCTTGCCGAGCATCATGGGATTCTTTGAGGGACAAGAATTAACAGTGGAATGACACGAAGCATGCCCCCCTAGAATGCAACATACAGTTGGTTATTTGATTTTTCCATTCAATCTTTATATTTAACGTTGTTAATGTATTCAAAACAAGTTCAAGTCTTGAACTCTATGGCATAGACCTTTTCTCAGATAGTGAATGAGGTGCATTGTGGAGAAGATTCAGTACATTCCTGCTTATCAAACCCAGAAATGGCTTATGTTTGATAGGATAAAAAATTATGAACAATTGAAAAAGAAAACAGTTAGCCAATTACAGCTCACTTCATGGTTCTGTGACCTAACTGACTCAAGAGTCCTGAAGTAAATTTGAATGGCAGTAGCTGGAACACCAAAAAGCTGGTTAAATCAAAGAAACATAAAGCAGGTTGAAGATAAAGAAATATAGATAGGTTGTAGTGCTTGGGAAAGTGCCTGCTCTCAGTCTGACCTCTAGCTCAGCTGGTAGAGCATCGGTAGTACAGTTCCAAAGGTCGTGGGTTCGCATCTCAGGGAGGTCGGAAATTAATTTTTCCTAATTTAATTCCAAGGGCTTATGCCCAGAATAACCTCATTCCCAAACACTACAACTTATCTATATTTCTATATCTTTAACTATTTCAACCATACTTTTAGAACATTCTTCTTGGAGGTTAAAATGTTTGCCATGCAGTCCACATACTCTCATAGGTTGAAAATAAGCTCAACTACATTCCAACTAAACACAACTGACTGATAAACATGGCATCTTACAAGTTTGTAGTAGCTCGCTATAATTTGAGTGTAATTTTGATTTCATTAACAGGAGATTGAATCAACCAAATATCCAATAACAAACTGAATAATGCAGTCTATGTGGCACATTTCATGGAACTTGAAAAGCCATATATACAAAACTCAATGTTTTAGTTTATCTCGTAAGTTTAACAGCTTTAAAGCTGGCCCAAGCTTCATGAAATGAAGTAGTGAATCCTGTTCCAATAACATGAGTGCATTCCCATCAATCTCTTGCTCCTCTAGAAAATCAACCATACTTTTAGAACATTCTTCTTGGAGGTTAAAATGTTTGATTACATCTTTTACAGACCATTTTGAAACATTAGGAGGGCTGTACATCAAACCAGGATTTGACATGCTCAAATCTCTCATGGGCTTTGAAATCTCACATGTTGGACTAAATTGTAAACTGGGTGTCCCATTGTGCATTGTGTACAGGTTACCTGTTTGGGTATTATTTGATAAGCTATGACAATAGTTGTTGTTTACTCCACCAGGGTAATTATAACCATTTTGTGCATTGTTATTGGCAGTTGCTCCTGGTCTAGGGCTGGTTATAGATGAGTTTTGATAAGGCCTTCCAGTAGAGAACATTTGGGATGAGTTACTACTTATAACAGGATGATTCCCCTGTGGTCCTGCAAATCTTTGGGTTGTATTTTGTCTTTGTGAATATGACTGTGGTGCGCCATTGCTCTGTGCCAAATCAGAAGATCTAGATCGCACTGCACTCTGCACATAGTTTTCTCCAGAAGAGCCTGTAGCTGTTGAATACACTTGTGTACTGGTATTTTCAATGGATTTCGATCCTGGTATATTCTGAACACCATTTTTCCCAGATGAACTTGTCTGCATAGAATTCATATCCGAAGTATTGTTAGTATGCCTAACATCTCGTGATGTATAAAACACATCACAGTTCTCATCCATACGGAGAGGTTTCTGTTCATCTACTGTCTTTTCATCTTTTGGGCTTGTTCTTTCATTACTGGAATGATTCTGGTGCCCTTTTCGATCCCTTGATTTTGAAAGAGACTCTGAACTGTTAGTCCGTTCTTTGTAATACCTATTCCCTCTAGACTTTTGAGACTCATAAGCTGGCCTTACATTGATAATACTACCACCAATTTTAGTGCCATTTAACTTGTTCAAAGCTCGAACTGCTTCTTCGTGATCTATAAACTTTACAAATGCTACTCTATCGTTATCAAAGGTTTTGATAATTTTGCATATCTTTACAAATCCTGAACTCTCAAATAACGAGCGCAAGTCCATCTCGTTCATTTCTGCTGAGATATTACTGACGTGAAGTCCATAATGTCCGCTTCGGTCGCGCTGAATTGTTATCTTATCTGAATGTTGCTGGGGCTGTTTTTCTTCTTCCTTAGCGACGGTTGCCATGATGATGCTAGATCTTCGTGCTGGTTTTATTTTAAGTTATCTGTAAACTACTCGTTAAAAACCTGCAAAGCAATTAGAAGTTATTAAAAGCTATGAGTCAGAAATAAATCATTATTGGCAAACAAAATACTTTAAACTTTGAAATGCCTCGATCTAATGTTTTCAAATATTAACCTACAAGCAGAAGACCAAGCTCGCATTCTAATGTTACACGATCTCGAATGTTTAACTAATTAAAAAGGCTACACTACGAGTCCTTACTTTCCTAAAGTTATTCTCAAGTTGATTAAGAAAGAAAAATCATTCATTAAAAGCTTTCAAAAGCGCGCGAATGTGTTTCTTGAAGACGTCTTGATCATGACACCTTGACTTTGAGGAGGCCATCTTTGATATCGTAATTCATCCCAACCAAACTACTATTTCTATCAAGATGTAGTGTGCTGTAACAACCAGTATCATTCAGTTTAGCCTTTAGATGCCATAAAACATAGAAACATAAATATTTTCATTGAACAATTTCATATCTGAGCTCTATTTGCTCAACAAAAGTCGGTTCAAAGATCAACTCCAGAAATCCGGCAAAGTCTTTCAAGAAAACACAGAAAAAGCGGACTTGCATGACAAATATTTATTACAGAATAATCTATCCAGATAACATGCAAGTTATTATAGACTATTATTACCTGGGCGAAGGAGTTTTTCGAATATTTTGGTTCCTTGTTCATCGACTTGGAAGGCCAAACCTTCAAACTCACGTGGAACTGAACTTGAACGAGAGAACCTAGAGATAGCAAAACGTACAGGGATCCCATTTCGCAGATTCTCCGAGACGTGAGTAGAGTCTCGCGTTTAACTTGAAGACAAGCGCTATCAAATGAGAGCAGAAATTGTCAAGTTCCTCCCTTGATTCAAGGGTTTTTCTCCCCTTTTCCTCGTCTACAAAAACCTAACAAACTAAATAAACTAAAAAATTACTCTTGAAACGAGTGTGTGTGTGGTGTAAATGGGTATTATTATTATCATTTTTTTCGATCTACGATCTACTATATAGCCATGCCATGACTAATAGATCAATTCAGAGGCTGCGAATCAGCGTTTGAATCCGAATACAGCTACATGTAGACCTCTCGACCTTGGCCCTAGCGTTTTGCCATTTCAGAGCGCGTATCATTCACTAGAGTATTATTTCTTAATTTAATGATCACACATGTGAGTAAATTTTATTCTCAAGAGAAGGACCGCGTGGTCTGATTATGGAATTTCTACAAACAAGGTAAAGAGGTCTATTTGTGCATTACGTTTTACACTCTCAATAAATAATCCTTTTGAAGTTAATTTTATTTCTTTATTATTTTAAACTTTAGGCTAATAAATGTTGATAAAAATCTAAGCTTTAGCTCAATTAATTTAAACAAAATACATCTTTTTACACATTGTCTGTTCCTCGAGTCATTATCAACCGGTTATCACGGTTATCGGTCATAAAAATTGCACCAACATTTAAAAATCCTTTTCCGATTTTCCTCTTTTTTGAACTAAAACCATCTTAAAACTTCAGGTAATTTTTCCGCTAAAAATCTGACTAATGCACCTTTGATTTAAACCCATTTTCACACTTACTCGACCAAACTCCAGTCATCTAGGCTGCTGTCAATCAAAGCATTGCTTAACTCAGATCGTCGAATATGTGATTGACGGATTAATGGAACTTTTGAACTGTTGTCCTGGTCGAGTAATTATGAAAATGCCTGCAATGTAACCTGACTAAATAGTACATAATTTTTCACACGAGTCGTTCACGAACCAACATCAAGTCTGAAAAGTCAGGGGCTAAAAACAACTTAAAACCATCCCTGTGGAATGAATCAAGAATGAATCTAGATCCTCTGCATCAAGTCAGATATGACATCTCTTCTCTCTTCATAAGAGTTTTATATGTCAACATCAAATCTAAAAGGCCGGGAGCTAGAAACAACTTGAAACCATCCCTGTGGAATGAATCAAGAATGAATCTAGATCCTCTGCATCAAGTCAGATAATTTCATCCTTCTCTCCTTAAATACTGCGTTATGTTTTATCCAACTGCTTTCCTCGTCTTACAAGGCAACATTAAGTACTGTATGTAAGTGAGAGTGTTCACTTTCAAAACTGGAATTCTATTCTCGTAGGTAGAGCGATAGCCACAGATCTATGGCCATTTAAACTCTGTAAGAGCATGAGCCTAGAGTGACTCCTTTATTTTCCGCTTCTCCTATCGGGAGATTCCTCGATGAAACCAAGTTCAAAACATATCGAAGAATATAAGTCATACCCATTTGGTCACGTCTTGAGAGTTTGACTATAGTCCTCCGTGTCCCTGCTTCCTCGTCGATTCCACAGCTCAACTTCCTCAGAAAAAACCGACAAAGTTTCCCGCGCAGGTATCGGGCAAGAACGAGTTCGAGAAAGAGCGTCCTTTTGTGGCAACAACTTTGAATTTGCCTTGATTATTGATGGGCTGGGCGGGTCACGTGACTTTGCTTCTTGTCCATCTTCTGTGTCTGCTCCTTCTTCTGTGAATGCTGTCGTTTTGGGGAATTCTTCACAAGATTTTAGCGTTGGTGATAGAAATTGTCCCATTAATGAATACAAGGATATCTTATATATACAGCTGTGTTCTCTTGGTAGCGTCGGGGAAGGAGGGCAGGAATTCGTCTGGGTGGTTTGGTCATTCGACAACACACTTGTTCTTTTGGGTGGCGACGCAGCAAAGTATATATCCCACTTTAAGAAAATGACATTATGAAATAACAGTTTTAAATTTCGCTAATTATGATTGGTTAGTGGTGCATGTTTTATGAGAGCAGACAGCGAACCGTTTCTATTTTGTCCGGTACTGGGACGCCTGGTGCTTCTCCTAAAACTTCTCTTGTGTTCTAACAATACGCGCGTGCTTTATAACTGCACACACCTCAAGCGGGCTATTACAATTTTATGTCAATATTTTATATTTATGTACTTTATAACTTTACGCAGCATGCGCGCGCGTTTTTGATTTTTTTCACTTACTCAATCACTCGATTCTGATTGGACAATAAATCTCAAATTGTACTCTGTAGAGTCCCAACTAAGTTGCTCAGTTTTTTTGAGTGTATTATAAACAAAAAAATCGCACAATCTTCTCGTACAATTCGGAATTTATAGATACTCGTGATGTTTTGAAAGTTCTCAAATTGAACTTGCATAATAGGCTGTCCAATTTTAACAAAGCTTTCAAAACATCCCTCGTACCTATAAATACCGAATTGGAACTCGAGGTCGTGCGATTTCCTATACTAATTACCACTGTTTTCATGGCTACGCGCTTTGAAACAGGAAGCTTACCTTGGAAGTTATCAACCCGAGTTTTGGAAGTGCGAGCGTATGGACAAGGTTGCCATTGACAACCAGGCGGATTTCAATGGTCGTGTTTGTGAAGGCTAATAAATAAGGAAATGCACAGACTGAAAGAAAAAAACGACAAAAATACTCAATATATTGATAAAAAGGTAAAGTACGTATAAACATGATAGCCCTTAAACCAATGAAATCGCAGAAGTTTCACTTGCGCACTTTCATATTTTGACACTTGTATTCAAAATAAGGGCATTTTTGAACCGTATTTTATGGAATAAGTAAAACATTTGCTTGCTATGCTGTGTGCATTTAGATAGCACTTGGGAATTGGTAGAACACTTGAGTAATGTTTAGAAGTACTACTTATCTTTATACTTCTTCCAAGACTCAGGTGAAAAGTCGAACTTCACATGAGCCGAACCTAATGACATCAAAAAAGACAGCCTTGTTATGCATTTGTTTCAATTAGGTTCGGCTCATGTGAAGTTCTCGTGCTGTGCCTATCCCTGCGTGCTTTATAACTGAACACAACACACCGCGCGCGTTTTTTATTTCTTCAATATTTACTCAATCACCATAAAACTGTTAGCAAGACTTACCAATCGATCGAGGAGCTGAGTTCCAGTTAAAATAAAAGTTTGAAGATTGTTCGCCGCTGAGTTTTTTGAAGACTGACTGATCTGTAAAAATATTGGAGGACGATAATCTCAAGCAGGATGCGCAGCGGTAGTACTCTCGCCCCACCTCTGCTGGGGTCTTGGGTTTGATTCTTTGATTCGGCATCACATGTGAGCAGAGTTTGGATTTCTACCTTGATTTGTGGGGAATTCTCCGGGTTCTCCGGTTTTTCCTCCCTCCGCAAACCTATCCAGTTACTCGAATTCCAGTTCGATCTGTGAGTTAGCCGTGCCCTGACTTTGATCAGCCCAGAGGTTGTTTAAGGGTTTGATCTGTGAGTCAGCCGTGCCCTGGCTTAGATCAGCCCAGAGGTCGTTTCGGGGTTCAATCTGTGAGTTAGCCATGCCCTGTCTTAGATCAGTCCAGAGGTTGTTTCAGGGTTCGATCTGTGAGTTAGCCGTGCCCTGACTTAGATCAGCCCAGAGGTTGTTTCAGGGTTCTATCTGTGAGTCAGCCATGCCCTGACTTAGATCGGCCCAGAGGTTGTTTTGGGGCATCGTAAAAAATTATTTTCATGACGGAGAGTACCACCTGTAAGGTAACAAATGTTATGACACTTGCGTAAAGTATAAAAGAATAAAACTTACGATTAAACGAGAGCAGTAGCTCGGGTTCTTCGTCCTCATACACATCAACAGCAGACACGAGAGTTGTTTTCTGGAGCAGAAAAAGTTTGATCCAATTTGTTGAAACTAAAGCACTAGTTGTCACCTACACTAAAATATCCCATTCCCACAGCAGAGCCGGCGCTCCTACTGGTCAGAGGAAACTACCAAATTTATTTTTGTTTGTCTACAGCTTTAGCTATAAAATCTTTACTGCGGTTTTCTATGTTCTGCGAACTCGTTAGTTAAAAGTTGATTTTTCACTGCCGTCAATCAAAAATAACCAAACGGTACCTTTTATTTTCCTTACAGGCGGCATTGATAAACCAATTTCACAACAAGCCATTAAAATTTCCGAGTTTGCAAAATATCGAAAATCGTAGTGAGTAAAAGTAAAGAAAAACGCGATAAAAATTAAAGGGAAAACCTTTTGTGTGTCAACAGAATGTAGCCTGGTTGTCTCCCCCGTGTGTCGAATGAGGTCGAAAAAATGCTTGTAGCCGACGCACAACAGGGAATCTTTGTTCGCTGCTAGGGTGACTGTCATCAATAACGGGGAATCACTCATCGTTACTTCCTAAGAAGAAGAATAGCATTATGAATTAGAACATCGATGAATAAACGAACGAATGAAGGAAGGAGGATGGATGGATGGATGGATGGATGGATGGATGGATGGATGGATGGATGGATGGATGGATGGATGGATGGATGGATGGATGGATGGATGGATGGATGGATGGATAACAAGTTCCAAGAAATCGTCATGAAAATGGCCGTGTTACCTTGACAACAACGAACCCCTCGATAAGCTCCTCTGTACTACTAGTAGCAGCTGCTGACGTGTTCCATACAACAGGGTATTTCCATTTCATCAGGAGAACTTTTTTGCCGCAGGCCACGCCCATGAACAGTGGTTGGCTGCCACTAGTATGACTGACAGAATACAGATGACATCCTGTAAAGATAAACGAGAATTCTCATAAGCAATGTACCTAAGATTAGAAGACATTATGTGACAAACGAACAGAATTGACCCTATACCTCTAGTCTTCCTCCCATCCACCCTCCCTCCGCAAAACGCAACGCTAAATTCCAATTCGATCTGCGAATTAACCGTGTTCTGGGTTAGATCGGCCCAGAGGTTGTTTTAGGGTTTGATCTGTGAGTTAGCCATGCCCTGACTTTGATCAGCCCAGAGGTTGTTTTAGGGTTTGATCTGTGATTTAGCCATGCCCTGACTTTGATCAGCCCAGAGGTTGTTTCAGGGTTCAATCTGTGAGTTAGCCGTGCCCTGACTTAGATCAGCCCAGAGGTTGTTTCAGGGTTTGATCTGTGAGTTAGCCGTGCCCTGACTTAGATCAGCCCGGAGGTTGTTTCAGGGTTCAATCTGTGAGTTAGCCGTGCCCTGACTTAGATCAGACCAGAGGTTGTTTCAGGGTTTGATCTGTGAGTTAGCCATGCCCTGACTTAGATCAGCCCAGAGGTTGTTTCAGGGTTTGATCTGTGATTTAGCCATGCCCTGACTTTGATCAGCTCAGATGTTATTTCAGGGTTCGAAAAATGAGTTAGCCGTATCCTGGGCTTTGATTGAACAGCCCTGAAGTTGTTTCAGGTTTGTTCTGTGTCATGTATATCTTGACTTAGATCAGTCCAGAGTATAAATTTAAAATAGAACTAAGGATTCAATCTGCAGCCTTCGCCTGTCGAAACATCACAAATCCGTCCATACTTTGATTCTGTATGACATATATATACACTACAATTCAAATGCTCTTCTTGGTCTAATAAGTTTGTTGACTTTATACCTTTCGTTTTGGGTAACTTGTGTTGCTTACAGTCATCTTTAGCTTTGGCCACCTGGTCTTCATCCTCGAAGTTAAACAGCTTAAAGGCGCAGATTCTCGAATTGTGGAAATCCTTTCCTGAAATAAAAATTGAATAACCAGTTGCTAGTAATAGATCCTTGTCAAAATTGTATTGGATGTGAGGCTAACATGCGAAAACAAAAGAAATGCCACAACTTCTATCGAGAAAAACAAATCACATTCAAAAATGATTTGTAAATTGACGAATAGAAAGTCTTGGTAGTCTTCATCCTCGGGAACCCAGGGGTAAAGTTCTTTACCCCTCGAGGATGTCTCAACCTTTGGCGTAATGTTCTCTCAGTTTTTAATGTTTTTTCGCTAGAGCATCATTTCTTTGTTTAACGGTTGCACATAAGAAGACACATGAATATGGATATAACTCAACCGAAGAATCTTATTCTCAAGAGAATGACACGTGGTTTGAAATGTGGAAAACTTTACACCCAAGGTAATAAGTCCCTTTTTTCTTTTTTCTTTCTTTGGGGGGGGGGGGGGGGGGGGTGGGGGTATCAAGAGCCCATGACCTGTAAGCTGGGATATTTTTGCCAATAAGAAGAGCCTGTTGGATGACGCTAAAAAGAAGAGGAGACTGACCTTTATCTACACGAAACAACAGCAGACCATAAGCTTCGTCTACACTTATCTGCTTGGTGATGACTGACTTGTCGAATAACTGACGAATGCTATCACCTGAGGGACAACATTATGAACCATTAAACCACAGGTAACCCGCAAGTAAAAATAACTTACAAATGCCATCAGCTGAGAAAACATTATGTACCATTCAACCACAGGTAACCCGCAAGTAAAAATAACTCACAAATGTCATCAGCTGAGAAAACATTATGAACCATTCAAGCACAGGTAACCCGCAAGTAAAAAAAAACTAACAAATGCGATCAGCTGAGAAAACATTATGTACCATTCAACCACAGGTAACCCGCAAGTCAAAAAAAACTAACAAATGCCATCAGCTGAGAAAACATTGTGTACCATTCAACCACAGGTAACCCGCAAGTAAAAATAACTCACAAATGTCATCAGCTGAAAAAACATTATGAACCATTCAACCACAGGTAACCCGCAAGTAAAAATAACTCACAAATGCAATCAGCCGAGAAAACATTATGTACCATTCAACCACAGGTAACCCGCAAGTAAAAAAAACCTAACAATTGCACTCAGCTGAGAAAACATTACGTATCATTCAACCACAGGTAACCCGTAAGTAAAAATAACTCACAAATGTCATCAGCTGAAAAAACATTATGAATCATTCAATCACAGGTAACCCGCAAGTAAAAATAACTAACAATTGCAATCAGCTGAGAAAACATTATGTACCATTCAACCACAGGTAACCCGCAAGTAAAAATAACTGACGCTATCAACCACAGGTAAACCAAAGTAAAAAGTTATTTGGCAATAAAAACCACAGGGACCCACCGGTAAATAAGCGATTGGGCAACAAAAAACACAGGCAGCCTACTGATAGTTATATTGTTTTATTATTAGAGGTACAGTACTCACCAAGTACGACGAAGATTCCACTTTCGGTACCAAGAACTAAAGTATCGCCTAAATAAAAGAAGAAAATGAAATGAAGGGAAGAGAAAATAATAGAAGAGAATCATCTTTTCAAAGTGACTGCCAAAAAAAGAACAAATTTCTGTACTTACCCCAAGAATCTCCACACAATATTTTATGAGGGAAATCTTCATATACGGTCTGTTGTTGCCATGGCTACGAAACACAAACACACAATCTCAATTACGAGTGGGAAACATACGGTACTGACTTAAAGCACGTACACGGTACGACATGTCGTAACATTGAAACGCCATCTCATGAGAATGGTTTTCGTATGAGTGGGAAACATACGGTACTAACTTAAAGCACGTACACGGTACGACATGTCGTAACATTGAAACGCCATCCCATGAGAATTGTTTTCGTACGAGTGGCAAACATACGGTACTGACTTTTAAAATCTATCCTACCTCAGCTTTGACATTGGCTGACGTCGTAATGAGGCTCGTAGGGGCGTCACCTTTTACTATAGTTTTTAATTTCAGCGACTGTGAATAAACAAACAGTATTATTATCACATGGCATTAAGAATGGGAGCTTAAGTATTAGAGAAATGTTGTTGGTTAGCTTCGTCTGCAAATAAGCGACAGATTTCGTGTTATAGACCCACGGCAACGTCCCTAGATATATGTCGTAATTTGCGATTGGGTAATCCCTACTCAAATTCTTACGCACATCTCATTGGATGGTAAGAGTTGTACTCGAACCAGGCTGATTCGCAGACGAACCTAACATTGCGCCCAACAGGTTTGTGTTTGAATGCACGCAGCGACTAACTGTTAGTTGGCTGTGACCTGATTTAGATCATCCTAGAAGTGGTTCCAAGTGTTTCACAGGGTTCAATGGTAATAATCTTACCTGACCAAACTGTACAAACAGCTGCTCTCTTTCTGTCTCTTTTCGTCTGTTTCCTCTTGGCTGATCTGATATTGCATCTCCCCATGACTTGCGAACCCCAATTTTCTGGGTAAAAAAATCAACAAAATAAGGAAGGATGAAGGAGAGACGAGAGAAAGGGAAGGAGAATAGGAAAGAAGGTAAAGAAAAACTGGAAAAAATTGGGGAGGGGAGGGGAGGGAGCGGAGGGAGGGGAGGGGAAGCTAAATAGCCTCTTTTGTTCTTCGGATCGTCATGCAACGTTTCTTTCCTGTGAGGAGAATAAGGTTATGTGACGAGCATAAGAACGTCGGCGTAGCATGATATTATTAGCCTTTCTAAGGTCGAGGGAAAAACCGGGTTGAGTTGGCTTTGCAGTGCATTGTGGGATGTTTCTAAAATTGGTGTATATTTAGCCCTTCGAACAGTCCCACAATACACTATGATGCCAACTCCACCATATATATTCCTCAGACTCTAAATGGCTAGTTAATAGTAGGTATAGAGTTTGACAAGATTGATGATTGATTGGGTACCTCGTGCATCTGCTCCAGACACAGTCTTGTTATGAGGCTCTCTAGTGTTCGTTGTCGTCTGCTGCTGAAGATTGGTGAGGAGTACGCAGCCTTTTCGCCGTTGATAACTGAACACAAGTAATTGAAAAAATATATAGAAATTAAAGGCGGAAGAAGGAAGGACGGAAGGAAGGAAGGAAGGAAGGGAGGAGGGAAGGAGGGAGGGAGGGAGGGAGGGAGGGAGGGAGGGAGGGAGGGAGGGATGGATGGATGGATGGATGGATGGATGGATGGATGGATGGATGGATGGATGGATGGATGGATGGATGGATGGATGGATGGATGGATGGATGGATAAAAATCTAAATAATTCATTCTAAATTACTCACGTTTAACAAGAAGGAAATTTCTGAACTCCTGATGATTGTGAAAGACTCTAGGACAAGGAAGCGGTGGACCAAATATCGGAACATTCTTCTCTGTAAATATGGTTACTCTGCAGAAATATAAACGAATCACATCTTCATATCAACGACACAAAGTTGCAATAACATTTAAGAAGTTTGATATTTGATTTGGTATTTATCAGGACAGGCGAGAATTGGCATGAAGAATGGTTTCTACTTCGTGTAATTCGTGTAAGAAAAATTTGTCGCACGCGTAGCAGTAATAATGATTGACAACATTCACTCTGTAGCTTTGCAATGAAGCAATATTTTGCGCGCAGCTTTACGATGCCTTGCTTCCCTTTCATCGCGGAGGGAGGGAGAACGGAAAGAAAGGAGGGAGAAGGAAGGAAGTTAGAAAGGAAGGGAGAGAGCGAGGCAGGGAGGGAGGATGAACGGAAAGAAAGGACAGGGGGAAGAAGGAATGACGTTAGGGAGGGAGGAAGGAATGGAGGAAGGGAGGGAGGAAGGAAGAGAGGAAGGAAGAGAGGAATGGAGGATGAACGGAAAGAAAGGACAGGGAGAAGAAGGAATGACGTTAGGGAGGGAGGAAAGGAGGGAGGAAGGAATGGAGGAAGAAAGGGAGGAAGGAAGAGAGGAAGGAAGGGAGGAAGGAAGGGAGGAAGGAAGGGAGGAAGGGAGGGTGAACGGAAAGAAAGGAGGGGGGAAGGAATGAAGTTAGGAAGGAAGGGAGGAATTAAGGACTAAAAAATGCATAACTAAGTACGTACCTATAACTATCATCCGACTTAATATAAGTCACCAATACAAATACATCTGTGTAATATTGTCAAGGAATAACAAAGCAAGTCTAACAAACCAATGGCATTGCTTTACATTCGACCATTGTTATCATTGGATGCTCCGTTTGAGTTGTATACATATTAAACTAATAAATCTAAATGCGCAATCGTTAAATAAAGAAACAATAATCTAAGGAATGACAAATAGTCTGAAATGGATAAATATTACACCCAAGGTAAAGAGGTTTTGCACCATCACGTGCCCACGCACGGATGGCAGAACAATAAAATCTCTGTACTCTCGGGAATTGAATGCTTTCTCATGTAAAACGATTGTATGATTCTTGCCATCTAACATAGCTGCCGTCACGTTGGTGCAAAATCTGAATTACCCTGCGGTAAGTACGCGCCATAAGATGTGCGCTTCACCTTAAAACTTCGCTGTAGACACGAAAACGTAATATTAAAGTCTCGATGACAGCAAGGATACGAATAAATTTAGATTTCACTCCTAGTGGAGTAAAAGAAGGTTTATCGTCCTCGTTTTCTGTGTCTTGGAAGACAACTGTTACTATGTCGTTACCTATGTGACGTTTACGCTCAACCTGCAACAAGAGATACAAGGGGCTTGAACTTTTTATGATGATAAAGAGGGAACAGAGGAAACAAGTAAAGAAGTTAAAAAACAAGAGAATAACGTATTTCAAAAAACGTTGTCGGTTGGGTATCTGAAGTCTGAGACTGATTGGAATTGTGGGGGACTGAGTATTTTCTAATTCAAAATTCAAAATACACTTACCCAGATAGTTTGCCAGCACAGGTCATCGCTCAAAGTTGGTATATCAAGATATTCACTTTTTGGGAACTACTAATTAAGGTGGCTGCTTACTTTTGAACGTTGGATTTGACCCCACGATGTGCGCGCACTCAAAAACCGCTGAAAAATCTACAAGATTTTATTGAAGAACCATACGCGTTTTGAGCTTCAACAGGGCAAAACCCTCAAATTTTGCACGGGACTCTCTATTTTTTAATGGCTCATTCGAAAAAACGTTCAAAAATCTATGTTTTTTCAATGCCTTTCGGTCTCAGATTTCAGATCTCCGACCGACAACGTTTTTAAAAATAGGTGTATCTCTTTTCCCATTACGTTTTCTAATGTGAAAAACAGTTATTTTTAAAACTGTATCATACCTGTTGGGGGTTGTCTGGTGTGTAAGGAAGAAGTGACGACACATGGAACATTATCTCGTGTCCTTCGTACACTGTAAAGACTGACTGTGAGCCTGTCATATCGTCTAGAATAAATAAAAAGAACGGCTTAATCCCCAATTTACATTTCTATTAGAAATTAATTATAAGGATTGGCAATACCGCTAGTTTGTACTTTCAAAGTTGTGCATTCTTTACTCTAATTGCGTATTTGTGTCCTGCGGTTGAATGCATTAAAATGAGCTGATCCTCGCAGTATATGAAGCAACTTAAGCTGCTGCAACTTGAAAGACTCAGAAAAACTCTGAGTCTTTCCTCTCTGATTGTTCATATATTCTGGCGCTGAAATAAGACTAGCACTGATTAATTAGAGATCTTTAGCATCAAGTTTAGGGCTAACCGCTAAAACCGCTAGGCCGAATCAATCCCAGAATCCCGCCCACACACACGGAGAAATACATAAATGAGATTTAATATGGCGGCTCTTTCAGCAACAACTTCGTTCAGTTATGACGCCTTACTAAATGTCGAAAGTTTGACGGAAAACGCCTGACGTCTAACTGCAGTTTGAGGTTCGCGGTATCTAGCAAGAAAGTCGTGCTTGGTCTCTATAATGACTTACTTTTAACATCGAGTCCACCGCGGTATCCCTGCCAGCCTCGTAAAGCGATTCTATCACCAAGTAAGTCCAGGAAATTATCAAAATTCTCGCTACCAGTTTCTGTACAATAAGACAAGAAATTGGTTAGAATCAGACACACACACACATCCATTCATATATATCCTGAAAATGAGGCGAGAATGGTACTGATAAACACGAAAGTGAGGTTGGTTGGGCGTTTTGAAGAAGGTTTAGAGAGAAGTACATGACTAACCATTGCTAAACATTTCATCATCGCTGGTCTGTCCTGCTTTAGCGTACAATACTCCAAACTTAAAGTTCACTGATCCCTGAATGAAAAACAAATTCATAATACCTCCAGTCAAACTTGCAGTAAACGATGAAGCATTTTTTGTGCAGATCAAGGTATTGAGGTTTTCTCTTGCGCTTATATAAAAAGAAATCCAAAACTGTTTGCAGGTAAAGGAGGAAAAGCAGCGATTTTTCGAAGTTTTAAAAGAATAACCCTCACCTCTTGTTCTTCAAGCGTTAAAAGCTCCTAGAAAAATATAATGTCGTGATGATTACTATGCTTACAAACTAAAAAAACTCTTGTTATGGATCTTATTACCAAGTTAACTAGAATAGTTACTATGATTATTGTGAGTCACCTGTTGAAATTCTGGACTGAGAACCTCTTTTGGTCCTTTTTCACACTTCTCGATACCGAAAGATCTGGGAGAAAAAAAAAGCGTTACAAATGAACTTAATACAAAAAAATATTATAAATACAATTATATTATAATTAAACGAAGATTGCTAGTCTTATTCTTGTTCTAGCTGAAGTAATTTTCGCTGGTATCAAATTGACATTTTTACTGATATGGAGGCCATTTTGGATTATTGGATGTCAAGGGAGCAACTGAATATAATTTATAAAGCAAAAGGGCGAGGTAATGTTTTCAAGTAATTTGAAGTTTTTGTGTTTGAATTTTTTCCCAACTAAAAACAATTTAATTGCTTTTTCGATGTACTTCTCATATGAACAGTGTAAAGTTATATTAAACTATACCCTGACACCTGTGCAGTCTATAAATTTTTTCAATAGTTAATCAAATACAAAAATTACAGACTAGCTAGTGGAAGATTTGTGAGAAGAAAAACAAAGTACCGTAAGTATTTTTTTAGGGACAAAAATGCTTAATTTGTATCCGCTACTAACTTACTGGATAATAACTTTTGGTGAAACAGGTTTGTTTGCATAGTAAGGAATACATTTCTTTTCACTGCCCTGGACAAAAAAATATATATATTAACACAATACAAGAAGAAAAAATTCAGAGTCATAAACTTGTCATGTGTCATAGAGTAGATTTGGTATGAACTGTAGAACGTCATGGCGCATGGCTAAGTTGAACCAATCACAGCGCGCGTAATCATCCGGGTTCCAATTCGACATGTGAGTTAGCCTTGCTCTGACTTAGATCAGCCCAGAGGTTGTTTCAGGGTTCAATCTGTGAGTTACACATACCCAAGACATAGTAAAGTCCAGGCGTTGTTTCAGGGTTTTATATGTAAGTTAGCCGCGCCCCGACTCTGATCAGCCCGGAGGTTGTTAAGGGTTAAAGAGTTGAATTTCGGTACTTACAGTTTTCTTCCACAAGATCGCTCTGTACTGTGGTACATCGTAGTTATCTGCTGCGGTTAGGCATATTGATAATATAAAAGGATTCTGTTTGCCATCCACACCAATGTAGTTTTGATGAACTAAAATGATAAACAGATAATATTTTGGCTTTTTTCTTTCTTCTTTTCTTTTTCCTTTTTTTTCTTTCTTTATTCCTTGTCTTCCTGTCCTGCTGCCTGTCTGCCTCCCTTCCCCCCATTACTTTATACCTATTGGGTTTCCTTTGCCCAATTCTACTCTATAAGGTTAATCATCCTTAACATGGATTACCTTTGCCCAAGTAGTACTTGAAGTACCATCGTGTTTGGAACTCAGGGTTTTCCAAATGAACCACACTTCCCTGACTCGACGTTGGACTTCCGTTCTGATAACAAAAATAATGAATAAATAGATTACAAATATTATACATAAAAACTGTTGCCGCGCAGTCGCGCGAAACATGTTATCGACAAGAATACATCTTTTTCTCAAGGTTGCGCGCTCATCCAAACTTAAGAAATTTGACGGGCCATGATACCAGAACAGGAGCTTTATAATGAGAATTCTCATAAATCTCTATGAGATTTTTCGATAGGAATTCATAATATCGATTTTTCTTCTACAACTGGCTTCTCAATTTTACTGAATTTGCGTTTTTAAGTTTTGTGGCCCGTCAAGATTGGATGCGTACGCAATCTTGAGAAAACGGTCTATTGCTTCGTGTAAATCGACAGTGGAACGTGCTTACGGATTTAAATGACACCTAAAACTTAGGCACTTAGGCATAAAGTAGGCATAATGCGCGCGACTGAGTTGTTAGGATAAAATCTTGCCGTGTAAGATAAGCCTAAACAAATCCAGTAATAGATCCAGTCCTTTTTACTGTTTACCTGCAGGCCTCCAATTTCTCCGCTTTCGATGCGAAACTTCGGCGTTACTCCAGACGTTTCGTAGTTACCATTCACCGTGTTCAGCTGCAAGGATATAAATGAAAGTCAAAACGTGTTATGTCGTTAATCAGGTAACCATGGTAATGATGGTAGTTTCTTCGATCATAATTTATGCAGATGAAGCTCTCTGTAGTACACAGGAACCCCAGAAGATAAAGTTACCTTTGGCAGTAGTTGATGCCTCTCTATACTTACAGTTTCCAGGGAGCCATAGTAATGCCTTCTACTCAATCCTGGTCTCCTACCAACATCAGGAGACGGAACACTACGATGAATTAATAGAGAATATAAGTATATGTAATAGGACTCCATGCTGTCTAATTATTTCTTGATTAGGGATCATGAAATCCCATTACCTATTAATTATATAGATACCTAATTAATCCCATATCAACAAGACCTGTCCAATTAAGAAAATAATTGGACAGTTACCTATATAGGATTAATGACAAGCTGTATAATCAAGTTTCATAATTGCACTAATTTATGAATTTTAATAAGGTTCTTATCTATTTTTACTGATAAATAAATGAACACTAACGCGTGGCAGCCATGATGGTGAGTAGGGCGACAAGAGCTAACTAGATTTTTTTGCTAAACGTATCAAAAATGGTGCCAAAGGTCTTTAAGTTCGTGAATCACGATGCATTATGGTCTAGCGTGGGTACGAACAAAACAGTATAGGGCATGATGAATAAAAGATGTATATACCAGGATTATTTCATCAAGGATCGGAGATTGGAGAAACCTCCGGTAAATGAACAAAATTTATTCTCCTATTATTACAAAACCTAATGAAAACAATGTTTGAATCCAAGCTGGACCAAAATACACCATGTTCGCTATCTTAGAAATGGCCTACAACGTAACGAAGAGACAATGAACTACTCAGTAAAATTATCTTTAAATCGAAGCGGGCTTAATCTATAATAATGATCATACCAGCCTACTGATTGACATCTTAAAAATAACCCAAGATCAGAAGTCAGACTAATGGACGGAAGCTTTAAATAAAAGCTTACCTGATAAAACGTTTTAAGTTAATGTGTACAATCATTGAGATTATATACGAATGCATTTCATCCGGGATATCTTTTTTCATTTTTCCTAAGGATTGGCCAATCAGAGACCATTTTGTTTATACTTTGATACTCGCTAGTGCCAGCCCTTTTACTTACACAAACGGTAAACACTCTTACTTGAAAAAAAAGAAGACCCAAAACGACTAATATACTATCTTCTCAAAAATAAAAAATAATAAAAAATCGATTTTTTATCATTTTCTGTAAAAAAAGAAGAAGAAAAACGAAAGAAAAAAATGTCTTCATTTTGGAAGTTTCATTTTGAAAACAATCAATGTATTTGCGTGCTCAGAAAACGTGTAGTGACCTAGAAGTATTACACTAATGTAAACCAAAAATCCTAATTTTAACGGAATTTTGTAGTCTGAACATATGCAGAATTTTAAGTAATTCATTACATTTTGCTCTCCAGAGGAGACCGGCCTCACAAACCCGCGAACCTAATTTAAGACGTTTAAGACGATGAGCGGTGAACGATATAGGAATGACTAACTCTCTATTCATCTATTACATTGACTTAAGAGAAAAATTAGCCTATTTTCCTATCGAAGTATCTGTGTTAGGATCAATTTGGTTTTCTCCAGAGATATCCTAATTACCGCTAAGGAAATACGCCAGACAGACTATAGTAAGAACTGAAGCAGATAAAGTATCGTAAGAAGTCGTTACCCTGCGCATTTTTGCCTTTGAAATCGTCTTAAATCTTTTGAGATGTTCTGATGAGCCTTAGCAGGTGTCCTGGTGCCTTATTTTGGTTATTTTGACACAAGTATGCAGCCATTTCAAAAAAAAAGTCTGTTAAGTTTTTGTTGCATCTTGCATGTTGTTTACCATGCTTGAAATATTCTATATTAATATGCAAATATTGTCAGCACACGAAGAAAAATATGCCAGAGAAGCGTGCAGTCAAAGTTTGGGAAAATTTCATAACGTTGTGACCTTTTGAGGACTGTACATAAGACATTTCGGGCTTGGTATGCAACATGCAAGAGAACCAATCTATTGAATTTTAAAATAACTTATTTTGAAATATCGTATCTGTTTTTAAAAGCCATTAACTAATTTATAAATATTTATATCAATAATGTAAAATTTATATCAATATGTATGAATTAGAAAGACGATGTTAATGAAGTTTCCATTGTTATTAATATTATTTGATTAGTTAGCAATATAACTCGCAAGATAAGAATAAGAATAAGAATAAAAATAGGAATAGGAATAGGAAAAGAAATAGAAATAGAAATAGAAATAGAAATAGAAATAGAATAAGAATAAGAATAAGAATAAGAATAAGAATAAGAATAAGAATAAGAATAAGAATAAGAATAAGAATAAGAATAAGAATAAGAATAAGAATAAGAATAAGAATAAGAATAAGAATAAGAACAAGAATAAGAATAAGAATAAGAATAAGAATAGAAAAAAAAAGAAATGATTCTGTGATGACTTTATATTGTAAGCTACTTCGAGTAAAGCCGAGATCTTAAGAAACAAAAAATAAATACAAGTGTTTTTGCCGAATTATAGAATGAATCATTAATATTGTAAAGTGCTTTTTTGTTATCGTAGTTGACAAATAAGGGGCGGACATATTAATTCAGAAGTTGATGAAGTTTCGTTGTGATTGCACAGTTTGAAGTGAAGTTCTTCGGCTCAAACTCTATCCACTTTTTGTAGTTTTCCAATTGAAAGCGCAAAATATAATTTCCAGGGAAAATCTGCTCAATAAATTACTGTGAATAATACGATATTTTCCCGAAATAAAATTTGTTTCATGACAAAAGACACGTCCTCTAACATCATCCAATTTTAAAGAAAATATTTTTTCGCTTTAATTTCGCCTCGACAACTTTGACACAACTTCACTGATTTAAAACAACAATTTTTCAACAATCTTCAAAGTAACTATGGAGAATCGCCAATTATATTGCACATAACTGAATTCGCCGCAAAATGCGCACTTATTTTTGGCGGAATTAAAATTCAGAATTCAGAATTAAAAGCTATTCTTCAAGTGTAATATATTTAATACATAAAACATGAAATTCATAGCTGTTATTAAGCACTCGCCATACGAAGGATTAAATAAAAATGAATTTTGAATTTGCTACAAATTAAAGTTTTAAATTTAGATTGAAGAGGAAAAATACGTATACCTGAAGGTTGAAAATGTCGAGGCTCTGGGTCGTCGACTGGAGGCCATCTTTGATCAGAAAGCAGTTCTAAATGTGTCAATATTGTGTTTTTTTTCGCGTTATGGCTTCTTTGATCGATACACGTTGTATGAAACCACGCGTTTATCTACCCACTTCCAGATATATGATCAAAACCGCAAATAAACCATGTATTAAATTATGTCGCCATTCAATAGGGCAGAAAACCAAAATTACTGTTGATTCGACAAGCGATCCGCAACGTAAATAGCGCAAAATTAAACCCGAAGAACTTTGAGATAAATGTTCAAAATTCAGGAGTATAGACTTGGCAGCTTACTATAGATTAACAGGCGAAAAATCGAACGACACTGAATGAGGAATTCCAGTCGTTGAAATACGTTAAATAAAGAATGTAAATGACGTTTTTCGTCTTTAAGGAATTAATACTATAAGTTTCCAAACATTAATTCAGCTGAAGAAAGCATCCAATGAACGAAAAATCCGAGCAGAAAGTGAAAAACCAAGACTTTCTACTTTTCTAGTCCGACATTTGTTTTCGAATGACGCAATTCTTAGTTGTACAGCAAAACACACAATACGTGAGGTTTGTCTTAATTGCAGGCAGGTGAAAAAATACTGCAGGTCTTGCACTTCGACGAAAAATATAAAGCTTGGTCCGTAGAAGTATTGAGGAAATTCTCCAAATTAGACCACCATATCAATGTTTATAAACTTAGACCAGCTATGGGTTGGCTTTGCACGACGTCTTGCTGTCCGTCTGCTGCCACAATGTCTACGAAAACCTGTCGAAATGGTAATTAAGAAGATTAAGAATTCCGGTGACAAAAACTGGACTACCCACTACATCTGCATTGGTTGAATAAAAGAAAACCACAAATTTAAGATACGATACAACAGGCTAATAAATTATCAGATATATAACATTTTGAGCCAAAAGAAATAAAACCTGACCGCTACACGCTTTCAATAACGTTTTAGTGACTTTAGTAATCGCTCAATTTTCTAAATTAAGAGTAGGAAGATTACAAGGTTTTGATTCTTAAGGGGGAGAACGGAGTGTAAATACCGATTGAATTAAGTGTCGTGTTAGGAAAGTAAATGAAAGTGTTTTTGTTTGTTTTTGGACAAAACCTGTTCAGCTTTACTGGTACGTGTTTATCAAACAAACTTGTTAGCAAAAATGACCTTGAAAAACCTTTAAGCTCATGGTGCCTTTGTCGGCACACTCTTTTCAAAGAATACTTATTAATATGATAACCTTATTTCATAAACTTTTATTTGACTTTACGGAAATAGAAAAATGGCGGGAAAACTGCTCAAGGCCATTATCGGCGGTGAGATGCGAGAACAACGATTTCAAATCTCGAATCTCCGTCACAGTATTTTCAATCTAAAAAGCTCTGCTGTATTTACAAGAGATGAAAAGGGACTAATCTTTTCTATTACAAAGTAAAATTAGGCTCGGTTCTTTTCGTTTATACCCAGACCAAACACTGTCTTTTCAAATGTTAATTTTTACCTTAAAGGTTCCTTGAAAGTTCGAGATTCGTCCACTTTGATCAGTTTTTTTTGCTATTTCTCTTGTCTTGATTCCTCTTTGATCGACTGGTAATTGTAGAAGTGTTGTGATCCAAGAACATAGATTCTCTGTGGCTTAGGACGTGATCAACAGCTCGAATGTTTACAAAACATATAAGTTCGTGAGGCTCGTCAACAATGGTTTGCGTTACACCAAACCGCGTTACGTTACGTGACTGTGTGTATCCGACTTTGTTTGATCCAAAATGTTAAACTTTAAGCCAAGTTTGAAATTCTTTATCTACTTAATTGTGTGGTAAAAAAAACCATACAAAATTCTCTGAAATTATAAGAATGTAAAAGGGGAAAAAAACAGAAAAAAATAACAAATGGTTTTCAATTTCGTCGTCATGGTAACCTTTTTACCAGAACACGTGCAAACCACTTTAAAATATTTAAAAAACTCACATGAGTCTAAGCTATTTCGCGTCTCAAATAAAAACGTATCGAGGCAACGTTGTATTCTTTGCAAAATTTTAAAGAATAAGAATGAAAAATGCGTTCACCGATGAAATTATGCAGAGAGAAAAGCGACTGATCAGGCCCCGTCCACACTATGCCGGATAAATTTGAATCCGAATTTTTATTTATTCGGTTAGGCCTACCGTCCACACTTGTCCGGGCCAATCCGGAATTTTTTTCGAATACGGTCTCCAGAGTGGAAAAATTTGAAACGCCGGCTAGATTATATTAGTGTGGACGGAAAACATTTTGTATCCGGTATTTTTCGAATACGATGACGTCATGATTGGCATGGGAACATGGCGGGAAGGCTAAAAATTCACCGCGGGCTCAATTCAGCTCGATGCACATGCTCTGGTGTGCATATAAGCGTTTTTGCCGCCTCTGATCCGAATAGTGTGCACGCGAAGCATTTTATCCGATTTTTCGGTTTCGGTGTGAAAGATGCGGATTCAAATTTATCCGGCATAGTGTGGACGGAGCCTTAATAATGCTATAGTGTGATGGCCATTAACCAACAAAATAAATGGATTTTTGACATCGGCAAGCATATGGCCATTAATTAATCACGTAAATAGGAATTGTACTACAGAGAAAATAAATATTGTTAATATAAAGCTCGATCGTCCACGAATTTCTATTCTCGTCATTCGTTATATTCGTTCGATAAAAACAGAACCTACAGACTTAGAAGCAAGAAGACCTACTGTTCTAAATGCCGCTCATACAATATCACCTGCTGTTCGAAACAAGTTCACATATGTCAGCATTTGTCCTTTTAGGTGTTTCTTATTAGTATTGATGGTTTTCACAGCCGCTATGCAGATAAATTGAAAGATTCGTCATTGGTCTCTTTTGTTAGATATCATCCAACATGGCCGCTATGTCTTGTGTTATTTCATTCTCTTGGGAATGATCGCAAACCAGCAATTTGTCAAACGTTTATTTTGGATAAACTTTGATAAAGGACTCTTGTCCTGTTGCTCTTTTCCTCGAATAGGCTTTTCTTTGCTCATAATTTTCAATGACTAGTATTAAAGCTAAGAAATAAACAAATATAACTGATAAAATATAAACAAATCTTTATTTTTAGTTCCGACGACACCTAAAAATATAATAAATTGACTATTTTTTTGTAAGATATTTGTCAAATAATTATTAAAATGAAATAAGCTTTTTAATTAAGCGACAAAACACCAAAATTTCTTGAGCAGTCTAATATTTAATTGTTTTTTTGATCAAACACGGTGTCTCGAGTTTGCGTAAACAAGCCATAAAGGGTCGTTAAAACTATTAATATCGGCATATTGACCAGGCACATATTGCTCAACTTCTTATATCTAGCTATACTTGCCCTTCACTTGTTTAACTGGTCTACATGTAAACATCGATATGTGAAAATGTCCGCAGGCTCTCTTCATTTTGGCAGCTGCTATTTAAAATGACCTGGATTTTGAGGGAAGGATGATTTGTTGTGGATAGTAATGCATTTCGTGCATTGGAAAAAAATTGTTAACGTTTGGTCAGCTACGATTTCAAGCTCAAGCTTTCCCGAACATTTTGGTATATGATTCATAGGAATTTCTTAAAATTTAGAACCCGCGTATTTTTGCTGATCTTATAAGCTCATACTATATGTTGGCTATACATTTGCTTCTTACGGTTTCTTAGGTTTCGTAGCCTTGAAAACACGCTAACTAAGGTAGTTAGCGAAAGAACAGAAGATTTACGGGTCATTTACTTTTAAGAACCTTCTTCTTTGGAAAGAGAGGAAAAAGACCGAAAAGAGCAAATATTCCAAATGTATGGGCAATTTTTTCCAATGCCCTCTCAAAATTATCTTGCATGCGAGGCTAACAGGGAAACAAAAACCAAATGCCAAGATTAGACCGTTTTTTCAAGGTTGCGTCTAATATGAAGTTGTGATATCCAATAGGTTAGACAAAATGACCGCAGATCACTCGGTCTTAATATTATGGCCGTCAAGTAGCTTTAATCAAACACACATTTAATGCGTGAAGATATAGAAATAGATAAGTTATAGTGCTTGGGAACGAGGTTATTCCGGGCGAAAGCCCTCGGAATTAAATTCGGAAAAATTAATTTCCGACTTTTAATGCGGTACTGAACAAATATGGGTGCGCAATGCATTGTTGGCTAAAATAGAAGTGTCCTAGGAACAGACTAGAGATAGTTCATCATTTATCTATTTATCGCCTTGGAGGACGGGGGATGGGGATTTATAGGCGATAATGAGCAAATAGGTGCGCAATGTAATGTTAGTAAAATAAAATGTCCTAGGGACAGCCTAGAGATAGGTCTTCATTTATAGCCTTTTGGAGAGGGGAGGAGGATGAAAGAGAGGCACAGGGCTCGTAATAGCGGCCTACCAATGGCCAAATGACAGGCCAAATTTCAAGTTTTGCAGGTGAAAATAACGATACACTGTCAAATGAATAAAAAGTTAAAGTGCGTACATAAGTAAATAGTAAGATAAGTTGGTTTTGTACCTAAAACAGGTAAGCAGCTCAACCTAATAATGTAAACAAGACAAACAAAATATTTAAGATAAAGGTAAAAAATCAGTCAAAAAAGTAGTACTAGATGAATGAGGCCATGCGCCATGTGGGGTGGGCTCTGATATCAAATAAGAACATACGTAATAGGTAAATTTATTAATACGAGCCTTAGATGAAACGACTGAAGAAGAGTGCTAAAAAAATTGTCAAAAAAGTGCAATCCACAGCTTTAACCCGCTGTTTAAGTCCCTTACTGCATGTTAAGTTACATATAAGATTAAAGATGGAATAGAATCAAACTTTGACTAGATAAAGGAAAAAAACTTCTAAAAAAGCTTTGGTTGATCGACTACTTTGCAGCCCGCGGGATAGGTTAAAGGGCGCCAGACATCAGACAAAGCACTCAATTATCGCTTAATTACGGTTCGCTTACACAAGCAGTGTAAAACTGATAGGATTAGATAATCAAGTTGGCTGAAGACTTTTGTATACGATGATTTCAAAAGAAAGCTTCTAGCCTGGATGTGGTAAAAAGCAGTGAGGCAGTGTAGTCTGACGCGTGTGTATTAAAATATGACATCATGAACCCGTGACGTCATATCTTAGATTCGTAAAATAAGTATATTTGATATAATATAACTTGTCTAAAATATATATTAATGGCGAGCAGTGTTCAACTTTGTGTTTTGAAATTTCTTTTTTTTTCCTGTTAGTTTTTCGTATATTTTTCTAGATTTCAGCGAATACCTTAATATTTCGTAGTTTAGCTTTGCATTAAGTATATTTCCCCCGATATCCCCCTGATTATTCTTTGATTGCTCACGATCCCTAATATCTTATGGCAAGTCGTCCTAAAATATTATTTCGAGGGGAAAAAGCAATTGATAACCCGAGGTATCAATACCAAATCTCTGACCAATTGCGGGAGAATTAGAACGTTTTAAAAATATTTTCGAAATTCGATAACAAAAAGATGAACACATTATGATAAATGAGGGCTAAGTAGAAAAGAGTTAAGCCATAAAGTAAATCTTTTTCACAAAAGAAAGAATCTTTTCAGTGTATTGGATTCAAGATTCAGTTAAATCCCGAGCATGACAGCATCTCAGTGTTCTGGCTAAAGTAGTTTAGCTAGGGATAATAAAGTATTGAGCTGAAAATAAATATCAAACGTTAGCAGTTTGAAGAAAGGATTTTGTTTGAATAAAAGTTTTCGTCTAAAGAAAATTCCAGTTGCAAAATCTTATACGAATATTTATTTCGTTGGAGAAAGACCAGTATCCAATTGAACTAAAATAAGACTGAACTTGCCAAAATTTGGCAGTTTTCCAAGAGGAGGGAAAAAAAAAGAAAAAACCGTTAGCAATTGAATACAACAGGAAATTTAATAAAAATTGTAATAATTTAGATTTAAATTACTTCCGGTCCGAACTCCCAGAATAAGAGAGGATGAAGGTTTCTGGAAATTTCGCTGCTCAACACTAGAAATATCTCTTTTCTTGATAAGAAATCGATTTGAGAGGCAAAAATCCGGTAGTGGAAGTAATTTAGTCCAAAAATTTTAAATTCCTCTCGGGAGAAGTATATTTTCCCCCGAAATAAAGACATGATATGCAAGTATCTTCATTTTATTAAAAGACAGCTACGTCGACGTGTAATACGTAAAATCGAATGATCAAGAACAACTGTATGCATGTCTTTTGATAAAGCTAGGATTAAAACATGTATATTCCTGTCTAAATTAAACTTTGAACATTGGAGAAAATTAGATATGACTATAAAACGAGAAAAAATATTTTTATTATACAAGGCAAACAAAAAAATAATTGCCTGAACTTCAGAATTTTTTCATGAATTACTTCCAAAGAAATATGACATAATTTCTTCACATGTTTTCTCGATATTAAGTAAGTGTTTTAAGTGGTGACTTCTAGTGGGCATCAATTAAAATAATCAATCGATATTGCGAATCTTTTTATGTTGTAATATAAAACCGAGTTTATATATAGTAATAATAGTTAGCAATAATATTCATAAATGTAGTCGAAGTGTATAAACAATAATCCGAATTTTACATGTATTTATCATAACAGACACGATATCTAGATTAAGACACGATAAAATATAGAATTTCTGCTGTAATATTTTAATGCTGTAAAAGAGAATTGATTATGGACTACAAATTCAAGGAATAATCCCTTGTAAGCAAGGTAGCTTTGTCACTAAACTTTTATCCTAACGGCACGAAAAAACAACTAATTTCTTACTTACCGTAATACCGAGGTAGATTCACAATCGAGGTCTTGCTCGCTCACTAAAATAAGGCTTCCCGGTGGACTCGAAAACCTATTTTTCATCGGTGGTCTTTGTTGCTGTTGTTCAGTTATAAATGAGCTTTTTGGACGATCACTTTTAGCATCCTCGTTTTGTTTTCTCAACGCCATCGGGTGAAATCCTTAAGAATCCGGCCTAAATTTCCTTCATAATTTCCTCATGAGTGTTTATATTCAATCATCGTTGTTTTTCTATCGTAGATCGCTTTCTCAAGGTCCCAGCCAAAGCCCGTTGACCTCGAGTAGAAATCGTCTCTCGCTGACGATTAAACTCCGATATGTTTTGAATAGACCGGCTGTGTTGATCGAAGCTCAATGTTCCGTAAACCGCTGTCCTTGGCGATTGCGAAACCTAAACTTTAGCTCCAAAATTATGATAAATATCGATCAAAACACAGTGTCTCCAGTGTCTGCCTCTCGGCTTGTGGCGAACGTCGTAAGAGTTTTCGAGTTTTCTACATGCATTAATTATAGAACATGGATCTTTTAAAATATGCAAAACCGGTCAACTGTCCAATTTTGTGTGTTTTGGAAAGGTTCAAGTCAAGAGTATAATAATTGGACAGTAAGACTTGGGGTATTAAGTTTCTCCGACGTTCTTGAATCCATAGGTTGTTGTATCTCTGATTGCAGATGAAATTATTATGAAAACAAAATCTCGAACGACACTTTGACATAACAAGACCCCGTGAAATTGTCCAATGGAAGTAATGTAATATCATACTGACTTTAACAATAGGCTATCACCTAAAACAATAGCTAAAGGGCTGGTATTGGCGAGTGTAAATAAACTGTCAAGCTCGATCTTATTCTGGACGTCGAGTTGATTCATACTTTTAAGGACTATTAATATTATTGTGATTTGTGATAAGTCTAAGTTGCATAGTATTAGGATTGTCTACATAAGATAATTCATTTAGAATATCAATCATTTCGGTAAAAAATTTTTAATCCCAATTAGTAAACATACTTAAGATCTGTCAAGTTGTCAATTTAAAGATGTGTTGTGATTGGCTGATATTTTTATGTCGATTAGTCGGCTCCTCCTTCCGCTGAACTTGAAAATGGCGGCAAACATTTTAAAACTCGAGGTATAACACAAAACACAAAACAGGCGAAAATTTGGCGTTATGCATCGTATATTTGATAATAATCCTTTTGTGGTTCTAATTTAGTAGAGAAGAAGCTTTGACAAAAGGTTTCCTAATTTGGTTGTTTTACTAGCTAATTGAGTGTGGATTCAAACAAAGCATTGCATCATTTGGTATAGTCGCTCATGGTCATGAGGTAAAAAGCAATCAAGCTATAAAAAACCTTACACAAGAGGTGAGGGAAAAAGATTGAATGCAAATGCTACGTGAATGTCTAGAACCAAGGACTACCCTATATCTTAACCTTGGCCTCTAGACTAGCTTTTCTTGGCTGTCTCACCTGTCTGAGGATTTAGTTGAAGTCCGACAGAGTTCAATCAACCACAAACAATTTGCATTTCAGTACAGCACATTTTGATTGAAAACTTTACGGTAATAAGTGCGGCATGTGCAAGCGCAGAGTTGTCAATGATAGTAATATGAGCGGCAAGTACCACCGCACAGTGACGGAAAGATGGGTTACAAAATGACCGCCATGTAGAAAAGTTGGTAAGATTGGTTTCACAAGAGGGATTCAAATTCCGTTTTACGGAGCTTAAAAAACACGATAGGCTACACAAGATCTCACAAGAGGGTTTCCATGGAAACACCCCTGGGTCTGCAACTGCCGCAGTGACAAAGGAGCAATTTTATACTCCGCCATCTTTAATATTTACTTGAGCCCACGCTATTTTTTCGCGAAAGCCGTACTATTTGTTTGAGTAAAGTCAATAGCACAGGAAGACCAATCAACATATCTATCTCTGCTGTGTTCCCTTGGTGACCAGCGCGGCGCAGTGATTGACAGTATGGGCTGCAAGACGAAGCGCCCTGATAGCAAATACCAAATAACTCAAGAAGTATAAACTTTTTACCAAGCATAGGATTTTAAAATATATGCATATTGATTATCACAAATAGACAAATAATTATGAGTTTCTGAGAGGAGGAAAACAGGTTGTGTCCCTTTTATTATTTTCTAATAAAGATTAATAAGATTTTTTCAAACTATTTCCTGTACAAAAAAGGAATCGTAAATATTTTAATCGAGCGATGTGTACGAGTATTTTTGGTTGAGGTCTATCACCTAAAAAAGCCAAACCATATACAGCAAAAATAATAATAATAGAAAATAATAAAACGATTTGTAAACATTAAATATTTTCGTAAATCTTATAAAAATTAAGTGTTTTAAAAAGATAGCAATAAGAACCTTTTGCTAAAATATTTGTTAACTGAACAATCGCTTGTTAATCGTAAATTATACATTCTACAGTTTTCTTTATATTTACCCATAACGTATACATTTTTTCCACATATATATTTGATTCGCAAAGACAGTGTTCATGTACGAGCGTGTAGCGTGAATTTGGATCATTACAATAATTTCGTGACGTTATATCAGCTAGTTGCCAAGGCAACCTCATTGACGTCATTAAGGTCTTATTCTTTCCAAAGATAAGATCCTTGAATCATGAACCCGGGAATCCATTTTCAACGGCGGGTCTGTAGTTGCTAAGTAACCAACGTAAGTAATTTGATTACCAAGCATCTAATTATGTTATCAAGCAACTAATTTAGTTACCAAGCAACGACACGATGTTGCCATGCAACGACAAGGGATTCCCTTAAAATATTAATAACTCTATGCAATGATATTAAAGCTATGTACATCCTCGGTGAGGGACAGAACTAAGCGAGCTTCTGAGCAGCTTCATTTCTTCCACTTGTGTTCTTAATTCTTGTAATTTCGTCTTGTAATCGTCAATAAATGATTGTTGTCTGTCTTTCTCGACCTTGAGCTGCGCATTCACCTGCTGAACGTTTTGCTGTGAGAAATTTTCACGTAAGCGTTTTATTTCTTCCTGCAGCTCAGAAAGTCGTGTGGCGTTTACTTGCTGAAGCTGTGGAATCTCTGACAAGATTCTGTCTAAGCCATTTTTAGCACTGTTAATGCTCTGGCTAACTTGTTCTGATGTAACACGAGCTACTTCACTTTCCTTCTTGGCAAAATCCGCACCTCGTGAATAGTTTTCTTCACAGGATTTGATTGGCTGTTTGATGATTTGACCAATATTTGATGTGCTTGTATTCTTTGAGATAAGTATTTCTGGAGTATGGGTGCTTGAATCGGCGTAAGCTTGGAGAACAATAGCTCGAGAAAACACAGCTGAGACGTTCTGGAAAAAAGATTAAAAACATTTATGAATCTAAGAACTGGCTCACGCGACACAAACTCAGGGCTCAGACGAAGAACGCTAGTGCGCGCACAAACAAGACTTTTGCATGATGGCGTCATTTGACTCACACTACCGATATGCTTCAGGAAGGTTTTTTTCTTATGAGAAGTGCAAGACAAATGGTGGTAATCAACCGAAGGGAGTTGCCATAATGTAAACGTCTTGTAAGTAACTCTTTTTCATACTGAAGTTGTCTGTTGCTCAGGGATAGAGTTAGCATTTTATGCAGAATATTCAGGTGTGTCAATGAAGGTCCGTGAAAGTCTTCATATTTTTGAATTTGTTCATTCTTTATATTAGCCTTGTTATTTTTGAATATTTAGACACTGATTCGAGGATAACCCAGGGTAAATGAGTCTGCAATCAAGGAACACTGAGGTAATTTGGAACTCGAGACAAGTCGAGCTTAAGTCTGAGTGTTATATCAACGTTTTACAGTCACTACGTCTTACCTTATTTTCTTCATTTGATAGGTTCTGCGCTTTCCTTGCCATTTCCAGACCATTAGTAGCTATATCCAATGCTGCCTGGATCAAAGCACTTATGTTCTGGGAATATTCTATAGCATAATTACTCGTCTCATTAGCTTCTTTAGACTTCTCAAGCGCGTGCTGCGCTAAATACTTTGATGCGTTCGCTTTTGTCTCAAACTCATTCAAGACCTGCAACATCTCTTTCATGTCTTCGTGGGTCTTCTTAGATAAGTCGAGTGCTGCTTGTGCTTCTTTCTCTGCTCTACGGGCTTCAGCAAGCATTGCTGTTGCTCCGCCATCCATGGAAGTCACTCTAGATATAAGCACTTTGGTATCTTGAACAGCATTTTCTACATTCGATATTAAGGTAGAATGATTCTGGTAAAGTTCTTTGACGATTTGTACCGCTTGGGTTGCATTATCGACGAGTTTTGTGGCATTATTCAGGATCTGCTGAACTGCAAGGCTGTTGTCGGGTTTCAGCGAATTGACATCCCTTAAAGCACGCTGTGCATTGGAGAGAACCACTGACGTGTTAGCGAACAACGCATACGCGCTATCATTTACCCTCACACCAAGTTCCTTAACAGCTTCTGTTTCTAATTTTAGTCTTCTTATCAGTTCTATATTGACTTGATGATCAGATACCGTTGCTATCGACATGTTATCAGCGTCTCTCACCAGTCCCTCAGCGGTCAGGGTTTTCTGTAAGATGTCTTGCCCAGTAACATTGTGCTTGGCCGAGATTGTTGAGGCTTCATTAGCATACGTGCCAAACCTGGGAACTAGTCCCGCAAGATATCCTTCTGTATTTTTCGTTTGGTTAATAATCATAGCAATGCTAGAGTTCAGAAGGCTGTAAGCTTGTATGACCAAAGTCTGTGTCACCTTCATTAAATCCTCAGTCGTGTTCCTTTCCTTAGAAGCCTTGGTAGCCACGCCTTCTACTGACGTCACCCCTGACGTCACTTTTCCTTTCAGCACAATCTCCATGTGGTCCAGGCTTTTATTTAGATTGAGAAGCTCATCGTGTAGTCGTTTTTCTACACCTGTAGAGTTCTGGGCTTTTAGGACCAGTTGTCGGACATTGTCCTTTGAGGTCTCGAGCCTCTTGGCAAACGTTTCGTCACCAATACGTCCATTTCTCACGCGGTTCGTAGAATTCACAAGAACAGTGATGTTTGTCCTCAAGTCGTGCACAAATACTTGCAACAGTCGGTAGCATTCTGGACAATCTGTGTGAACAACGAATACATTAAAAGGTCAATTGAATGATTAGTCAGCTGAATGAATCTCAATACCAGCCTTCAATGAGGGGCAATCAATCCCCTCCCCAGCCCCCATCCCATGCGCAATCATCCACGTTCATTTTCAAATAAAACTCAGCTGGTAAAAGTTTACACCACAACCTAAATGACGCCTATTGATAGTGAGCTACTTATGCTTTACGTGCAAGTATATTTGATGATGTCATCACAAGAGAATGGAACTAAGATACTTCATGAAAGAGCCCCAGTGAAATACGTGCGCATAGGCAAGCTGTTTGGGTAATCTAGTAATTCAATTTACTGTCTGTCTGTCTGTTTGTACGTCTGAGTGACGGAGAGAGTGATTGACTGCTAATTGACTGTATGAATGTGTCTGTCCGTCCATCTGTCTGTCTCAGTGTCCGTCTGACAAACCAACTCACAAGGACTGAGTTTCTGATTTCCTTGCTGAATGAGTTACTGTCTGAATGGGTGACTGGATCACTAAATGATTAATAGCAGATATCGGAGTTACACTCTATTGCCTTCAGACAATTGTCAAATTTGGTCAGTTTCTATACACTCCATTGTATTGGCCCAAATGCCTCGAATTGAAACAATTGTTGGAAGGCAACAGAGTGCAACTCCGATATCTGCTATTGACCGACTGACTGAACAACTGAGTAAGTTATTGACTCTAACATTCACTTACTACCCAATGCCAAAACCAAGCCCTTATTCATGTTTATAATCATGACTCACCTATGCAACGTCCCGCACTGTTATTGTAGGCATTTTCGTGGCATCGGTCGCACCTTCGACCCGTGATATCTGCTTTGCATACACACTGTCCAGTATCGGTAGACTCGTTAAGACCGGTTTGACACACCGTCTGGTTCTCGTACAAAGTATTGTGCCCCAAGCAGTCACAATCTAAATGTTGAAAAGAAAGGTATTAAAAGCGTCAGAAGGTGAAAAAAAAAGTTTGTATCATGGTGGTAAATATATCAATACTAAGGATGGTGCTGCAATAAATGATAGCAAGATGGTCAAGATCAATTACTTATGAAGTTAGTAATGATAAATGATGAGAATTCATGAAGGCGATGGTGCTGAAGGTAGTCATGTTGTGCTCCCGCTAGTGATTATATTATGATGATAAAATAATGATAATCATCGTGATGATGATGGTACAGATAATAATGGTAATGATGGTGATGACGAATAATGATGATGGTAAATCTGATGATGAATGCGATGAAAGACAACTAATTATAGTGAAGGTGATGACGAAGTTCAGGAAAAAAGGTGCAATTGCACCGTGTGCACGCTTCTTGAAACCTTCTTCTACACGTCCCAGTGAACAGTCCAATCAGAGCCCAATAATGCCAGCAAGTAGGCAACATTAACACGGCAGATGAAGGTGCTTTCACGAAAATATTGCACAAGTTTCAGCTAAAAGTTTCAATGCATGTAACAGGGCCTTAACAAGCATACTTACGTGAACATCCGCTAGGAGTTCTTGGCAGATAAAGTCCAAAGTACCCTGGGAAACACCGAGTGCAGTCACTTTCTGTACTGTTGTCAACATTAGGTTCACAGCGTTCACACGCATCTCCCTCAGTACCAATCCTACAGTTTTTACATGCGCCATATTCTGGATCACATTCTTTGGATCTGTTATTGCAACTACATAGTTCACAGCCTTGTGAAAATCTGGATGTGTTGTGTGCTGGCGCAGGCTCAATACGTGTGTAACCTGAGAAAGTACGAATCTAGATCAGTAATGTTGGGAAGAGGCAAAGAAAAGAAGGAAAGAAAAAATAACGAAATAAAAATATGTGGGAACAAAGATAAAGGAATGAGGAAAGAATAAAAATGAGGAGAAAAATGGGTTGAATGGATGGATAGGTGAATGGTTTGGTGGACGAATGGATGTTGGTTAGTTGGGTGGATTGGTTGTAGGATGGGTAGATAGGTGGATTGGTGGGTGAATAGAGAGGTGAGTTGGTGGGTGGATTGATAGGTGTGTTGGTGGGTAGATAGGTTGGTGGATGTTGGTTGGATCATCGATGGATGGTTGTAAAGCATGGATTGGTTAATGGTGGAGTTGTGTTAATGGTGGAAATAGATGAACTAGTTTAGATCAATGGATAAAACAATGACAATATAATAAAGAACAAATAAAACAGACCTTCTCCACACAGTTCACATGAAAGTCCTGTGAATTTTTCATCTTGACAAGTACAGTTTTCAACATTTCCAGCAGGCTCTCCTATTGTTCCTTGAACTGCTGTATGCAGCTTTGCTTCTGACAGGGTCAAACTCCCATTTGTATAAAATTCTCCAGTGATCTTTATTGTGAAAATGTCTGACATTGCTGCTTGTAATTGCCTTGCACTGACCACGGTTGTTGCATAAGCTTCATGAAGACGTACGTAGTAATAAGTTATATTAATAGAAGGAGGAGGTTGTAGAGGAAAACGTATTGTCGTTCCTCTTCTCGGTTCAACATTGAGAGACCAGTTTGCATTGACACTGGATGCACCAGTGTAAGTCATATTGAAAGAAATTATTTCACCGTAAGACCGGAAATGATATCTCTTGAAATTTTCTGGAAGGGTAAGTGACTGTCGCGCAGGGGGGCTAAATCTCACAGACAGTTTTTGGTCATCTTGTGTTATTTCCGAGATGCCTCGCCTTTCTCCGAAAGCCCATCCATCTTTTAATCCTAGATAAGATCTAATGAAGCTTTTAACAAAGCCTTTCGCAGAGCTGCAGTTGCCAGATCTGCCAAAACAGAAGCAAGGAGTACAGCCATGTGGGTTATTCACATCTCTATTGTATGTGCCAGGTTTGCACTCATCACATTTGAAGCCCAATACATTCTTCTTGCAGATGCATTCACCAGTTTCTAGATGACACTGTAGAGTACTGGACCCTGCTTGATCACAGTTGCAAGATCTAAGAATAACATAATATATGCATTAGTCATATGGTCATCATATGCTGATCTGTGCTTAGAGGATTGACCACCTTCATTAAACCCTGAAACAACCTCTGTTCTTCAACAAGCTGTTCTTCTCCACAAAGTTCACAAGAAAGCCCTGTGAATCTTTCATCTTCACATTTCCAGCATTAGTTATATGGCAATCATAAGTTGATCTGTGCTTATAGGATTGGTCATCTTCATTGAACAATGAAATAACCCTTGTGCTGTTCAAAGTCAGGCCACAGCTAATTTATGGATTGATTTGGAATTTAGTTTACATTTTACAACTATCACTCTCATTACAGGGCTCTTCTGTGAGGTTCGCTCCACAAGCACTGCCACTACATTCTATACTTACAACATACTTCAATTACATGTTGAATTTATGGAGGTAAGAAACCGGAGAACCCAGAGAAAACATTTGCAGCAAGGGAGAGAAGGACATGTCAATCAAACTATGATCCAGTCTGAGTCGGGGCTCGAACCTCAACAACTGCGATACCCATGCCATCCACAAAAATTAAATAATAATTTTTAAATGAAAAAAACTTTTTTAATGGGTATGGCAGATAAGAAGCTACTCTGTAGAATCACTGTCACACCACTCCCCCACAAGGAGGGCGTGTGAAAGAGAAGTACTTACTGGCATCCTGTTGACGTGTAGTTGTAAAATCCATGATTACACTCATCGCACTTGTCCCCTCTAGTACTGTTCTTACAAGGACACTTTCCTGTATCGCCATCACACTGCATGTCAGCAGAACCACTTGCATTGCACTTGCATTCCACGCACCCCTTACCAGTATTAAAGCCATAGTATGTGTGGTTGCACCTGCTACAGGCTCTAGTGATGACGCCAGGTCTACAGGGGCACTGACCAGTGACTGCATCACAAACTAAATGATGTGATCCAAGAGAACTGCAGTCGCAAGCTTGAATAGTACGAAAAAAATGGTTAGTTTAAAGGTTCTGGTTACCTATTTCAAAAGGTAATACAGTATTCCTGTAGACCCTGTAAAGTCCTTGTCTGAGAAGACTTGAAGGTCTAACCATTTGCAGATATTATTACAAAGGCAGCACCTTCTCCTCAGTTATTTTAAGACCCTGAGTGTTGGTCCGACTGCGGCTTGAACCATGACCTCCCACACAACAGCCCCAACAGCACAACGTTCTTACCAATTGAGCTAACCGGGTGGCAGTAATTCAATCAAATAACAGCATTCATGCAAAAACAGCTGTAAAAATTATGAAGGGGTGCACAGAATAAACTATAATATTTGAGAAATTTAATACGCTGTGAGGCCCGGCAGTGAACCAAATACAATCAATCTTTTTCTTTAGCTTTTGTGCACTAGGTAAAGCAACACCGAATAGCCCAACATTAGTCTACTAAATTACTCTTACCTGTGCAGCCTTCAGATGTAAAGTTGTAGTACCCTGGCATACACTGGTCACATGATTGTCCCGTCACACCAGGCTTACATTGACACTGGCCTCCTTGCTTGTCACAGAAGGTGTTTGGTATTGACCCAGCACTGTTACACTTACAGGCTGTGAAGAAAACAATGGCAGTATGTACTTGAAATATTTGCCTATGCTTAATAACAGGGGCTGCAGAAGGGGTGGGGCAGGGTGGTTACAGCCCCCAAAGTTTCCCTTTTTCCCATCTTAGTTTCTTATCTTTAGTCTCAATCTTAGCCCTCCACTTTTTGGGGTGCTAATGGTCAAATACTACCTTTCCTTGATTACAGACTCGTTTATACAGGGTTAGCCTCATTTTAGTTTATAAACATTTGCGAATGTAAAAACAGTAAAATAGAGCATGTACAGCTTCAAAGGTAAAAATGCTTTGAAATTCCACAGATGTTCACAGAAATGCAAGAAAATTCAAAGTATCTTAATACAAAATGAAGGCTATTCCTATAGAACAGAGAATTCAAAACTATTAAAAGTAATGGATTGAATGTCAAAGTCTATTTTACAAGATAGGAAATATAAATTGCAATTATTCATTGAGTAAAAATGTGTCCACTTACGCAGGGCTCCATCCAGAACTTCTGCCATTACAGAGAATGTGACATTTTCACAAATTGGTAGACTTTGATTAGTAGCATCTAGGGTAGTTGCATTTACCCAGCAACCTTGAATAGTGCTTGCATCAATTCCATGAGCGTGACCCTCTTTTGAAGCTATATTGTATATCTTGGTTTCATTTATCAGAGGAAGCAGTATCAAAGAGTCCAGCTGAATTGATGAATCCATTACAGAAGTAAACGAAACATTGAAGCTATATTCTTGACCTTTGCAGATATTGATAACACTATTTGACCTCCACGCTGTGCCATTACCCTTTTGAAGACCTCTGATCGATTCAGTATTCTTAATAGCAGTACAACCATCACTATCTTTACCCACTATCTTTATCTGCAGGTCACCAATACTTTCTGTCGCAGATGTATACCTTAAAACAGCATAGCCCTTAAATGTTGTATTACTCGTGAAATTAAAATTAACAAACTGTTTGCCGGAGATCTTGGCATAACCTGTCCCAGTGAAGTACTTGTTTAGGTCTACAGTGTTTGCAGTGTACTGGTAGGTACCCTCTGATAGCTCGGCTTCTACTTTAAAGTGGGTTAAACTGCCAGTATAGTACCCTTGAGGTACTAATGTACAGCGAGTACCCTGGATGTTTCTCCTGCATTCACAAGTTCCTAGAAAACGTAGAAAGAGATAAATTCAGAACCCTGGTTTAAAAGCATAATTTCAATTATACTAGTCTTATAAAATTTATGAATCTCTTTTAATTTAACGACAAGTACATAATGTTATAGGACGCTTTTAGGAAAAAAATAACTTTAATTTTCCAATCTACTATTTTTCAAGTCGCAACCAGTTTTGCAGAAATCCAGAAGTAATAAAGGCCAGTACTAGTTAATTTAAGCGAAGACCTTTTTCTAACTTGGCAAACAAGGTGCATTGTGGTCTAGCTGGGGTACAAAAATCTTATGTTCATCTTATATGGTGTTGTTCGTACCTATAAGCTAGACCAGAATGCATCATGTTTGCAGACAGTCTTTGAGCATTAATCACATTACCACTTATTTTGTTACATAATCCTGATGTCGAACCACCATAGTCACAATCACACCTCAGGCAATCTTCAGAAATATCTTTTGGAAACTTATGATAACCATCTTTACATCTTGAGCACATTCGCTGGTCAATGTTAGGTTTACAATGACACTGGCCTGTGACTTGTTCACAGTTGAGAGATCCATTTACTGTCCCTGTCTCCACACATTTACATGCTGTGAATAAACAACATTATCAAACTCATTAATAATTCATGAGGAAAACACAACAGAAATCACGACAGTGAAGAGTGAACGATGTAAATCTGAAAAATTTGTGTTCATTTGCATAAACTTTAAGTTGGATTTTTTTGGCCAGATTCACTTTATTTTTGAAAATGTTAGTGAAACACAAAGGAACTAACCTAGATGTTTGATAAGTAATTTACAGTATTTGTGTCCGTGTTGTATCCGATATACAGACTCTCGGCTACGAGTTTGTATATCTGATACAACATGGCCACTCATACTGTATATATTAATAGTAATGTATAAATTATTAATAATTAATCTTTTTTATAAAATAACTTTATTCTAGGATGTGCAATGATTGGTCAAAAGGTATCCAATAGTTTTACCTATGCGCTAAGTTTCAGCTACTGAGATTTGCCTACATATCTAATACGTTAAGAAGCCTTATCTATGAAGGATGAGACATTAAATGTACTATCAAAAAGGAAAACAAATTCTCGTGTCAAGATAGAAAGTTATATGAATGTCAAGGCAAATAAAGCAAGAGAAACATCTTGATGGCTTAAGATGTGAACGAATAACTTTAGGGCTTGTCAATAAAAACCCCTCGGAATTTGTGTATCAGAAATATTTGCTTGTTTTTAGTAGAGAATATCTAAAAGCCGACTACACTACACTTACGCTTACACTATCATTTACTACCCACTCCCATCTGTTATAGGCAAGTTGTGGGCTTGATTTAGAAGCTAGGACTTGAGTTGTAGGATGGGGAAAGCGTGTTATATAGGATAGTTGTAGGTGAAAATCGTACTGTCTAAACCGGCCTTAAGACACTCACATAATATTTTTGCACATGCTCAGTATTTGAACTTAATATTATATAGTATTCTTCGTTAATTTTTGCGCTTGATTTTTTATGATAGGGATATAAAAAAGTTTACTGGGTTTTCCTAGCCCTGAGGTTAATGTCTAAACACACAACACACAGTCTCACTACCACCATATTTTGTATTCACATCTCACAACTCTCACCTCACATTGGTTTTTGTTTGAGGAAAGGAGAACCCTGAAAAAAACTCATCCAACAAACTCCATTCACAAGTGGCAGCTGTAGAAGTCGAACCAGTGATCTGACCGCTATGCCACTAGATTAAGGAATAGTCCCTTGTCACTAAATACAGCTGTGTTTCATGACTGAAGACTCCTCTGCACAGGCTTAACCTCGCATAAGAGTAAATTATTCACAAAAGTTAACTGTAATGTAAAGAATGTGCAAGTTAAACAATCCCAATGTTATGGAATCTCACAGACTTTTAATGGTATCTGTAAATAGCCGACTTATAAACACACTTAAGCCTCTGCAAATACGTCTTTCAAAAACACAGGTATGCATCGAAATGCGACTAAGCCTCTGCAAATAAGTCTTTGGTCTTCAAAAACTGTCACTGGCATGTATCTATTAATGCTACATAACTGGCGTACTGTTAAATGTTACCTGTACAATGTCCTTGCGGATCATTTGTATATCCATAGTAAGTGTCCACACATCTGTCACACTGTCGTCCAGTTACATTATGTCGACACTCACATTGCCCATTGGTTTGATTACAAGTTCCATTGTTTATGATTCCTTCCATGTAACAGTCACATGCTAAATAAGATAATAACAATCAAGAGAAATATATAGGTATCAGAAGCTTTGAATTTTCCTAAAACAACGATGTAAAATTGTCTTCCTTTTTTTGTGTACTTTATGAAGTTATCAAACAGTGCATTTCAAAGAAAAGGAACTTTAAAAGAGTAGTGACGATGAAAAGGTAAATTATACACCGTGGAAAAGATGAAAAAACATAAGGAGCATAAGAGGAGGAAGGACTAGTGACGGACTAGCGACTTACTACGACGAAGGACTAGCGTCCGAAACGTCATTTTTTTCATCTTTTTCACGGTGTATAATTTACCTTTTCATCATCACTGTTTCATTAGAAACACCGACTCAGCTCACACTAGTCTTTAGCTAGTTATATCTTCTTAGTGTTATATCTTTTTAAAAGAGTAGAGAGAGTTTGTAAGCAAAGGTTGTTGTTGTTAAGGTTCCTATACATCCACTGCTGCATAAATACCCTGTTTATGGTAAAAAGATATAATTTATTGCACTGAGTTCCTGTTTCACGCCAGTTTGCGTATTGCTTTTTGAAAACCATAGTAACCAGTTTTGGTTATCTATGAAAGTAGAAACCCTGAATATGACAGGAAGTTCAGGAAGAACTTGGAACTTGAGTGAAATTGCACCAGTTTTAGTTATATACGAAAGTAGAAACCCTGAATATGACAGGAAGTTCAGGAAGAACTTGGAACTTGAGTGAAATTGCACCAGTTTTGGTTATCTACGAAAGTAGAAACCCTGAATATGACAGGAAGTTCAGGAAGAACTTGGAACTTGAGTGGAATTGCATTGTTAAAACCATACCCTGTTCAGTGGATCATTCCCGTATAGTCCATATAAGGGAGAATTCCCTGGGAGCAACTACGACTTCTACCAGAATTTCACTATTATCAATTTTTTATAAATAATTAATAAATTAAAAGGTATTTTACTAATGATACAAAAGTTAATTTATCGAGAAGTTTCTTGTTTAGCGGTCATTACAGTGAACTTCCGCCTTGCAGACACCCCAATATTACGGACACCTCGCTATTACAGACAGGAGAAAAATCCCCAACAAAAATACTGACAAAGAAATGACCATAAATAATTTTCGCTATTATGGACGCTCGCTATAACAGACATGAAGAGATGGTCCCAAAGGTGTCTGTTGTAATGAGAGTTAACTGTAGTCATTAACGATGAACACCATTTTTGCTTCTTATTTATTTATTTCTTACCTGGACACACCAGATGGTGGTTCAAAGGTAGACTAGTGTTGCGGTAGAACTTTTCCTGACACTCATGACAGAAATACCCAGTCGTGTCGTGCTTACAGTCTTCGCACACACCAAAACCAAGATCTTTGTTGAACACACATGCATCTGCATGATCATTACATTCACATCCTAGTAAAATAACAGAAATATATCATAAGTAACAATACTGGTTAGTTGTCTTATTTTTTATGGAACTGGAATACCTGGGTCTTTTTTAGCTGGGATACCTGTGGCAATAAAACTAAGGATTTAAAAGGGATTTCAGCAACTGGAAACGTACATTGGAAATTAAGTCACCTATAAAATTTTCCTATAAAATTTGCTATTTCAACCCAAGCACCCTTCACTTATTTTAGGGTACTCCCAACATTATTTTATTATTTCAAAAAGGAAAGGAAAGACTAGAATTTTCCTATAAAATTTTCCTATGAAATGTGCTATCTATTTCAACCCAAGCACCCTTCACTTTTTTAAGGTACTCCCAACGTTATTTTATTATTTCAAAAAGGAAAGAAGACTACATTTCCTTTCACGCGATTATTTCATTCAAAAAAACAATTATTTTCACTTTTAGTTTTCAAGAAAGTGCCATACAATGGATAGAATTTCAATATATAATAACTATCATTTATAGGGGTACAATTAAGTCACTTATATCATTGACCCCGGTACCTGTTTAGCATTTTGAAGATTTGTAGCCAATTACTCTGACAAATTAGCGCAATACATATTGAGTCCAGGATTAAAGTTTCGCTTTCTTGTGTCGAAATTATAGCACAACAAAAGCTCTATTAGTGAAAGTATGGAATATAATAAAATAAAAGTTTTGAGATGTGAAATAAAGGAATAAATTTGAGGAGAGAAAAGACAACGTCGGGTATTATCTATATCAGCTGTCAACGTTCGAGTATAAACGTCGAAAAAAGTAAAGTACGGCAGATGTTTGGAACATTTTAACAAACAGGAAAAATCTTCTAAAATACGAGCGATATTAAAATCTACGAATGACAGAGATATTTTTTAACCTTAAATTAATATAGAATAAAGCTATGAAGATATGAAAAGAATTTGAAGATTTCTTATCGGGATAAGATTATCAAATGTCGCAAAGTTTTGTGAAGTGAATTTGTTATTACAGAGACACTCGAACCGTGAAAACTTATTTATTTTAGGGTTATTTTTATATCCTTAATTTCTTACTGTTTCAAACTTACCAAAATAAGTATTGAGTTCACAACGAGTGATCAACATAAATCGGATTTCGATTGGCATGATATACAGTATGTATTTTACGAAAGTTACGAAATCTTGTGTTCATGGTGTGAGTGTCATCGCTGTAAATTATCATATTTATATTTTACTTACTTTCACAAGGATTTGGTTTGTATTTGGAGGTAGCTGGCTGCCAAGTACGGTTGTTATAAAGAGGTAGACATCGTTCACAATCGATCCCATCAGTATTATGCAAGCACTCGCATTTCGTAGTATTAGAAATAGAATTGTTACCATAATCGCAGTATCTTGCATGGCCATAGCACTTGCACCGGCCTATAATACTGAGATCAGATATAGCATAGTAAAACTGATTCAAAATATCCTCTGTTTTTCCACCATTTTCCAACCCGTTGGTACCGGGATACTCTAAGCGAATTCTCAAGTCAGTAGTGTGAAGGTATTCTTGAATAAATGGATGGAAAAAGTCTGCCTCTTCGTCATAACGGGTTTTGAAGTCGAAGAACACTTTCCCACCTCTCTGGGGAGAGATCAAGCTATATTTTTCAGTGCAAAATGGTTTAGAATCGTTTAATCTCATTTCTAGTGGATCAGTAGGTTCCATGTTGAAACGTTGTTCACAATTTGAAGCATAGTACTGTAAGGTTATCCACGATCGGCCCCAATCACTGGACTTCTCCAAAATCATCTGAAGTGGACGAGGCGACTCGAAGGTTAACGCCATTAGACCAGTCATATCGAAACTCTTACTAAAACTCAAAGTGATGTTGACTTGTAAGCTTTTTGTTGGGTGAGTTTGGTGCCATTTCCACCACGTTTCTGATTGCCACCACTTTATCGGGCTAGTACTCTTATCAACGATGTATTTCGCGGGATGACGGTTGTCACTACTCGAACTGTTGCATTTGAAGCAACCATTCATCGGCTTCAGCCTGCAGTATGTCTCTGGTGGAGTTCCACAAGTACTCGTAGCAGTGATCCTAGCATTGTGGAGCTTAGCGATGTCCCAGTGGCCGGGAATACAAACTATATGTTCACTTTTTGCTTCTGGATTGTCGAAACATTCAGCTCTGACATTCTTGATCCCAAGGAGAGCAACTACCACGACTACTAGGCTAAACATAAGGACTTCTGCAAGTTAACAAACGATCTTCGTCCTCTCGCCGCGAAGTATAAGCCTTTGATTTCTACAGCTGATCCTTCCAGAGAGTAGAGGAATCCTTCTTTGTAGTTTATCAGCTGAATTGAAATTATCAATTCAAACGGAATTAACACAAAAGTACGGTTTATTAGAGAACAAGGCACGCGAGTACTTCACTCTTCATTGGCTTGCGTTGTTATGCTGGTTGTCATGGAGACACATCCCTTTAATCAATTTAAGTTCACCGTATAACGTAACGGACAGCATACTAGTACTTTAAACATTTTGTCCTTTACTCAGTAATGTAACTTCAAAAACAAAAGACTTCTGCTACATAATACCGCTAAACTCAAAAACCAGATAAAATAATAATCTGATCTCAAAAGATAACTTAAATTCGTAAAAAAGAAATATTTTCTTGGACGCCGCCTGTCAGAGTTCAAAAGATTTCTATAAGTTAAAGATAAACAAAGATTTCTCGAAGGATGGCGTTTTTTTAATAGCAGAAGACAATTGGCTTTTCTTGATATCGACAACGTTAATCTCTGTGTATTCATAGTCTAAGAGGAGCGCCGCACTCAAGAATACGTCAATAAGAATCGAGTCGTTATTCATGCATCATGAAAATGTTAGCTTGTCCAACATTCCATTGCGAGAAAATATCTGTTTAGATTTTAGCGCCGAAGGGGGCCGGGCAGGTGTAGGGTGACCACCCTATACCGAAGAATAGATATTATATATTTGCTTTTTTTTTTTTTTTTCTTTTGCAATGGAGTTTATCAGGCTAATACAGTTTTAGATGGGTGAAAAAACAACTTAAACAAGCAGTGTTTCTAGGTTCTTAATCAGTCTTTCTCTTCTCTTCTCTTCTCTTCTCTTCTCTTCTCTTCTCTTCTCTTCTCTTCTCTCTCTTCTCTTCTCTTCTCTTCTCTTCTCTTCTCTTCTCTTCTCTTCTCTTCTCTTCTCTTCTCTTCTCTTCTCTTCTCTCCTCTCCTCTCCTCTCCTCTCCTCTCCTCTCCTCTTGTTTTCTTTTTCCTCCTTCCTTGGATGAAAATGGATAAAAATTTGAAATGACTTTAAACTTAGTTAAAAGTAGCTGTATGGTTCCAATAGTAGCCAAGCAACATTTTTTTTCTTCACAGTAAAATGTGTCGGATAAAAATTATCAATTTTATTCAGCACCTAAATTGTGAGTAAATGAAATCATTTACTCAACCCTATTGTTCTTTTCCCTTTTAACCCAAAATTTCTCAACTGCAAGTGGCTCCCAGGCAAACATGATTATGTAATCTGGTTTACACTGATAATATCGTAGAATTATAAGTTGAACACCTTAGTGAAAATGGAAACTGACGTTTCGGACGTTAGTCCTTCGTCGGAGTCGAGTGATTGACTCCGACAAAGGACTAACGTCCTAAACGTCAGTTTCCATTTTTACTACGGTGTTCAACTTATAATTCTACGATAAAAGTCAAAAATATGAAAGTTACCGACTGATTAGGTTTGATTGACGGCAGCGGAAAACCAAATTTCAGCGTGCAACTCAAGAGGACCGAGGTCGCATCTTTATGAAAATAGCTGTAAGCGGTGAGAGAAAGTAGTTAAATCAGTTTAATAAAAGAAGCGTTTATATCATTTAAAATTCAGTACATTGTTCAAAGCAAAGACCATATTGTATTATAATAATGGCGTTGACTTCAATAAGTTTATACAACAAAACAAGACTAGCTTGCATATAATAAGCTTCCATAACATAACATAAGCCTTTTAATACATATTAAAAGGTAAATTAGATTAATTTACACTTATTTTCATAATAGGCGAGCAACACAGAAAGAATTCATTCTCGTACCCAGACCCTTGTGATTCCTAGATTCTTCCACAGTATCTCGCTCGTCCGTTCCGTCTCCACGCTTAGAGACGATAACGGTGCAATGACCGAAAGGACTTATGGGTTCCGAAAACTTGGACCCAGCGTGCTTTGGGAACCAAAATACTCGTCCACAGTCTCTTTCGTTTTCGCTGCCATCTTGAAAATATTGAAACGAGAGAGACTGTGGACGAGTATTTTGGTTCCCAAAGCACGCTGGGTCCAGGTTTTCGGAAACGATAAGTCCTTTCGGTCGTTGTACCGTTATCGTCTCTAAGCGTGGAGACGGAACGGACCAGCGAGAGAATGTGGAAGAGTCTAATGTGATTCCCAGAACCTTCGATTTTTTTATGAGAAAGGTCTGGGTTTGAGAATGGACAGAATTAAGGAAAAAAACTAAACGGATTTTAAATAAAAAAATTCTTTTTTTTAACGAATTAAAAATAGGCTTAGTATAAAGACTTTTGGACAAAAACCAGTTCGACCAATTTATTTAGATAGTTTAAATGTTAACCGTAATTTTATTTTCTGTTGCTCAATATTTTTAGACTTGACCATAAAACTTGGTATTTTTAGTCTCGTAACGAAAAGCCATTCTCTATTTCAATAACAGAGGCGAGCTTGGGTACGATTTATACAAGTTTAATTTATAACACCTTTGTTAATTACGAAAGCGAATCAACAGTTGAAGCGCATGTACTCAGCAGAAGCTCGTGAATTTTACCTGTCTTTGCCAGTCTCTAGAAACTCTTTCCCCGTATTTCACACGTCTTTGAAATGCTTTCGTGCTGGACACGAGTGATGCTCTGAATCCGTATGCGAATTCGTCAAAACATACGTAAATTTGACTTTCAAACATGCCTGATGAATTGGACTTCACAAAATGCCAAAACTTAGTGTCCATGGTTGAAACTTAAGAATAATTCTTTCATATTGTGTTTGTTAATACAGTATCTTTTAACAAAAGTATACTCTTGAACTTTTTTGTATACTTGGAGAAAACAAACATTTATTTTCTCACTCGAACTCTTCAAAATTCTTAGAAAACGTGCTGAAGTGCACGCATGCGCAAATGTTTTCCCCTGATGTTATCGTGCTGTAATCGACAGAGCTAATTCCGGCTTCGGACCGTTATCGTGTGGTCTTCGGCACTCCTTCGTCTGTCGTTATTGCTATTTTTGCTATTGTTTTGTTGTTGTTAGCGATTGTTATTTTCTCTCTTCTGTGCTTAATGATTTTATCGTTGTTCGTTTGAAGTTGCTGTTCAGTGGTTCCTATTATTGTTTTGTAGAGACCTTTATCAACAGATTTACCGCTAAGCGCTAACTCTAACGATCAGGCCCAGAAAAACGCCCGCAAACAAGGAGAAACACTCAGCATCACTGAAATGACCGTTCTTCCAGCAACAATTCTTCGTTATGATCAATTTAGCGACATGAACTTCAACCCTGAAACGCTTCTTATAATTTATAGCATTCTCTTTGTTATATTTTAAAGTTTATATTTATACAGTCAGTGTCATTAACGTTGTCCACCGAAAAAAGACATTTACACATTTAGACATTTAGACTAAAAGAAATATCACGTGTTTCCTTATGTATTCTATGCCTCTTGTGCGTCAGCCTGAACTTTAAATTTAAAATTCAACTCGTGAATCAAAAATCCAGAATGCCCGACCATTTAGTGAGGATTTAAGATGAAGAATGGTATTTCAGCGTTTGTTTTATGCCAGAATGTTTGAGGAAACACGAGATATTTCTTTTAGTCAAAATGTGTAAATGTCTTTATTCGGAGAGACAACATCTACATGTAAATATTTCATTACACTTTCCTAGCATGCAGTAACCGGCATTCCACAAAAAAGAATGATACTCTAGCAACTCAAAATAATGAGAACTGAACTTTTTTCCCGTCCAAAAAAAATAAAAAATAAAAAAAAGGAGAGGGAAGAAACTCGAGACGCAGAACGACGCGTCTTCCCGCCTTTTTTTAGAATTTGCACAGCGCGAATTAATAACCAGATAAAAATCATACGAATTTAGCGCAATATTAAGTTTTTTTTAAATCTAATATTTCTCTTGGAACGTCCTTTCTAGCGATTTGCTCCAAGTTCAAGAAAGATTTTCTCGTACGTATTTGACTTGTCTAACCTAAATTTAGCCTATTTTTTCGCGGACTTTATAGTTAGACTCCAAAGCAGTAAATATCTTAAGACAAATTAACAAAATGTATCTGCCTTATGTTCCTAAAATTGTGGGTTTTTTTGAACTGAATCATTAGCTCTATTTCTGGCACTCCCTGTTGACTACTTTAAACGAGTCAATCAACTGCCTTACTCGTTTGATCTCTAACATCAAATTATTTTTCCTAAGCTGATTCTGCTGGAACTTGCCTTTGTGGGTTTGTATGTTATCCCTAAGCTGTGTAATATTAGCAGTAAGATTAAGAGCGGCAAAACTCTCTCGTACCTTGGCTATTGCTTGGTTCAGCTCGGGTATACTGTTGTTCGGGTCATCCAAGGCCAGAACTTTACTTTCGTTGAGTGCTCTTTGCGTCTGTTCCACAACGTGTCGAGCTTTGGAGTTCGTTTCGTTGGCAAGATGTAGCAATGCGTTGGCTTGTGTAGAGAGGTTTGTAGCTTTGTTGGTTAAGTTGCGGCATGTGTTTTCTTTAGGCTCGATATCACGTTTTATGTATTCGAGTAAGGATTGGTTGGAAAGAAGAATGTCTGCTTGGTGTGAATCGTTCTTGAGTTTCTTCACGCGGACAAATTCTTCTGAAATAACCTAAAGAGAATTGAATAAGAAGTGAACATCAAATAGTGAGTAAAATAACTTTTTTTAAATCTCGCTTTCTGATTGGCTGGGAGCGCGTGCTGTATGAGAGCACACAGCACGCTCGCGCACTTTCAGTTGCGTTATTCATATCAAAAATAACGATTATCGTAATTGGTATTTTATTTTTAAAAATTAAAACTTGCTTGCTGTGCTGTATGGTGTTATGAAGCACAGGATTGGTAGAACACTCGAGAAGTGTCGAGAAGCACTCCGCTACGCGTCGTGCTTCTCTTAACCCTTCTTTCGTGTTCCGCCAATCCACGCGTGCTCTGTAACTGCACACAGCACGTGCACGCGTTTTCTATTTCTTCAAGATTTAAAGGTTGCAAATGAGAAGACACATGAATATGGAAACTCAAAAAAAAAAGAATCTTATTCTCAAGGGGTCTGAAATGGTAAAACATACGCCCAACTCAAAAACGTCTATTGAACCCGAGACCCCAGAGGCGGGAGGCGAGTGTAGCCCTACATCACCCCAAATTAATTACCTTAGACTCATTATCAGCAAGTTGGTAAGACAGTCCTCCCAGTCGTAACGCACGCATTGATGCATTGACCGAATCCTGAACATCGACGCTGATTGACGAGGCATTACCAATCACTTCAGAGAGCTGTTGCTCCAAGGTGTCCGACCTGCTTAGTGACGCATTCGCTCTAAGGATCGCTTCGTGTGAGACGCTTTCAAAATTCTTCATCACATCTAACATATATGTCGCGTCATGGTGCACTTGATTGGCTTGATTGATCGCATTATTCGCAATCTGATTGGATGATTCTGCACTGGCAGCTTGGGCGGTGGAATTATCTACAACTTGTGAGACTTTCGATACCAGATCTTGCGCACGAACGACGGCCAAATTCACCTGGGCCACAACGGGAAGACTGGATTCAAAGATGGTACGAGTGTCGTTTAGGTATCTTGCTGTGGTTGAGTCGAGGTTGTTGAGGTGCATATTCAAGTCATTCAAAGTCTAGAAAATAAAATAAATAACGATCAAAAACTTATGTATTCATATTCTATTTAGGAAGGAATTCACTGGCCTAAATTTTGTAGCTTTTACGTCGACGCGGGGCGGAGAGAGATTTAGAATCAGGTTGAACGCTAACCGCTAGGGATGAGGCCGAGAAACAAGCCCGGAAACACGGAGAAACGCTTAGCATCTATGAAATTCAATATGGCGGATCTTCAAGCAACAACTTCGTTATGTCGCCTTGCTAAATGTCGAAAGTTTGAGGTTTGCGGTAACTAGCAAGAAAGTTGGAGCAAAGGTTTCAAATATCAATTTCATTGAAAATAAAACTTTAAACTTTACCTCTTTAGTCACGATTTCAATCATGCGTGGCGTTAGCATTCTTAATAGACTTCTTAATAGACTCTTAATAGGCATGAACGTCTTGCTAAAGGTCTCTAACAGAACTAATCTTACTCACCCTTGTGTTATCAGGATTCGGTGTTGCAGCCCTTGCAACAAGAGATCTCGTCTGGTTCAACAAGGAACTAGATTTCTCTAGTCTCTCCAGGCCCTCCGCAACGGCTTTCTCGCCTAGCTGCTTTGTATCTGTGGCGTTCCTTAGTAAAGCTTCAAGGTAGGGACTTAACTCGTCTTCACCTTCTTGTACAGTGCGGGCGTTTATTGCAGTAAGGTTAGCTCGTGCAACAGCGTATTGTGATCCTGAATGTATGGTCGTATTAGCGTGTAGCGTTGAATTCTCCAGATAAAGAGCTTGTCTGGTAAGGTTATCTAGTTATGACCGAAATAATATGCATTAATAATCGTTGATTTTATCCTTCCGACGTGTACCACTTCTTTTGGGCTGATCAAACTATGAGTCAGGGCATGGCTAACTCACAGATCGAACCCTGAAACAACCTCTGGGCTGATCTAAGTCAGGGCATGGCTAACTCACAGATCGAACCCTGAAACAACCTCTGGGCTGATCTATGTCAGGGCATGGCTAACTCACATATCAAACCCTGAAACCCTGATGACATATCTCAAGGTGTTTAGTCTCAGCAAGTTACTACATACCTAAGTTGACGGCCAGTTTTTTCAGCAAGTCTAGCTGTGCGCCAACCAGTCTTGTCTTCTGATCAACAGTCGTATTCAACACCCTGTAAGCCTTTTTAACAAGGCCAACTACGTTGGTAATGGTTTCTTTAATGACTTGGTAATTTGATTGGGCCGACAATCCAACCAAGGAAGACGCGTTCACATTCTCACTTAAATTATTCTTAACTAGTGATTCTAATGAATCAAAAGCTTGGCCTAGTGCTGTCCAGTGTACTTGGAAGGCGCTGTCATTTTGAGAAGCAACAGAAGCGTGTGCTACTAGGTTGATGACCTCTCGGACAGACTCGTTGAGTCGTAGGGCGAAGTTTTTGTTGGACATCATAACGGGATGCTGAGCGATTCGTGTTGTTAGGTTTTGCGTTTGGGCTACCTGTGGTCTTAGTTTGTGAAGATCTAATTGGATGAATTTGTAGCAAGATGGACACTCTGTACCAAAAAATATATAGACCAATAAATTAATTTAGTGGGGGATGGGGAGGGGGAAGTGGAAGATAATTGTTGCTAATGCCCTAGTATTACGCCCTCCCCTCCCCCAAAAACACATGTATGCCTAAGTTTCAAGCATCGATACTACGTTTTGGCAATTTGTGAAGTACAACCTATCAGGCATGTTTGAGAATCAAATTTATATATGTGTTGAGTAATTTCCATACGGATTCAGAGCATGCACAGACGTTTTTCACTCGTGTCGGTAGTGGTACTCACCGCGGCAGTCAGAAATACTGTTGCCAGAGACACTGTAAGCAGTCTCTTTACACCTGTCACATGCCCGACCTTCCACGTTCATGGACACGTTACAAGAACATTGACCTGTGACCTCGTCACACATTGAGGTGTTACCATATAAGGTACCAATAGCGCTGCAGTTGCAAGCTGTAGGTAAATAAAAGAATAAGAACTAAGGCTATGTACGTGGGATTGTCATTAGAGCTTGTTTTATGTTCCTCCAATACAGTGAACTTGACTTTTCAAGTCTAAAACTCTAGTGTATACACTTCTTGCAGCACGTTGGAATGTAATTCCTTCCTTGGTATATTTTTCTCTGCCTCCCTTGGTTTGTGCATTAGTATGTGCCCCATTCCATCCATATCAGGGCATCCCCAATAAAACTCCTTAGCTATGAAATAAATGAACAAAGGATAGATCGTACCTCCACAACCACTCCTTGAGAGTCCCCAGTAGCCTGTCTTACAGCGGGTACAGTCCGGACCTTGCACATTATTAGTACAGTGTTCACAGCGGTCGCCATAGGTACCTACTTCACAGTTCGTACACACTCCGGTATCCGGGTGGCACCGAGTACTTCGTCCGTTACATGAGCATATCACACAGCGACCAAAAGGACTGTCACTAAGAATCTCTCGTTTGTAGCCTGGAAGAAAAAGAAGAGGAAAAACGTAAGGAACCTTTCATTTTTACAGGCATGGGGAAGGGGTGGGGAAGAGGGGGAATTTTGTGGATTGTAAGTAAAATGTATGACCCTTTCCCAACCTGAATCTTTTACGTGGCCCCCTATTAAAACAGGATAGTTTTTAATAGTCTCCCCGATTAGTAGGGTACTTGTGCCCGGCTAGAAGATAGAGACTTAAATAAAGTTATTATTATTATTATTATTATTATTATTATCATTATTATAAATGTTCTATTTAGCTATCTTTGTGGTCTTTAGCATCAGAATTGTCACGAATAACAGTAAATAATGCAGAACTTAAACATTTTAAAATTCCACAGACCTACACTGGAACATGTGAATATACCACACAAATTTGAGCCTAACCCTGATTACAGATGTGTCATACCTGGTGCGCATGTCTCGCAGGAGAGTCCGCTGTAATTCTGATGACATGATGCATTTTCCACAAACCTCACTTGCATGATTTCTGGAAGTGTTTCGTTTTGAACAGCATGAGTGAGAGATATTCTTTTGAACGATACAGAGCCTCCCAGAAAGTAAAGTGCTCGCACTTTGATTGAAGTCAGATTAGTGAGAATGGACTGGAATTCAAAAGGTGTGACAGAATTGGACGGGGTCACGTGTTTTTCATCCAATACCACGTGGTAGGAATTCGTATCAGGTGATGGAGAGGGTGTCATAAACAGGGTTGCATTACGACCACGCCCTTCTAGTATGACGTCACTTGAGTTTAAGATTTCGCTTCCTCCAGGTGTAATGTTCATCTAAAAGAGTGATAAGATTTTATCAGCGAATGGCTGTGTACCACCCATTGCATGACCATCTTGTGTGACATTAAATACTGGATTCATGCTTTCAGTAAGGTGATAATTGTGTTTCACTTGATGTCATTTTCTGTCTCGTGCGGAATGTTCATCAGCTGAATCACGCAACCAAACAGTCACACTATGGCCGGGTCATGACACTACACGGTCACGGCACGCTCGCATGTCTCCTTACAGTGATAAGTAACTCGGTCTAATTTCTTTTTATATTTTCTTAATTGATAACTTACTACAAGTTCAAGCCTCTGTTTGTAGGACCATAATCTGTCTCCAAGGAATTTAGCTGGTGCAGAAAGATAGACAACAGTTTGAGAGGGAGGGGTTGACATTATAAGACTTCCATTGGCTAGAAGGGTGAGATTTCTGACAGGATTGTCTTGCTCATCTACTGCAGACCATCCTAGAGGAACAATGAAATGAAACGAAATCAGTTAGCAATCAATTATACTCATTTATCTGACAATTAACTCACCTACTAACTCGCATTGATTTTTCCTTCCTTCCTTTGTTCCTTCGTTCGTTCTCTCCTCCCTCATTCCTTCCTTCCTTCCCTCCCTCCCTTTCTTTCTCCCTCCCTCCCTCCCCTCCCCTCCCTCCCCTCCCTCCTTCCTTCCTTCCTTCCTTCCTTCCTTCCTTCCTTCCTTCCTTCCTTCCTTCCTTCCTTCCTTCCTTCCTTCCTTCCTTTATTCAGTGTCACTGCATACTATTGTATACTATCTGGGCCCTGTTGTACAAAGGATGGATAGTGTTATCCAACTGATAAATACTTATCCATAGGACAAGTCGTTTCCTTTTTTCCAATACATTTATCCACTGATAAGATTCATCCGTCCAATAGCTTTACCCATCCTGAATACAACCTGGCCCTGGTTGATAGCACCATGATGTGCAGTGCCTTCTTGCCCGTGATTGTAGGCTAATAATGAGATTCATAAGGTTGATTCAACTGATACCAAGCAAAAGAATACTATCTGGGATTCATCCTACTGATAGGTACTAAGCGAAAGAAGAAAAAAAACACTTTAATACAACTGGTATAGACATTTACCATGATCACTTCTTGTTGTGAACTCCGTTTCAATCCTAGAGGCAACAAAACCAGAGGCTGAGGTACATCCAGTTGCATGGCCATAACCAAAGCAATACTGACATCCTTTAGGATTATTCCTGTCCACATTGAAGGTATTGGGCTTACACTGGTCACATTTGGATCCCAGGACATAGGGTTTACACTGACACAAACCAGTGGTAACATCACAGACTGAAGTAAGAGAACCTGCTTCTGAACATCCACATTCTGGTATAACAGAAATAATAATAAGAGTAAATGGTTTGAAGCCAGGTGTTGAAGTTTGGTGTGAAAATGTGATCATCCAGGTGAGTGTAGTCTTGAGAAAGACTGTTGTTGGTGGTGACTGGTGTTTCAACAACCTGAGCCGAAGTCCCATTCAGAGTCCAGTGAGAAAATGAGAAATTATACTAAAAAATTATAAAATTGAAGACCTTGCAATGAAAAAAAAGGTATGATGAGCATGGCGGAGTTAAATGCCAGTACCTGCATGCATGCGTGTACGTGTGTCTTATGCATGCCTGTATGCATGTCTTATCACCTTGTCCAGACACCATGTAATCATTTGCATGTGCTATTTCATTGGAAATAGATCCCTCTCCAAATTTTCTTGAATGTGAGGCTAACATAAATACAAAAGAAATGCCACAAATTCCATTGAGAAAAGTGATTTCTTTTGATTTTTTATGTTAGCCTTGCATCCAAATTCCTTTTGAGAAGGGTCCATTATGCCTGTGAGGTCGCAGCGTAAGAATTTAATTCTTCAATTGTTTTGTGCTGCACAGTTGTAATCAGACAAATGCGACACTAAAAAGGCTTTTAAAGTAATCGGATAATAATTCTCATAAATCTAGCTTTTTGATTGGTTGATTGGCAAATGCTTTACAAGAACATGTGTGCAATAAAACATCTCGACTTTTCTGTCCAGTTTTAAAGCAGAGATTGACAAATCAAAAAAAGAGCATTAAGACAAGCATCATTTTTGGCATGCACACGCACAAGCTTTTCTCTCATTATTAATGTTCCCTTTTGAACCCTGCAAAATCATACTACTATTCCCATACACATCATTCTTAGGAAGATAAAACAGTGGCGTTAGAAATACAGTTTTCCAGCTCTTACTTGTACATCCAGAATTGGTGAAGGAATAATACCCCGTCAGACATTGATCACATCTGCGCCCCCCTACGCCAGGCTTACACCTGCACTGACCACCATAGGGTGAACACTGGGATGGGTTAAAGCTTCCTTTGGGATCACAGTCACATTCTAAATCAATAAACAGCATAATGATGAATTAGTAATTGATAATTACTTATTGACTTTCAGAAATAACGATTTAGTAATCTGAAACAATCAAGCAAAACAAATTACATGAAAGAAGAATGCTTTTAAATAGAGAAACTATTTACAGCCAAACTGAGTCAAAGATAATATGAAGAACTTACCAAGGGTTCCATTATAAATTTCTGTGCTTGCCGAGAACACAAGGCTGGTGCAGTTAGCCTGTTCACTGTCCATCCTGGACACAGCAATCCTAGAATTGATGCAATCTGGTAGTGTACTCTGTACATGTTTGCTGGACAAAGTGAAGACTCTGGTTCCATTGATGTTAGGAACAAGAACAAGAGAATCCACCTGGACTTTACAGTCGTTGGTGACATTATAATGGTACATGTATGTCACAGTGAAATTATAATCCAATCCCTTCACAAGTGGTAAAAGTCCAGGCATTCTCCAGGCCCGTCCAGAGCCCTTTTCCAGATCAGCCAACATTACTGTATAATTTTTGTGTAAGCCTGGGCCATGAACTTTAAATTCCAGTTCTGTATTATTTAGTGAGCACTGGCCGAGAAAAGTATATCGCACAACAGCAAAGTACTGATGGCCTACTTTGGTATTCACAAGATTGAAATGGACATGTTGGCCGGAGGACAATTGAGCATAGCCACGCCCAGTGAAGGCAGACCCAAAGCCATTAGAAGGGGTATGTGTAACATAATTTCCGATGGCTGATTCTGCTTCAAGTAGTAGATAATCTAGTGCAGGGTAGAAGGTACCATTGACAGCACTGGTGCATAATTGGCCTTCCACTCCTTGTCGGCAATGGCATGCTCCTAAGAAAAGAGGTATTAAAATGTGGTAAGTTGATGAAACAACCTCTGAGCTGTTCTAAGTCAAGGCATAGTTAACTGATTGAATGCTGAAACAAACTCTGGGCTGATCTAAGTCAAGGCATTGCTAACTCACAGATTGAACCCTGAAACAACTTTTGGGCTGATCAGAGGTCAGGCCATAGTTACATATAAATCATAGATCAAATTGAAATTTAGCATGTTTGGTTTGGCTGAGAAAAGGGGAAAACCAGACAACCCAGAGAAAAAAACCTTCAAATCAATGGAAACTTGACAATCTCTACTAGAATCATTTATTATGTTATGCTTATTCCATGATTAGAACCTGACACCTCAAAGGTGAGAAGAACCACCATTGATTCACCATTTTACATGCATTGATTCACTGGTCAAACACAAAGCATTCAGTCAAGGTTGCAAGGTTCAAATTTGAATAATCCTTTGAAAGTATCTTGGCATCTCGCTTGAGCACTTTGTGTTTGACCAGTGAGAATCAATGTATGGAAGGAAAGTGGTGAATTAAACTACTCGCCTGTTTGCTTATCACACCCAGGAAAAGCTCCACCCAAGTCACAAGAACACTTCTTGCACTCCTCAGCTTCTCCCTGAGGGAATCCATGATAACCAAATTTACATTCATTACAGTGTTGTCCCTGTGTCGTTTCCTTACAGGTACACTGTCCATTCATTTGTTGACACTCAATACTCCCTCCTCTAGTGCCAAAGCTGGTACAGTTACAGGCTGGGAAGATATCAACAGATATAATATGGTTAACTTGTGTTTATCATGTAAACAATGTATAACAATTTGACCTGCAGCCAGAATGGTCTACAAGTCAATAGCCCATAACACCAAAGGCTTGGCTTTAAGTTAGCTGCCGTCTTCAGTTTCTCATATTGAATCACAGCAAAGTACTTCAGGCTTATGAAAGCCCTAGATCAGGCGCAATAGACCGATCCTTGCTATGTTTGTGTGTCCACCCAAACAATGGTTAGTTTTCCCAATGGAATACAGAATATCCAGCAATAGACTCATCCTGGCTATGCTTGTGTGTCCACCCAAACAATGGGTAGTATTCCCAATGGAATACAGAATATCCAGCATAGACTGATCCTGGCTATGCTTGTGTGTACACCCAAACAATGGGTAGTTTTCCCAATGGAATGTCCAAAAACAAACTGGAATTTATAAGATTTTTTTTGACAGTAGTTATTGATTTTTTTCTTAATGTGCCTTTATAATGCATTTATCTTAAGAATATTTTACAATTTCAGCAATAGCTGTCTGTTCCATGCTGTATATTAAAAAGACATTTTAGCTCTCTGACATAGCAACAGTAACTAGGGAGATAGAACAAGGAATGCAGGATTGGTGTATTATTGGACAATACTAGCAAAAATGTTTGGGAGTATAATGTTAAAGACATGCAAACCTTGGCATTCACCCAGAGGAGGGATAGTAAACCCCCAGTGTCCTGGTTTACACTGATCACATTTCCGTCCATACACTTTTGGTTTACATGTACATTGTCCTATCTGTTCTGCAGATGTAGCATTTTGAAGACAGCTACCATTATTAACAATGCCATCTGGAAAGCAGTCACAAGCTGTAGAAAAACAAACACAAGCAAGGGTAGAAATAAGATATGTAAAATTTTCATTCTGGGAAATAATAAAAGCCTTGAAACCTAAGCAGGTCATTATAGAAGTTTACATAAAAAGGTGGTTGAAATATTTAGGCAAATAAGGCATATAAAAGCATGTACGATACAAAATGCCAGTGCACAGAAGTATGCAAAATCAATACACTAAAATTGTGGTCATACTTTTGTGCATTGTCGAAGAGGGGTACTCTTGCCTGTTTAGGGTAGGGATGTGCTGCTGAGCCTTCTAAACCCTGACCCTGTTCCGTAGTAAAACCCCTGAAATTCACACCCTGTTCCAGAGCCAGATTGCTGAAAACCATACCCTGTTCCAGTATTACGAAAATAGTTACCCTGTTCCAGAGAGGAGAGAGTATGATTTCATATACCCTGTTCCAGAGCTAGCGGGATTTTATATACCCTGTTTTCCAGAGAAGAATCGCTGAAAACCATACTCTGTTTGGTGGCAAGTTCCGTATAGCAGGATTGTCCTATAACTTGAGTTCCTGTCCAGTGCCATTGTTTTGAAAATTTTTTTATCAATATTCACCACCCCAATAACAGCAATGGTGCTGTGAACTCAAACCGAAAAGATGAACTATCCTCTTGTTTGTTTTTACAATAAACACAAAAATGTGAAGAGAGGAATACAAACTCACCAACACATGCACCAGCATCATTCAAAGGCTTGGTTAGATCTCTGAAGAACCTGTCAACACACTTTTCACAGTGGTCTCCTTCTGTGTTGTTTTGACAACCCTTACATAATCCATGTCCTAGTGTACTATTATAAATACAGCTTGTACCACGGCCATTACACTGACACTCTAAAAATGAAGTAAACTCAACAATATTTGAATGACACAGCAAGAAATAGAACATTAAGATAAAGAGTGTGTGTAGGTCGATTCTTTTACAGTAAGCTTCCAAATAATTTGGATCCAGCAAAGCTGAAAGAAGGAATTGAATAAACTGCAGAATGAATATCAAGCTGCTTTATCATTCTGACAAACACAGCTGTTGAAATCAGGCTCTTTTTATTATTTAATTTCTATGTGTGATAACATTAAACATATTACTGTTATGCTTATTCATAGCAAAATTCATCTACATTATTAGATTTGATTACCTTGACATTCATTTCCATGAGTTTTGTTCGCAGGTGACCAAGGACGGTTGTTAAACAGTGGCTTACAAACCTCACAGTCCCTTCCCATGGTATTATGCTCACAGGTACACTCCCTATTCATTAGAGAACCAGTACAAAATCTTGCATGTCCATTGCAGTTGCAGCGCCCTGTTATTTCAATATCAGATATTGCATAGTAGTATCTCTTTAGGTTGCCCCCAAGTCTTTCTAACCCATCAGTAGCAGGATACTCTAACCTAATTCGTACATTTGTGGCAAGGAGATAGTTCTGTACTTTTGGGGTTTGGTAATCACATACATGATACCTTGATCCACTGTCAAACACGACTTTGCCTAACTTGTGTGGGTTCGGAAGGCTATATCTTTCAGTACATTGAACTTTAAATGGATCACTGGCATCAGGTGGATTTGAAGCCTCCATGTTGTAAGTCTTGTCACATCTACTAGCAAAATACTGCATGGGTTGCCAAGTATGGCCATCGTCAGTAGATTTCTCAATAAACATAGCTTTTGGTCGCTCTGTGTAGAATGTGACCTGAACATGCCCTGATATATGGTAACTTTTTCCAAACGACAAAGTAATATTAACTTTTAGAGGATTGTTTGTATTAGTAAGTCCAAGTTGATTTGTCTCAAACCAGTTCTGTGACTGCCACCATGTATATTTCTGGGGTTCTTCATCAACAAGGTAGCTCTTAGGATGTTTCTCTTCACTGCTGCTAGCATCACAGTAAAGGTACTTCCCATCATCTGTAGGACATGATGGACCAGAAAGTTCACAATATTCTGATCTTTCACTTCCACAAGTGTTGGTGACAGAAACATTGCGCTTCAGTGAGATAGAAACTGGCGAAGGAACACAAGGGAGAGCATTTCCACTGGAATCATAGCAGCTATTAAAGCTGCAGAATTGTCCATGAGACACCCAAAAACAGCTACCAAATACTAAAAACCATACAGTCAAAAAAATCAGCTTAGACATTTTTGAACTCAAATTGTACTCAAAAAATGCTCTCAAAGTAAACAGAAGTAGGCCTCATCGATGATATACGTCGTACTGCTTTAAAAAGTATGCAAAAGTCTGGTTTACATCGAATATTGCACAGTTCTTTGCAAAGCTTGCAAAGCTTATAGAAACTAAAGCATACTTGCATATAATTACTTTGTGGCAGGTCAACGCTGATATATAATTCATAATATTGGTCGACAAAACAAGTTAAACAATTAATGTTTAAAACCTAATGTTACGCATGAACAAAAAAAAAAACAATTTATTAACGAAGTAAACTTTTAACTCTTAAAAGATTTGAACTTAATATTAGGACTATGATCTTAGGTTAAAAATAATACCCCATTCCACGAACAGACATATGATTATATGAAAATAATACATGAATATTGTGAATGTGTCAAAATACCTGCTCAGCAGAAATATCCCTTAAAATCTTTTCGTGTATTGTGGTTGGGCAGGTACTTGGAAAGCAGCCATGGATAATTCGAACCTTCACGACAATTCCACGGCCAAAAATAGCAGAAAAACGGCAAGAATGTACTGAGAGGCATGCTTCGTGTCGTAAGTAAAGAAAAATAGAGAAATTTAAATTAAATTGTGGGTGAACGGCCTCATAATGAAGAATAAAATTTCGAATTATTAAGCGCGGTTTTTTTCTTTTTAAAAAAATGAAAATTGTATTTTCCCTCCAGTCTTTGTTTTCATGGGATAAACAACTGACATTTAACACAGGCAACCCAAGAATAAAATAATAAATTTGATTTAAACATATTTCCTAAAATCAAATACAAAAGCCCATGCGTTTTTTACAGATAATCAGAAAAGATAAGCTTTGCAAACTAAACGGAAATTTCTTCGAAAGTATGACTTTGATTTTTTTAAGTTTGTCAAATGCGTTTGATGGGGCTCCTGTGGTTGGATAGCATCGAAGGCTCAAAATCAAGATGGCGGCTGTTCTTGGACGTTTGGTGAACCCAACTTGCAGACGATCTGTTGGCTTGTAAGTAGAATCATAAGAAGAAATATCTCAGTTTTACCGATATTGCTCATAATCACAAGCTTTTGTAGTATTAGTTTCTTTGTTCAGTGTCTTGCTGTCAAAATTATTTGAAATACCTTTCTTACAACTTTGTGATGTAACTTTAAAATTTATTTAGGATCTGATGAACCAATCATCTTTTGAGATCAATGTTTATCCAATCATACAGTTTTTGCACGCCAATATGAAATTTTCTCTAAATCATCATCATCAAATCAGACATCAATATTATAAATTTGAGCCTCAAAATCATATTTACTAGCCACATTACCGTTTGATTATCATTATATTTGTTATGACCATCATCATCATAACCATCCTCCTTGGCATCATCTTTATACACATAATTATACAGGGCTGCCAACTCTTTTGGATTATTTGGGAGTCTCAAGTTATTAGTCCAAATCTCCTGCATATCATCATCATTGACTTAAGGATCTTTGTTCCTGAAAATCTTGAATTCTGCATGCTCATGGTCATATTACGCAGCTAACCTGCAGTTTCATCACAGCATTCCATATCTATAATTTCTTCAGAATTGAATATTTCGGGGGTCGTTAAACCAAAATCATCTTACTTTTCAGGATAACACAGTCACGATGGGCTTATACTGTAGAAAAAGAACCAATGAAATCCAGTGTCACTTTTATCTCTGAAACAAAAGAAGGTCAAGAAGAACAAGACATTCCACCCTACGTGACAAGATATAGTTCCAGAGGGTTTAGAATCAAAAATGTCAAAGTTTTTGGATCTGTAGCTATTGTACCAGACAATTTCTTTCACTGGAAAGTAAGTATTTGCCTCTTTCACATTCAGCATTTTCATCCAACATGTATATGTCAAGAAAAATGCTATGATTGGTCACAGCATTTGGTTGGACAAGTTTGACCATTTCACTACCTTGGCATTATTTCTGGTGTTTTAGAGAAACTAGTCTAATTGTCATGGCAACATTTTGAGGACAAAGATCCTCTTCTTTTTACTTGTTTACTTAATATTTGTTTGTTTTTTGTTTACCATAGATTCACAATCCAAATGATATAACCCCAGAGAGTCTAAAACTTTTCACTTTAATGGATCCTTCAATAGGTAAGGAAATGCCACAAAACTGTCAATGAATAGCGCAGCGCAACCGTGACGTCATAAGAATGAAGACAAAGGCAAAATTCGGACAAACAAACTTACAAGTTTACTTTCAGCAGATAATTTTCACAGCCAATCGCAGTTGATCTTAGTTTACATGGGTTATTATTGTAACTTTAAGTAACAATAATTTAATTGGTTCGTATAATCTTCATAGCGGTTAAACAGAATGCACTGTTTGTCCAAATCTTTAAGCTATTTTTAGAAGCAGTGTGCTGCGCTATTGAATTGTTTCTTGTTTCTTGGATAACATATGAGACTATAACACTCGTACCCTTAATAAACAAATATAATAATTTTAGATTTGAAGGGTTCGGTATCTGATACCCAACTAAGTGACCCAAGTAGACATAGATGTATATTCAAAACTAAGGGTCAAATCTCAGAAATGATTGTACTTTCTATTTGCATGTTTGCTAAACAACGTATTTAACAATATTATTATTCGCCAAAGGCAAAGTGATTATCAGTTGAATATTTACCGGGCCTCAAGTCTTCGAGTGGCCAGGTAAATAACACCATATTCACTAAGTCTGAGAGGAGTAATAATTATTGTTTCAGTATAATTATTGAGTTGAATATCAGAGAAGTCAAAATTGAGGATAAAAAATGGTTTAGTATTACTTCCAATCTGGAAAACTTTGGAAAACCTCATAATCGCCACTCCAGCAGTAATTATTATCTCAGACCACACATGTCGCTCAACCAATCACTCAAAAAACTCAATATTCAAGCCTAAAATTATGCTAATCATGTATATGATAGAGATAGTCACTATGGACTCTCTCTAAGTCTCTGACAGCAGAGGGGCTAAATAGTACAGTCAACTTAAAGCAATAAAATCAGATCCCTATTCATTGGTTTTACTTTATCCCTAATTCAATTTCAAGCTAACCATGACACTATGGATTTCAGACGTGCTCATCATTTTGACAAGTGTCTAACAAAAAAGATTACGAGTATTTATTACACGAATTTTTTGGTCCTCCCTTTTTCAGTGCACAAAAATGTTTGGTCCCCTCTCATTTCCACCAAGTTTCTGATTTCTTTTCTTTAATATTTTTTCTCCTTGTCTCAGAAATTCTTGTGGTTGGTACAGGAGATAAAATTGTCCAGCTCTCACCTGAAGTACATTCCCACTTGAAAGAGAACAAAATACTGCTAGAAGTACAAGATACTGTAAGTTTATTTGAGGGATAAACCCTTCAAGCTTAGAAATAATGAGGTTTTTTTTATTTTAGGACCACGTCATTCTCTTGAGAATAAGAATCTTTGTTTTAGTTGTATCCATATTCATGAATCTCATGTGCAACCTGCATTAAACAAAAATTATAGTCAAGGGAATGACACATTATCTCTAAACTTGGGGTTATAGAGTGTGTGCAACCATGTGACTCAAAATCCCTTGAGATATGAATAACAATGAAACAGCCACCATCTTTGTTGATCTAATAAGAGAAGCTAATGAGGAAATGCTTTGTTATTGTCAACCAAGATTGTGGCAATGATGTGACATGCACCTACTCTATTGTTTTGAAGCAATAGGTTCAAATGAACAGCAAAAGATCCTATCCAGATTGGGATTGTATCAATTCAGCCTCACCTCCCAATTCGCCTTCCCTGCACCAATCCTTCTCCCCTCTCTCTCTCTCTCTTCACCTGGCTGACCTTCCCTTAGTAGCAAGTATCAGGCAGTATCCAATCCTCATTTAAGATCAATAAGATAATTTGTAGTAATATTTTTTTAACCTTTATTTTTTTATTTTTACAGAGAAATGCTGCTGCCACCTTTAATTTTCTTCTTGAAGAAGAGAGACTTGTAGGAGCTGCTCTTATTCCACCTCACACTGAAAAAACCTGATGTCCCACCTTAACGTCTATTCTGTAATTCTAGAAAACAATATCCATGCCTCCTTCATCAAGAAGAGATTGGATTTTCCAATGTGCGGGAAGAAATACTTATATCTTCACCTTTGGGGGATGATTTACCAGGAGTTGGGACTTGGAAGGCGGGTATTTTGTGTAGATCTAGAGAATATACCTATATCGCTTATGGAGGGGTTATAGCTCATCATTTGCTTGTACATAATCATAATCATCATAATTTCTAAATTGGACAAGTGATAACTCTACTAGACAGGGGTTTAAGTTGTGATATTTTGTGCTTGATTACTGAAAAATATATATTTAAGCCAAGAAAACTGCAAATTAAAATGAAAAGGAAGAGAAAGAGAGCTTTATAATTTCATTTTTATATTTATATTTTTGAACTACTTCATCGAAAATTGGATTCATTTAACACAGTTCATTATTAATGGGATTGAAGAGGAATGCATGAGAACTTGATAACTTAAATATGTAAATTTTTTCAATCGCACTGTTTGGGGGAAACATTAGCATTAAATCCTCAATAACCAGCTTCCATAAATAAGCCCCTCCCCTCACCCCTAAAAAGGTTAATAGCAAAAATTTCAGCAGTCACTGTCGTCTCTTCCCCACCATACCCGACTCACCTAACTAAATCATGAAAAATTCTCCAAGTTTCCATCACACGTTACAAGACATTTTTTAGGGAAGACAGCGTCTTTAAAGTCCACACCTTGAGACTACAAATTCATTAGGTCCAGATTTTCGTTCTAGCTGCCAACCTATCCCAAATTCCGAGAGGCTAGGCCTTCAATTATGTGCTCCGACTAATGGATTTCTAGAAGACGCACAACGAAGTCACACCCGTAATTTATCACCTATTAGAACTCACAGCTTTGCATTAAAGAATCGGGTAACCACAGATTTTTAAAAGATCTTAAATGAGCGCTGAAGCCCTTGAAATTTTAGGTATTTTTAGATCGAATTTCAATCATCATGTTTTTGACATCGTACTTAAAAATTGCTTCATCCGGTCAATAGGACACAAAACATACCTTCCCTCAGGGAAAGCGTTTGAGTGACTTTGGGACTGGCTTGGTAAGATCCCAGTATTAAAAAATAAATAGTATAAACTATTTTTTATTAAGAAGACCTTGTGGCCTTTTGAGATTCAAATTCTCGGTGTTTCGAAATCTTGCAGGTCACGGTCAAACTTGTTTTGAAAAACTCTTGAAAAATTATTTTCTATTGCGGTTTGGCTACGAACTGGGCGATGTTTGCGGTGATTAATTTAGAAAGTTTGAAACGTGAAAATGATAAAAGCCGTACAGATTTTTCGTAGACGAAAGGTCACGCTATAAGTCTCCAAACCTAATGCAGAATACTGAACCAGTTTGAAAAAAAGAAATTTTGAATACAATTTTTTTGGGGGGGAATATCATATGCGTGATAGTTAAGAGGTCGCGTAAAGTGTCTTTTACTAGTTTTCCGGTTTAGTTTCCATTTGATTTAAATTTGCCAAAGATCCAAGCACACCTCAAATGCCAAACTCCGAGGAAATCCTCTCACATTTCTGATCCTCAAAACTGATTGGCTAACGCTCCGTCCCAGTGATGAATCAACCAATCAGAAGTCGGGATGTTTGAATGAAATGATAGCATTCTCCACGGGAGAAAAATGTGCCGGCGAAGAGAGGTCAGAGAATTTCTAACATATCACTTGAAGAGTGGATCATATTCCCTACGGATCGCCCTCAGCTTTGGAATTCAAGCAAAACAGAACACCAAAATGGGGCTCTGTCTTCATGGCTCCTGTAGTTTGATTTTCAAACCCTCTTTGGCCTTTCTTTTCGGTATTTTCGTGATTGCTTTAATAGTAAAGGAATCTAGTTGCCAGATACTGTCAAAGTGCTACGAGTTTGACGATGTAAGAAGACCTCAAAGATGTATGCCGGAGTTTGGAAATGCAGCCTTTGGAAAAAGAGTAGTTTCAAACAATACTTGTGGAAATCCACCATCAAAATTCTGTGTCCAAACTGGAGTCCTAGAAGTGAGAAAGGAATGCGAGGTGTGCAATGCTTCAAACCCTCGCTTAGCACATCCAGCCTTCTTTATTACTGATATCAAAGATGATCAGAACCAAACATGGTGGCAGTCACAGACCTCACTAGAGAATCCTATAAAACTGTGACTTTAACCCTAGATCTAGGGAAATCCTATGACGTTTCGTACATAAGAATTCGCTTTCGTTCGCCAAGGCCAGAATCAATGAGTATCTACAAGCGAACCTCGTATGATCGTGACTCGAAGTGGATCCCCTATCAATACTTCTCTTCTTCTTGTAGAAAAACTTATAATATCCAACCTAATGGGATCGTTACACGCAGGAATCAACAAGTGCCTCTATGTACTGATGCTTTCTCAAGTATTTCTCCGCTTACTGGTGGAAATGTTGCCTTCAGCACGTTGGAAGATCGACCGGACGCTTATGACTTCGACAACAGTCCCGCATTGCAAGAATGGGTTACAGCTGTAGCCATTCGAATCAACCTTGATCGTATGAATACCTTTGGAGATGAAGTATTTGGTGATCCTAACGTCCTAAGAAGTTATTATTTTGCAATTATAGACTTGTCGGTCGGAGGAAGATGCAAATGCAACGGTCATGCGGCGCGATGTGAGGAAACCGCTCTGTCGGATGGAACAGTTCGATTACAGTGCGATTGTGAACACAACACTGCTGGAGTAGACTGTGACAAATGTCTACCTCTCTTCAACGACAGACCATGGGCAAGAGCTTCTACTAGCAATCCCAATGTGTGCATGCGTAAGTACTATATGATTTTCTTTATCACTTCTAAACTCTTCGCTTAGATTGATTAAGATCTCTCGGCTAAAGACCGAATTGGCCAAGTTTAGAATTTCAACCACTCACCATGATATCAAACCGGCCAAGTAACTAATTTACTCGATACATTTCGTAAAACTCCCTTAGTCTACTCTTTTGGGGGAGTGAACAAAATCTTAAAATATACTATAAAAACTAAATAAAAAGGCCAATTTTTGTTTATTTAAATCAAAAGTTTGAAGTTGAGAAATTTTTCGCGCGATAAATCTGACCGGAAGTGACCATGTTATCTCGTCTCTATCGTTGCACCACGCGCCCCGAATGGAGAATTCCTGTTATCTTGCATGTTTATTAACTCCGCCGAGGACAAAAGCTCTTTGATATGCGATACAGATTTAATCCTATTAAATATAAACGAAAACACATCGGTATCAACATTTTTATTGGTTTTCCGACAATTTGTTATCGTTTTTTTTTTCACTCGCGCTTGAAACATGTTCAGTTCTCTTAATTTCTCGACATCGAAAAAAAAATGATGAAGTTCTGCTAACTGTTTAGCTAAACTTTTTTTCGCGTGTTTTAAAGCTCGTGAACTCTAAATCAAAACACATGAGTTTGTTTTCAATGTTTTTGGGCCATTCTTAATTAATTCTTGTTAGTTTTGCCCCCACTTCTGCACCATTATCATTCACCTTTGAGTAAGACGATATGTGTGCATGTTTTACAAATGTTTCAACCCACTACAAAAGGAATCTTTCGGCTTAAAGTAAATAATCGATTTATTCAAAGAAAGAATGAGAGAATGCTGATACTACAATGCTAAGGTCGTATTTTGCACACATCAATAATATAAATTTTGAATGAACTGGGAATAGGTAAAAGTGCTGAAAGTCGGCGATGTTTTTACATTCATGCCATGCATTTTCAAAAATAAAAGGAAAAAATTCTGTAATTGCCTTTTTTCAAGTCATATTAGTCGTGATTATTGTTATATAACATTTGGTAGTGTTCTTAAGGGTTATTGAAGCCCCGTTTACACTGGCAATTTTTGCTGCCATTTTTGTGGCAATTTTCGGAAATATGAAATCTTTTGTCTTATCTTTCAAAAGAGACATTCGTCTAGGAAAGTCTTGATATCCTGAAAAAAAAAAAAGTAAATTCTTTACCATTATTTGTTATGGACAAAATCGCAGCAAAAAACGCCGCAAAATTGCTAGTGTAAACGGGGCTTAAAGAATATATAATTGCATCTAAATTTCTAAGATATTTGGAATGTTTCGTTTTCTTGCCGAAAACATTGCGAGAAGGCCACCAGGGAAGATGAAATGGATAACGTCACGTGAAATAAAGGTGCCGGTTGTCCTAGTGTTACGTGATAGGGCATTCACATCGGATAAATACCCCATGTGGTCAAATTATAGTCATCTATGCCTTTTCTTACGGATTGCTTCAATCAGGATAGTATATGATATTTGAGTATGATTGTAGACGGTCGCTTTGTTTTGTGGTGTCATTAGAGATTTTTAGCCCTACCTCTACCCCACGGTAGAGTATGAAATAAATCAGTACTTGCCCCTCCCCTAGAGAAATCCAATCTTCTGTCCGCGCCCATTATTATCATCATCATCATTTTTATTATTGTTGTTGTAACATGGCGTCTCGGTTTTCTTTTCACAGCGTGTAAGTGCAACAACCTCGCCGATAGCTGCGTCTTTGATCCAACTCTCTACAGACAGACAGGTCATGGAGGTCGATGCGTTAACTGCAAACGAAACACAGACGGCCCCAACTGCGAGCGATGTAAAGAGAATTTTTTCCGGTCCAAGAGTACTGACCCGTGTTTGTCGTGCAACTGTAACAGGGTTGGGTCTGAATCACTTCAGTGCAACAGCGCAGGACAGTGTCGCTGCAAGCCTGGGGTCACTGGAGTCAAATGCGATCGATGTCTACCAAACTACTTTGGATTTTCGCAGACGGGATGCAGGTAATTATATTTGTATTTTACGGCCATATGACTGCCCGCTCATTCGTCAATCGAACCAGCAACCCCATTAATTTATGAATTTATGAATTTATGAGTTTTCGTTTCCAGGCCTTGTCAGTGTGTTCCTGCCGGCACAGACCCAGCAATGACTCAATGTAACGAGAAAGGGGAATGCCACTGCAAGCGGCACGTGGTTGGAGCCAAATGCACGCAATGCCGCTCGGGATACTTTGGGTTAGAGGAGACGAACCCCCACGGGTGCAAGCAGTGTTTTTGTTATGGGCATTCGACTGTCTGTAGACCTGCTACCGGCTATACATCAAGGAATATTACCACAGACTATACTACTGGGTTAGAGGGATGGACAGTTGTTAACAAAAATGGTAAGTGAACAAATAGACCTGAATTAGATTGGATGAAGTTACAGGAATGAAGAAATAGAAAACGTGTGCGAGTGCTGTGTGCAGTTATAAAGCACGCGGGGGTTGGTAGAACACGAGAAAAGCGTTAGGAAAAGCACGATGCGTAGCGGAGTGCTTCTCCACATTTCTTGAGTGCAGTGTTCTGCCAATCCTAAAGTGCTTTATAACTCCACACAGCCCAGAAATCAAGTTTTTTATTACTTTTATAAAATACAAATTCCATAATCATTATTTTAGAGAGTGCGTGCGTGTACTGTGTGCTCCTATTAAACACGCGCTCCCATCCAATCAGAACATGAGATTTATAACAGTTATCTCATAATGAAAAAAATTTAAAAAAGTGTATTAATCTAATCTATTTTTCTCTCTCAGAAAAAGACGTGACAGATCAATATGCAGTACATAGTCAACGTGGTTTCATTAGTACAACAGCCATAGGTAAAGAGGTTCTCTACGCCAAGGCGTCATTGGTTTTCTACAGCAATAGGCGCAGTAGTTACGGACAGACGTTTGGATTCAAGTTTCGTGTGGGCACAACACAAGGAGTAGCGGTATGTAACATTAAACTTTAGATGTTTCGCTTACTGAGCTCTGCATCACATGTGAGTAGAGTCTTGTTTTCAAGGTTTGATCTGGGTTAGCCATGCTCTGATTTTGATCAGCCCAGAGGTTATTTCAGGGTTCGAAAAAAGTGAAATTAAATCGACAATTAAGATTGAACTCTCTTTCTTTCTGAAACCACCGTGAAAAGTATCTCAACCGATTCCTTAATCCTGCTCTTTTTTCCTGAAATTAAATTTATTTTTGTTCCAATTTCTCAGGTTGATTTCGCCGACATCACACTCGAAGGAGAAGACAACCTCAAAGTAACCACCCAACTGACGTCACAAGGCAACCCGTTACCCACAACCTCGTTCCAAGACTACGTCTATCGCCTCCACGAAGACCCTTCATTTGGATGGGAACCACGTCTAACCGGCTACGATTACCAGAGACTGCTAACAAGCCTAAAGAACGTCAAGATTCGCATGAATTACGCGGATCAGGGGACTGGTATGCTTGACGAAGTGTTTTTTGAGTCTGAAAATTACGACCCGTCATCCGCGCGGCCGGTGACCTGGGTCGAGCAGTGTAGCTGTCCTGCGCAGTACAGAGGGAATAACTGTGAGTTCTGTAACGAAGGGTTTCACGCGGGTTGGAGGTGTGGCCGATAAATATGGACTGTAAGTATCTATTATAACAGGTTTTGGACAGTCACGTGACGGCAGCCATGTTGGATGACAGGAGCGATGCAATCGTCTTACTCGAGAAAGAATTCATTTCCTCAGCCTTAAGGGATTGTTTATTGTTCTGCCATCTAACATGGCGGCCGGCACGTGGTAGTGCAATACCTCTATTGATGGATTGAGATCCTTCCCATGAGAGTAAAGAATACGAAGACATGGCGGCCATGTTGATGGTGTAAAAAATGGAAGCTAAATATCACCTGTTTGTTAAATACCATGAACCCACACGACCTCGAAAACATTACGTTCAAACGAAGAATAGACATTTTTACCTTCAGCATAATATTTTTCCATTTCAGACCACGTGCCATTCCTTTGAGTATTATTCGTTTATTTAACGGTTTCACATGAACTAAAGACACATGAATATGGATACAAGAGAATGACACGTGGTATAAAATTCATAGAAAAGCATAACGCAAAGTTAAACGTTTGCGCATGCATGAGCTAGAAGACAAATGAATATGGATATTACTCAATCGAAAAATCTTATTCTCAAGAGAATGACACGTGGTCTCAGTGCTTCACCAAGCCAACTTTTAGCGGTGAAACATTCGTCCTTCTAACTCATTTTGATGTTACTCTTTCATAGATGTGTACCGTGTCAGTGTTACGGACATTCAGACTCGTGTGATTCCGAGACCGGCAAATGCTACTGCAAACACAACACTACAGGCGTCAAATGCGATAAATGCCAGGATGGTTTCTATGGTAACCCCACGCAGGGTACCCCTAATGATTGTAAGCCGTGTCCCTGCAAGTTTCGTACTCGTTGTATTCAGATAGGTGCAAGCGTTGTGTGTACGGACTGCCCTCCTGGTCACCGGGGAAACCTGTGCGACAGGTAGGTGATATGGTACAGGGGTATAGAATATCAACCGGGACATTACTACGCCATCCTCGGTTTAATGTGCCCCACCTCGCAGGGTACCGCAGGGTACCGCAGGGTACAGGGGTATACGGGATATTCAACTTCATACTCGGAACATTGTGCTCCGCCCGGCAGAGTACAGAGGTATAAGATTTCAATGCGGGATCTTTTTACGCTCACGGCATTTTCGGGATGAATACCGATAATATACCCGGCTTAGCACAGTCCTCTACGGTACCATCCCGGGGATGTATCTGCAAAACTCTGTCCGTAAAAACAAAATGTCCGTAAACCCCCTAAAAATACGTCATTGGTTTCCTAGGTGTCAGGATGGTTACTATGGCGACCCAATGGGTCTGAAAGGCACTCCCACCCTCTGTCAGAAGTGTAACTGTAGCGGTAATATCGATCCTAATGCCATTGGCTCGTGCGACTCACAAAGCGGGGCGTGCCTCAAGTGTATCTACAACACGAGGAATGGACCCAAGAATCAGTGCGAGCTGTGTGCTGTTGGTTACTATGGCAACGCTAAGGAATATCCAAAGCCACAGTGTTTAGGTGAGCGAAACAGGAAAGAAAGAGCAATAAATACTAATAAATGAATGAATGAATGAGAGTTTGTTTGTCAAAGTAACTAAATGAACATTTCGTGTCATTGTTACCAATCAGCCTGTGAATGCTACGCACAAGGAACAGTCGCACCCCCCGGACACGACCCAGGCCTCCCCTTCCCATGCGACAGCCAAGGCCGCTGTACGTGCTTACCCAACGTTATCGGCGACAAGTGTGACAGCTGCATACCAGATTACTGGAACGTGGGCTCAGGTCGCGGTTGTGAGCAGTGTAACTGTGATGTGATTGGCTCGTGGAACAATACCTGTGACGTCAAGACTGGTCAGTGTCATTGCAAACCTGGAGTCACGGGAAGACGGTGCGAAATGTGTCAAGTGGATCATTACTCTTTTTCGCAATTTGGCTGCTTAGGTGCGTATTATATTGAAGTTTATTATAATTAATGATTATTATGCGCAAATTGAAGTAATACAGCTGGATAGAGTCGACAGCAGCCATGTTAGATAGCAGGAACAATACAATCGTTTTACATGAGAAAGAATTCAAATCCCAAGAGCAAAGGGATTTTATTGTTCTGCCATCTAACCACAGGCAGTCCAAGCTGTATTATAGGCGCCGGTAAAATATTGTCCAGAGAAACAAACATAGACCTTTCCTGAGATAGCAAACATGATGCATTGTGGTCTAGCTTGGGTACAGACATCTTTGGTTCATCTCATAGGGTGTTTTTCCTACCCAAGCTAGACCAGAATGCATCCTGCTTATCGAACTCAGAAAAGGCCTATGGCTTCTTGAAAACTTCGCATTAAACACGAAAATTGGTCAAGGTTTTCGGGAAAAATTATTGTAGTACGAACGTAAGAAAAGTTCTACCTTCAGCAAAAACAAACCTTAGGCATTGGTTATTCTTGGTCAATAGACCAAAATACAAGAAATGAACTGATCATCTAAAAGAAAAGGAAATGAAATGAGGGAAAGAAAGATGGAAGACAGAATATGAATGAAATTAATGGGAAAGAGAAAGGGAAAGGGAAAGGAAAGAAAAATGAAGTAAAAGAAAGATAAGAAGACGAGAGGAATGAATAGGAGGAAAAGGAGAATTAAGAATGAAAGAGAAATGTGAGGAGAGCACGATTTAATCTCATCCATTCTGTCATACAGCGTGTAACTGCAACAACGAAGGATCGTTAAACGTATCGTGTAATGAACAAGGTGTCTGCGACTGTCGTCCAGGAGTCCTCGGCATCAAGTGTGATACATGTCGAGAGAACTACCATAACCTTACTGCTGGATGTATTTGTAAGTAATACCTGGCGTTCAAGCCTTTGGATCATTATCATCATCTTCATGTATCATCAAGCATCATAATCATCATCATAATCATGTATCATCATCATATCTTCATCATCATCATTATCTATCAAGTACCATAAATATTGTCATTATTATCATGTATCTTTAAGTATCATCTTCATTGTCATCATCATCATCACCATCGAAACATTAAAATTAATCTGCCTTTGCAGCTTGTCCACCATGTTACGACGTCATTCAAAAACTCGTCCACGGCTTGAGACGAAAGCTCCACGAGCTCATCTACATTATCGATCGCTTCAACTCCTCTTCTAAAGCGGTCATCGATATTGACTTCGAAAACCGTCTCAAGGAACTCACAGAGCGCGCCACCAAGCTACTCAAGCAGGCCGAGAAAACCAATGCTACAGATAAAGTCCTTGTCAAACAAATCACACAACTTGATACTCGAGTTGAGGAGGTCAGGATAAAGTTGATTGACGTGTGGTCCAACGCTACTAGGGCTTACGTGTTGGCGGAACAAGGGGCAGGGAATGTGAGTGTGGCTGAGTCCTCGTTGAATGTCTCTCGACATCTCTTGGACATGATTAACAAGATGTTGATGGAACAAGGAACAAAGGCGTTGAATGACTCTATTAAGAATGCTAACGCTACTGGGGAACAGGAAAAACGCATGATTGAAATCGTCAAAGAGGTAAAGTTTAAAATTTTTATTTTCAATTAAGAAGAAATTTTTTTCAATAATGAGCAATAATGGCGAAAAGCGCCAAAAACTAGACTTTCTTATGAGTTTTGATCCCAATTTTCGTTTTGGGTTAACACTCAAAACCTTTTTTAAACAGTTAGAAACTTATGTACTATGATAAAATGCCTGTTAGAAGCGGTATTTTCAATTTTACAAAGTTGGAATGTTGTTTTGTCAGGCTTTTATTTAGAAAATATATGGGAAATAAGCAAATGAAGGCCTTAACCTCATTTTTGAATAAAATGTTTGCTTTGAGTTAACACTTCCACTTTCATCGGTCATTTCCACTTCCAAACAAGTTCAACTTTCTGAATAACAAGATTTAAGCCTTGTACAACAGCCTTTCTTCAAGAAAATAGTTTTTGGCGCTGCTCACTGCTTGGATACGAAAAGCATTATCTTTTAAGTTGATATTTGAGACGACTTAGGCACGACTTTCTTGCTAGGTACTGCAATTCTCAAACTGCAGTTTGACGTCAGGCGTTTTCCTTCAAACTTTCGACATCAAGGCGTCAAGGTGTTGCTGGAAGAGCCGCCATATTGAATTTCATCAGTTGATGCTGAGTGTTATCTCCGTGTGTCATACAAAAGCTGTTTTAATTCTACTGTGAACTAGAATCAATCAAAGCCACATATATTGGAATCATTTTTTCTTTCAGACAACTAAACTTGCAGACAAACACGAAGCTCACGCAGACGAGATCACTACCAAGTCCGTCCAAGCTGTGAATGCGTCTGAAGAAGTCGTTAAAGTAGTAGACAAGGCTTTGGACGCGCAGAACAAAACCTCGGAAGACATTGAAGACCTTTATGACAGGCTAGCCGAGGTAGAATCGCTCCAAGTTGCAGCCGAGTACAATGGTACTGAGGCTCATAAGAGATCTACGAAAGCACTGGAAGAAGCTAGGCAACTTTATAAGAACGGGACGGCACCTTTGCCCAACCTGAATATAACTGCTTTTGAAGGTAGGCGAAAACTCACAAATTTATTGAACCCTGAAACAACCTCTGTGCTGTTCAAAGTCAGGACACTGTTAATTTATGTTTGAGTTTTGCCAAGGCAGACTCTGGATTTCACGGCCAAGGAAAACCAGAGAACTCGGAGAAAGAGCTTAAAACCAGGGAGATACATTACAATTCTCCACAATTCTGTTGTCATTTTAGCCCCAACTCTCCTCCCTCCACAAAATTCACGATAATTCCAAAATTTGTCTTAAATAACCGTATTAAATACTCCTTTTTTTCTCAATAAAGCTCAAGCCAACGCCTCCAAAACTGAAGCGCTCACTACGAAAGACAAGTCAAGCAAGATTATTGAAGGTTTAAAAGACTTAGTTTCCAGCTTCAATGACAAGGAGGACGATGTTCGTAAAAAGATGGCCGAGTGGCCTGGACTTCTTGATGAGTTGAACAAACTTCTGAGTGAGATTGAGGACGCTAATAGTACGGCATGGGAATCGTTCTTAAAGGGAGAAGAAACGTTGAGTAAAGCATTGAAAATGAAGGAAACTTTGGAGGTAAATATGTAGGGAAATATAATATTTATTTTCATGAACACTCGTTACTTGTAAAGTAGTCTTTAAACTATTTTGAAAGTCAGAATATAAGGAAATAAAATCATTCACACTTTTCCTCGATGGAATTGGAGCATTTCTTTAGTATTCTTGGCAACAACAACAGCAGCAGCAGATTGATTGATTGAGTGATTGATTGATTCGTTGCTTGTTCAAATAATTCTACCACCTATCAAAAATTTTGATTTGTTTTCTCTAAGAAATTCAACTCCATTATCGAGAAGTCAAGAAAAGATGCCGAGAAAGCCGAGCAGAATATTCCCGAGATAGAACGACTCATTGAATCAGCTAACAAGATGTCAGACAACGCAACCGAAAACCTTGGAGATGCACAGAAATTATCATCTGAAGCGAAAGATAAAGCTAACGAGGCAAAGACAACGGCCCAAACCGCTCAAGAGGTATTTTAACGTTTTTGTCATTTTTACCAGGCTTTTCTTTTGACAAAAGAAATGCTTGGCGGAAATAATGGCCAATTTCGTTAATCCAATTAGAAAAAGTTCAATAAACTTCTTCTTGTGCAGCTTGCGATAAAGAATTGTTTGCGAGGCCAAAGGAAAATCTTGGTTGGGATAATATGACCAGCGCCAACCCAAAAAAATTAGAAAGCAAACCAAAAGATTCTAGAAAACATCTTTTTGCAATTGAAATAAAATTTCAATATAATTGTTATTTCAGAAAGCTGAACAGATACGAATAGAAGCTGAAAACTTAATTCTTCCAAAAGATACAGTCAGTGAGCCGGCCAAGAAGGCAGCAGCAAGAGTCTCGGCCCTCGAAGACAAAGCTATCAAGGACAGGATAGAGATTGTCGATGCTAAAGGCAAGGCAGTCAACGCTTCTGGGTCGGCGAAGAGAGCTCGTGTTAAAATCGACGAAGTGATGAAAAAACTCCTTGAAATTCTCAAGGAGATCGACAACCTGGACACCGTAGATACCAGCAAACTGAACGAGCTGGATGGACGGCTGGACAAGGAGATCGAAGGCGCAAGAATTGTAGACGGAATGTTGAACAACATCACGGAGACCCACCGAATTATACGCGAAAGTATTAAAGAGTACACAGTTGATATAGGGAGGCTGAAGAAGGAGATGACAAAACTACAAGGAATAGCCGATGTCTTACCTAAAGTCTGTAAGAAACGAACGACCGAAAACGAAGGAAAATAGGCAGTTTGAAATATTTAGATGTCTTGACGTTGCTATGGCGATGTAATCACATTTGTATGGTGACAGTTATGTTGCTATGATGACGTAATCACATTGCCATGGTGACACAGTTTCATTGATATGGCAACGTAATCACATTACTATGGTGACGCAGTTCTGTTGCTATGGCGACTTAATGACATTGCTATGGTAAAACATTTCTGTTGCTATGGCGACGTAATCACAAATTGCTATAATGACACAGTTATGTTGCTGTGGAGACACAATCATGTTACCATCGCGATATTGTCTATCTTCGAGAAAAGTTTGTTTCTGTTGAAACTGGGCGGGGGAAAAGGATAATTTTTGAAGGATTGTTAAAAACGATTATGGCAATTGGGACGTCTTTGTACTTATTTCAAGAACTTAAGAAAAAAGCTATTACCGTTAAAATTGCGATACCCTGGAGACAAGCTTGTTGCGGTATCACGTCTTGTTATGCTATTAGGGAGTATATTTTTATGTGAATTTATTTTGTACAAAAAAAATGTCAACGTTGGGAATATTTGAGGGTAGAATACTCCTAATAATAATTCACGGTATATTTAGGAAATTTTGCGAAATAACTTTTGCTTTTTACCAGAGTATAGATAAATTAAACTATTGTGGGGGAACATTTCTTGCCATATTTTTGCAAGCAAAGGGGTTCAGGCAACAAATAGAATTAGTTCTTACCATTTTTCAAGCCAATCGGAAAATACTTGTTTTGACGTCATGTATTTGTCAGCCAATAAGAGAAAGTGTTAGATTGGAAACCTTGAAGTAAACCGATTTATTCATATCAATTATTCGCTTTTGCTTTGGAATTTTTGACGTAAAATTATTGTAAGCCAACTAGAACCGACGTTTTATCTGGATCTAATGACGTCACAACGTTATTAACCAATAGCTTCGACTGCTTTGCAGCTCATGACGTAATGATTTTATTAGCCAATAGCAAAGCTCTGGATTTGTTGTCGTCATCTTTTTCCTTCTCTTATTATTATTATTTCATCTTTTGTTATTGGCCTATAGCAACTGCTGCAATATTATAAATACTATACATATCCGCTTTTTACTGTATTGTTCTATATTTGGATGTTTTGTCACTTGATAAATTTATTTTATTAATAAATTTTAAAAGGTAGGCTAACGTGTAACTTTGTTTGCTCAGCGGACACAAGTATGTGTAACAGAGGGACCAGAAAACTCCTGGCAAAAACGATTTTTATGAAATCAAAAATCAATTACAAAATATAATAAAAACTGACCTGACCGACGAAAATCAGCAATAATAACACAGACTTCCTTGCTTTCACACGACATAAATTCCTGTCTCTTGCAGAATGTCCATGGGCTGAATCGTAAGTTTGTTGGAGTTTCTCTCTTTTGCCCTCAAACGATTGTTACATTTTCGGGTCACTCTCTCTACTATATTTGTATTGACCCGGATGCTCGACTCGAAACAGAATGCATAGGATGGCAGTGTTTAAACGCGACATTTAAGAAACCACAAATCAACATATCAGAGAACAAAACATTTATTTTTGTACAAATATTGTACGAGAACGAAACAAGATACCTGAGAAATGAACATATACCTACCACCGATACAATTCTGATACATAAATTCGTTATCATGTTGGTTAAAATGATTATCGTCCTATAGAGACGAATTATATTGTCTCTTCTATGTACACCGTGCACCTATATGGGGTGCTAATAATTCATTAATAAAGCCCAGTTTTCAATTAATGACAGGTGTCGATGATGGAAGCCTTGCTTTCCCAAAAGAGCACACACAAAAAAAAAGGCTTGCCCCTAGTAGTTAGTTGACCCTAATTCGTAAACACAGGAAATATTCTGCATGCGAGTAATAGACCTTATGACTCGTGTGACAATGTTTTCCCAATTCAGCGTGACAAACCTCTGGGGGAATGAAGAGCTTTTGTTTTGAAGCTCGTCGGGATATCATCGTTATTTCTTTCGTATCCTTTGGGATACTCATGAATTTTTCGAAGAGTAAAAACAAAAGAAAATGAATCCCCTGGAGGTTCGTCACGCTGAATTCGGAAAACATTGTCACACCACGAATAAGGTCTATTGCTTACTATCAATCACGTGGCAAACAAGGGAATTGCTGGGGGCAACTAGTGGATGCTAAGTCAAAACATATCAAAATAAGTCCTCAAACCATTCTATTTGAATATTTTAACGACATCAAACCAGAAAATAAGAAATCAAAACAACCTCCAGGATCCTACAACCCATCAAAAAAGAGCTATTACCGGAAGTGACGTCTATTGATTGCAAGTGCGATCAGTTTTATCACACCATAGTTACCTGTAATTAGTGATAACTGGGCTTACTGGGTGTGGTCTAAATCCTAAGTGAAAAACGTTATGAATACAACACCTATTCCAATGCAATGCCGGACGACTTTCCCTTACTCTAGGTGCACCAAATATTAGATACATCTTTCTGCAACTCATCACTGAACCTTGCAGAAAGAAATGCCAGGCACTTGTGGTAAAAAATGAGTCAGAAATTATTATAGGAAAGATAATGTTTAAACCACACCCTAAAAATAAGTGAAATCAAGTGAAGAACTCCAGTAAATCATAAATAAATTGTGAATGACAGTGAACCATTTCTATGCTACTCCCATGAATCAGTAAGCAGATTTATATTGGTCTCCCAACCATTTTTATCTAACAATATTGAATATAGATGCAGAGTATTACCCACTCCAAGGTTTAGGGAAAGAATGGGTTAAGTTGGCATTTCAGTGCATTGTGGGCTGTTCTAGGGAACACATTTTTAAGATGATGTATATTTTGTAACCTAAAACACACTCAAAAAACACTGCAATGCCAGCTCTACCAAGTCTTTTGCTTAATCTCGGAACTCCAAATATGGCCCAGAAAATATTTGAACTTTGCAAAGATGGCCTTTGTCAAGTTATGGCAGAAGAAAGCAGAGTATAGAGTCACTGTTATGGCCATGACGATGTAAGCCAACTTACTGAGACAGAAATAGTATAAAATGCCTGAGTTGCAGCTTAGAAAAGACATACTATTACCCACTATCATCTAGATATATCTACTGTTATTACATAAGTATGAGCACTTTTACGGTATGATTCTCTTCCCTTATATGGTTAAAACTCTTCTAAAAACACCCCTCTCTACTCGAGGACCTCTCTTTGAATTGCTAATAATTGACATCAATGAACAATGATTCCAAGGCAAGATTGGATTGATTTCTGCTGAGAATGGATCCACAATCCCTTCAAAGGGAACATCCAGATACTGAATTAGTGCAAATTAATTTTGAGGGAGGGAGGAAGGAAAGAGAAGATGCTATCCCAAAGGATTTAGATATTCATGTACAGGAGGGTTCAGACAGTTATTACGTGATGCCATAAAAAGTCTAGTCCCCTGTATAGAAGGCAAGTTTATCTATTTAATATATGCTTATATCAATCCAGCATCATTTTGGAATCACCGTTTGATAGCAATGAAGCACATTCATGAAGGTCCTCTACATTCATATACAATCCTTATAATTATAATCTAAATTTAAGTAAAAAATACCATCCCCAAAATTAGGAAAAATAATGTTGTTTCATTTATAATAGAATCTGTGAATTCCAGTTTGAGTCTGTCTCTCAAACCTACCATTTTGATCAAGTATTAAATTCTCATTGCAAAACTCAAGATAATTGTTTCTTGAGAGATTCTAAGCCTTGATCAACCATAATTGAGAAGTATACTAAGTACTAAATCTAGTCAAGCTGATCAGGTCGTAAATTCCCCTAATAAATATCCCTATAATCAATTCCATATTGAAGACGTTTTTAGAGCTGTGATCTGTTTATATTCCATTCCCAGTTGTTAGTTTTGTTATTGTTAAAAAAGATGGTTGACAATAATAAATATATTGTCAATTTTTATTAGGAATACAGATAATTTCCCCATAGACGATTTTTCTCTTAGAGATAAAATACGAAAAACTGGATCAAAGTGAAAACGAACTAAACCAAATGAGAAAACATTAACAAAAATATCAAAATTAATCTCTAAATTTGTGAAATCTTTTCTTGAAGATTACCATTGAATTTTTACCCAAAAATACCACACAGATAAATAATTTATTATCCTCACATTAGTCACTGGTCCAATTCATGAGATATTGTTATATATATTCTTGTATATTGGTAAATTAATAACTAATAATTATTCCTTAATTAACCCTTGCAAAATAAAGTGTTACTCAGGTTTAGTGGTGCTGCTGTGCCGCGAGGTCCCAGGAGAGCTCTGGCCACTACGGTTACCATTAGCATCTTGATCACTGCCCACGACTTCCTGATCGCTGAATAATGGGTTGACTACTGTCATATCACCCGTCTGAATTATAACAAGATAGAAAAGACTGTTAGTGTTGTATTATAAGATAAGGAGTATGGTCATGGTGATGATGCAGATAATGGTGAACAGCACCAGCAACATTCACAGCAATAGCCACAGCAACAACAGCAGCAGCAACAACAATGGCAGCAGCAAAAGCAGCAACAGCAACAGCAGCAGCGGCAGCAACAACAGCAGAAAAAGCAGTAGCAGCAGCAGTACCAACAACAACAACAACAGCAGCAGCAACAGCAACAACAGCAGCAGCAACAACAGCAGCAGCAACAACAGCAGCAGCAACAACAGCAGCAGCAACAACAGCAGCAGCAACAGCAGAAGAAACAGCAGCAGCAGCAGCAGGAGCAGCAAAGATGTCACCACCAGCAATAATACCAAAAAGAGAAAAAGCAGATTTCATATCAAAGGAATTTTAGCATTCACTAGTATCTAGAAGATGAAAGAAGAAAAAAAGATGAAAGAAAGAAGGAAAGTTACTTACCGGAGCCAGCCCAGGGCACTCATACACTGTGTAATCACCCTCATCTCCTTCATCACTATTATCTTCATCATCCATTGAACCTTGTTTAGATGACCGTGAACCACTTGCCCTTATGAATTGAAAAATAACTCACATCAATATATATAACAGGGACCATGTAGAGCAAGGGGTGGCTATTAGTTGTTCTAGAGTCGAAGAACAGGGTGCATCATGGGCTGTCTTGGGGGATGCCATATGATTTCTTTTCCACTAATGTTGATAATGAAAAGTGAAAGGAAAGTGACCAGAAACCTTAACTGTTGTGTTAACTTTAATTTTTTTTCACTTCTAGAAGCTCATGGTGGAACCCATGTTGTATTGGTGAGAGGCTGCACAATAGCAGCTCACACCACCAGTGCTTACCTAAGATTGAGACAGGTATAATTTATTTATTTGATTGTCCTTTGTTACACGAGAGCATCAGATGTGACTTACTTTTCCATTGCTGCTAACTGGCTCTTTGTCTGATGATAATGATACATCTCAGCATTATAATCTAACTTTTCATCACCCTAAATGCATATAATGAAAATTAAGGATCAGATTATTTGAGTATAATGATACAATTGGTTGTGCTATATGAGCCATGGTTGGTTTCAATAGATCACTGTCAGCTGATGTTCACGAATTTTTGATTTTCAAGACTGAGCATCATTTCAAAAATCATACTTCCTTCCTTGCTTCTTTTCTTTTCTTTGTTTTCCCTTTCCTCTTTCCTTCCTCCCCTTCCCTTTCCTTCTTTCTTTCTTTCCTTCTTCCTTCTTTTTCTTTCCTTTTTTAAAATTTAATATATATAGCACTAATTGATCTTTTGTTCTTCATATAATTTCTTTAATCTTTAATCAAAGCTTATTTTGAACGAATAGATAAGCCAATACAGATGTACAAATGTCAACTCTGCTAATATATTATAATAGCCTAGTACTGTTGAAAAACAACCCATGACGATGGATCATATTTGCCTCATGTTTTGTCCAGGTTTTCACTTTCACTTTGACTACCCGACTAATCTGTTCATATTATAACAATTTACTCTCTGTACTTTATAGAGGAGCCAGAAGTCAAGCCCATGTGGACTGGAAATCTAATAGTTGTTAAAAGTTGATCATATCAACTGTGGTTATGAATATTACAGCTATTTGAAAAAAGGATGAAGGGAGAAAGACAATAGGTAATGAGTGATGTCATTCAAAGATCCAACAACAACTGGAATGACTTGTGTTTCTTATCATTATTCTTGTCAACTATACTATATGGAGCACTATATTGAATTAACACTGTATATAAGTATGAATAAGTATAATATATGAATAACACTATTGTTGAGATACTAAGCTTAGTGTTGTTTGTATTCAACAAAACCATTTACACAGCTCAATTCTTTGCACTTAGATGTATGCCCGGTTTCTTCTGGTCAAGCAATAACCAATCGCCATTTGCTCCTTCAACCTCTTAAAATAGCTGACTAAAAGTAAATGAAGGTGTAACTTACATGTGCTGATGAAGGACGTTTAGATTTTATCCCATAGCTTGAATATTCTGATTCACTGACAGCCTTGGCTGTAGTATGAAGTCTAAATACAAAATCATTATCATTAATAATAATCATATACTCAATTCTTATGGCCCAGATTAAAACACTAGGGTCATTATGAAGTTAGTGGTTCCCCTCTGAACATGTGCAAAGGATACTGCTTAAGAATAGCCATGCGAAGAAATATCATGGCAAAGTTTTTGCATGGTTTCTGTAAATGTTTTAACCATGTTAGATAAACATTAGACCATGATTTTACAGGTTCAAAATTTGCACAGCTAGGCTGAATCTTTGTCTGGATAGCATATTTCTGTGTTAATGGACACCTAAACATACAACTTCTTGAACAGTTAAGAAATCATAATCATAAGCACCATGTGAATGCAGCCTTAAAAAACTTCAAAGATGTCAAATCTTTGTTATAACTTTGCCATGGAGTGAACAAGAAAATTTTATACAAAAAGGAATAGATATGTGAAGGGAAAAGATATGTGAAATGGATAGATAATATGTGTGGTGGTTTTAAAAAGAAAAATAATAAACCTTAAGGTAAAAGTTTATTTATAGTCCATCTACAGCATATCAAGAAAACAGAACATTAGATACATGTCGGAAGAAGAAACATTTTAACGACTCTGGCATAATGAATTAATGTAAAAGATAGCAGATAGTAGAGGCAAAATTAGTTTTAGTACCCCAAGTTTCCAAAGAGATCACTCTCTTTATTCATTGGCGATATGTTAATAAACATAACCTTTTTGGTCTTCATACACGAGTCACTACTGAATTAAGGGTGAGTGAACTCTTTCGAAATATCTGGTACTAAATCTAATTTTGACTCTGTTATCTGGTATCTCTTATATTACGACCAATGTACTTACTTATACCAACAGTAACCAGCTAGCGCTAATCCTGCGATCCCAGCCACACTGCAGCCAATTACAATACCTAAGGAGAAATCATGTACCATTGAATCAGAGAATGATAACCGCACGTCTGGGAAGGTCTTTGTAATAGAACCTTCTACAGTATATTTAATGCTAGCATTGTTCAGGAAGTATTCCACACTCGGTTGCTATAACAACTGGTGCACTCCAAGAAATATGTGCCAAGTATATCATTGACAAAGCATAAATAGAATAAAGGTGATTTATATTGGGTTATATTAAAACTTTGTCAGAGGATCAACAAGAAGATATCGTAAACATGTTGTGCAGCATTTTTTTTTTAATGGAAACTGCATTATAAACAACCTTCCTATAAATAACGAGAGTAATATATCAAACTAAAGCCACTGACATCTTTTTTCTGCATCATTTCAAGTATGTTTTTTTTTCTTCCATATTATTTTGGTTAGTATATGATCTCAAGTACAATTTGGAGTGATGTTTTGAAAGTTTCCAAAATTGGCGAGTCCAAATCACAAGTATTTATAAATTCTGAATTGTACGAGAAGATCATGTGATTTTTTACTTATAATATGCTTATCAAAATCGAGCAACTTAATTGGGACTCTACAGATCACAATTTGGGATTTCATTGTACTTCTCCTGTCCAATCAAAAACAAATTAAAATAAACATTAAAATTAAAATACTTTTCAGCTACTGTAACAGCATGTGGAAGTCAATTTACTATTGAAGGAAGGAAGCAACATACACTAGAGTTGTTTGTCCATTCTCTCCTGTGATTCAAGGATTTTCCTCTATCACTGGTTTTCCTCCCTCCACAAAAAACGACTCATAAATTCTAATTGGAACTTAGTAGACAAAGAGCTTTTCTATATGAATGCTACTGTTAAATCCCATTTATTTTTTACTCCATATTTTTAAAACCTAATAAATAAGTAATAATAACTAAATTATAAATGAGTAAATGAGCATACAAACAAACTGCCCCATTACCTAGCAGTGAACTCTAATCGGTCCAGTGCTAACAAGTCTTAATTTGATAAATGTTGAATAATAAATTGAATAGTTCTAACACTCTCCTTTTTCTAGATATATATCACAACTATGTTCAAATAGGATGTTTCATATCAGTAAAGTGGAAGTGCTTCATAAGCCTGAAGTTTTAACAGTAATATGATGGTACAAATAAACATGACAAAGTAGCTCACACCTCTAAACATAATAATATACTGTAATAGTTTGAATTTGTGCTTCAGCAATTATTGCGCCCATTATAGTTATGGATTTAAGGTCTGCTATTGTAGTTTAGTAATTATTGTAGGTTCTTACTAAGCTCTTAACTTTCAGCATCATGTAATAATCGATGTACTTAACAAATGAAAACACTTAAGATTTTTGCTTTTTCTATATTATTCAATTTACTTTCCTAATTTTGTCTCGTCAAGACTGATAAAGATAAGTTGATAAAAGAATCTACTTAGGAAAGGTTGTAAGAAACCAGACCATTCTTCATAATAAATCTTCATAACACCATTACTAGAAAGACTTTACAGCATCATATAATAGCGAATGTACTTAACAAATGAACGTAATTGAGAATATTTTGTCTTCTATATTATTGAATTTACTTTTCTAATTCTGTCTTGTCAAGACTGATAAAAATAAGTTGTTAAAAGAATCTACTTAGGAAAGGTTGTAAGAAACCAGACCATTCTTCATAATAAATCTTCATAACACCATTTAATACTAGAACTAAGAATAGACCCAATTGGTATGGGTATTGGTATTGCTTACCCATATTCTGACCAACAGTTCCAAGTTTTTATAATGTTTATGATATGCATGAGTGAGATCTCAATCTTTCCACATTATCTTATATTAATAGGACTGGCCATTAAGACTGAATTCATTAGTACAATTATTTAGAAATAACTTCAAATACTGATACTGTCTAGATACTTGGACACAATGTAAATTTTTCTTGTAGATAAATATTTTTATCTTTCCAAATCGTCCTCACATTGACAGAAAGGACCATCGTTAAAGCTAATTTTACTCATTAAGAAAAATCTAAAATAAACATTGTTTTATGCATGCTGTATACAAGTTAGCTTTTTTCCTAAACAAGTCTGCCATACCAATCGTTTTCAGAAACATTTCAATCCATATTCATTAACTCAAGGCTCACAGATGTTGGGAAAAATCAAAATCACTCAATTGGAAAATCATGTTAAATAAATTCATTAGAGAGAGTTTGAACCTGGGATTCTGAATATATATAGTTATTGAAGCATGATATGTTCATGTAGCATAAGTTTCAAGAGTTTTTCTTGACACGATAAAACAAAGATATCTACAGCCTATAGATTTTATAATTATCTCATTTTTAGTTGTTTTCAATCATTTTGGAACAAAGACTTATCATCGTTATTTAATTATTCAAAACTCTTTAAAAACATAACACCTTTAAAAAGTGTTATTTATATAAGATAAAAAATAATTTACAAACTGCTGAAAAATCCTACAATATTTCTAATGGGGAAAATATTTTAACAATATTTAGGATTAAAAATCAAACATATAATATCCATCATATTTTCATGCTTTGACTGTTTAGAAACATTCTAAAACACACCTTGATTTGAAACAGCATTGTTTATATAAAACACAAAGAAATTCGATTATAAATTAAAAACCTGTGGCATTTCTAACAAGCGCTTTCTTTTCAAATCTAGTTATCTAGAGCTCCAAAACAATGTTGATCATTCACTAATTTTTGAAGATGAAGAGACCAACAAAGATTTTTTTGGGGGATTTTAATTTCAAATTCATGGTTCACAAGACCAAATCATGATAATTTACCAATAAAACTAAAATAGGTACTTATCATGATTCATACAAAATTCCAGCATAATAAGATTTTTATTTAGTTTGAAAATGTTTTACACTAAGGTAATAGGAAATAATAAAAATAAAAACTATAACTATAGATGAAATGTACCTCAAGAGGGATTATAATGATGCTGCCATCCAGTGGGTTTGTATATTATTTTTATAAAAACAAAATAGGTATTTATAATGCTTAATAACAAAAGTCCAACATAATAAGATTTTAATTGAAATTGAAAATGTTTTCTTTCAAAGCAATAAGAAAAAAGTAATAATATAAAAATAGACCTGTCTATGCATTTTTTTTAAAGCAATAATTTACATGAAAAAATTTTTGATTCTGATTTTGATAGGTTAAAAGCAGTGCAGTTTTAAGGAAACAGTGCAGAAAAAACGAAATTCAGTGCAGAAAAAAGGTAAAACAGTGCCAATTTTTAAGTTTTCAAAAACAGTTTTTAAATCAAACTTTTCTAAATTTTGCTGTCATTAAAATTTCTTAGCATCAAAACCTTATAGTTTTTGAGGGTAAAGGAGCAATTATGATAGAGAAAATGCCACACAAATTGAGGATTTTGTTCCGTTTTTGAATTAATTTTTAGCTGAAGAGAGCTCGCTTCTGACACCATAATAGTGTCATCTAGCGTGGGCTCATATTTTTCTTGAGATTTTTGCTCTTTCTTTAGCAAAATACATTTTCCTTTTTTCATTTATATCATTAAAAAAGAAAATCATTAAAGGTTTCTAATGCAATTTACAATAAATTCCTAGAACCAGAAATGATTTCCTATACAAATGAACTTCAGAGTAATATTTAGATATAACTAGCTAAAATCTAGTGTGAGCTGCGTTGGTGTTCCTAATGAAACAGTAATGATAAAAAGGTAAATTATACACTGTGAAAAGATGACGTTTTGGACGCTAGTCCTTCGTCGGAGTAAAAGAGAAAAAGGTGGTAGAAAGGAGTGTATATAAGAAAGAACAAGACAAAAGAAACCAATGAGAACAAGGAAGGCAAGGAAACAAAAACAAACAATTCGGAAACAAAAGAAAAGGATAGTTGAAAGTAAAGCGTTCATTAATCGGGTTGGGACTAAGAGTGCCCAATAGGTGAATAAGCCGCATTTCTTTGGTCTTGCAACAATCATTGTTGCTGTTATTCAAAGAAAGACGGAAAACAATGAAGTCAGAAAGAGAATGGTTAGCTAGATCAAAATGGCGGGAAATTGGTTTGGTGTGGTAACATTATGTCAGTACATTCATGTATTTTGGATTTTTCTTGTGTGCTAATGGCACCGAGTTTATTATCAGCAACATCAACCCACTAATTCAGTTGTGGTTAACGTGGGTAATACTCAGGCAGTTTGTGGTTACGAGGAGAAAAAGAATGGACACAGTTAATATAGAATACAAGAACAAGACTGTAGTAACACCTGCCAAGCAGTTTCAAAATAAAAAAGTCTTATCACATGTGCATCTCTTGAAAAATGACGTATGTCTAATGCAAACCTTCTAATACTCAGATTCTACCAACAAATAATGTCGATTATAGGTGACTAAGAATGAAGACTATACAACACCTACACATTTGTCAAATGATTATCAAGATATCAAGGGAATATTTTATATCAAAATTTAAATCAAGAACTGCCTATGTAAATAATATGCCAATACTGTGTAATTTTTGTAAATAAAACTGAAATGCTTTTTTATGATTGGATGATTTTCAATTGCAATAAATCTGGGTGATGTTCAATTTCCTGCATTTTTAAATCAACAGCATCGAAAATATTAAATAGGAAAAGGAAAAGGAAAGAATAGCCTTTGAACTTTATTGTAGATGAAAATAGGCATTAAAATTGTGTTAACAGGACAGAATAATCTTTTAAAGAACACAAACAGAGTTCCTACACAAGTTATTTTGTATCCAGGAAACAAGATAAAGTTTCACACTATTTGCACAACCTTTTTTGGAATGTTCAATTACAAAAATTTGCATGAAAATCCTCTGTGTGAACAGAGAGATAAAACATGTATTATTTATCACTATAAACCACAAAACTGTGAAAAAACATTTAAAGACATTCCTCATAGTATTAAAACTAAGATTTAAAAAAAATTATATTAGTCATGTTTTCAAGGCTTTTGAAAGACAAAATTTCAGTGAAAAATTTCCTAAATTAAAAAGAGGAAATCTTTTGCCTTCAGAATTAATGTTAAAAATAATGCATTGTAGTTTGGTTTTATAACCTTTTTGATTCAAGTATCTTCGCTTCTGAACTAACAATTGTTAACTGTTAATTCTAACACTTAGAAATGTCACTTGAGGCACAATTCTCTCATAAATTCTTAAAAATGAAATATTTTCTGGTGAAAGTGTGGAATGAATATTTCAAAAGTCTCATAATTTGAAGTAGAAACATCTGGAGTCACTATATTAATCCCACCCCTAAAAGAAATATTACAATATATTGTTTCGGAAATACATCCCCTTTGTAGAAAAAAATCTTTTCATGATCAAAGGAAATTTGGAAAAAGGATTGAATTTGTTTACTTGGTTAGTGTTGTTAATCATTATTTCAGTTTTTCTAAAGATTATGGAAATAAAAGAAATAACCTGATTATTTTCCTGTGGTATTATCCAGCTAGGACTATACACTGAATGCTTTGTTTGGTGTTTGAGGGCTGGGAAATGCACTAGGAATTCACATAGATAATGATTATCAGAGTTCTTTCATGGACCAAATAGAAAAAAACAACACTGAAAAAAGCATAAAGTAACAAACCAATGACTTTCCTTGACTCTATTTTTCAATAAATAGAAGTTTTGCAGTTTTCAGTAACAAAACATTTTGAACTGATGTCTTAAGAATAAAAAAGAATTAGGCAAGATCATTATTACACAAAAATAAAACCTTTCTTGGCTATTAATAAATGCAAGATAGTCCAGAATACAATCATAATAATTATAAACAAAAACATCCAGACCAGCCTATGGTAAAAATTGCAACATTGCTGAAAATGTCCGTGGTTGAATATTTTTACCAAAGTTTGGGAGGATATATATTGTGGAATGTGAACTTAAAACCAGAATGAAATTTTTACTATCTAGCATAGTTCACACCCCACAAGACCATACAGACACCCACACAGTTGTTCATCGTCTAATGAATAAGTATTTGCCTGACAGAATCATTTACATGTATACTTATGAAGCAAGAAACTTCATCACGAGCATGGAGTGTATGAGAATGTACATAAATATGAAAGATAGTTATTTATATTTATGTACATTTTAACAAAGTAAAGTGAAAACAAAAAAATTATTAAAACGTTTAATTAAAAAAAGTGCAGTATTCAACTAAAGGATTAAAGTAAACAGTTTCAGTTTTTCGCAATCCGTAGAAAATCAAAGTGGCTTGTTTGATTATTTGAACAGGAAAAAAATTAAAAATTGCAAACATTAATTTCACCAAATTTTTTTCACATTATCTTGGGAATAAAATATTGGGTATTGCGTTAAGAATATTAGATTATAAAATATAAAAAATTTGCGGTGTTCTTATACTCACATAAAAAATATATGTCATCCAACTCAGATGCCCTTGCTTCTCCCGATTTTCCAACTTTGTGTTTTCGTATATAAGGAGGAGGATTTTGAGAAGAATTTGCTTCTAGACGCGTGTCCGTTTGTGGAGACGATAACACCTTTCCTGGGAATTTTTCACTTTCTTTCTTCTCTGCCTTCGAGAGAAAATTATCCAACTTCTTTCCGTCTTCGATTTTCTTGTTTTTACTCCTGACTGCTTCGATTTTTTCCTTTCTTTTAACGGGAGGAATCTTTCCGCTATTTCCTTTTTCGCGAATTTTTATCGAATCCGAATTCTCGGCGGCTTTAACTTTCCCAATTACGGTGGTTAATTTGAAAGATTTTCCATTCGATTTTGATAATTTTTCGGCATTTTTAGCCGCTACATTTGTCTCTAAATCATGGTTTTTATTATTTGATTCGTTTTTTTCCTCGTCTACTCCAGTTGCTGGAGCAGATGAAGGTATAAAATCACTTGAAGAAGTAGGGGAGAACAACAACGTCCGTAATCTTTCATCCTCAGTCGGTCCTTCGGTTGGAATATTTTGAGTCGTTCGATCAATCAAGTTCTCCACATCACTACCATCAGTTCCTGCTAAATCATCATTCCAAACTTCATCATTCGGGTACACTTCGCCCACTAAAAGAATAAAAAACATCAAAATAAGTTAAAAATTGTATTAGGATTTCAAGGACGACCATCAACACATGTTAAAAAAATCAGACTCAAGTTAATTGTGAATTCTGCTCAAATATAAACAAAATACTGTCTATTTTTTACCTAAATCCTTTTAAGATACCCAAAAACATTCTTTAGAATACCTTTAAATTTTATTATAAAAGAAACAAAGAAAAAAGCCCGAAGTTGTTGTGTTAAAATTCGTTCGCGACACATATTGAAGTGAAACTATCAATACAAAACAACAAGAAAGAAAATACGCGCAATAAACTCAATTTTTTCCATTTCCTTTCTAAAAAACCTTTTATATAGTCTATTCCAGCTAACCGTAAATCGATATTTGAACTCCTAAGGACGCATAAGTTCTTTATTAATCAAAAACGGAAAAGATGAAGAGGTCAACGACAGCTTAGTATTCGCGTCGCTTTAAATAATAATATGCAAAAAATCTAAAATTTTCGAGTCGTCCAAGCAAGACGCGGAAAAAGTTGACGTTTTAAACATTTTTTCGCGTAGTGGCGTAAAGCTTAAGCCCTCAAATGGTTCCGTGGTCGTCATAGGATAGATTAAAAGCATAAAACTTGAGCAGAAAAGCCTTGCTCATAAATAATGTAGAAGTAAACACAACCGCTTTTTCGGGTTATGGTCAAACTGGGATCGCTATCTCTGCGAGCAATCGCTAAAATTGTATCACGGCGCTCGCTATTTAACAGTCCCAGCACACCTTCAAAATGGTTAAAAAAATAAAGAATACTTATCCTCCTTACCTAAACATTTATCTCCAACTTGGACAAATCCTTGGAAGCATTCTCCACACTCGCTTGATCCTAATTCACATGTTTCCCGGTTGGAAGAGAAACAGGCCTCTTCTGGACAACTACCTGCAAGAGTTTGGGTCGTCAAAACACCCGTTAATAAACCCACCATAAAATCATTCCTTGGCTAAAAGGCACAGCCATACTTACCTTCGACAATACACAATCCTATGGATAGAATACAGTGTAAAAGGAATAAGAAAAAAGATGAATTCATCGCCGTTTGTTCAAGCCCACCATCTTCTCAATCAAAGTTCGTGAGGACCTTCGCGGGCCAACGCACCGAGTTTTTATATCAGGCATTGCATCTTGGGATATGTTGACCCATATTTGGGCAGATATTTGCATAAATCAAGCCGATAGTTCTCATGTAAACAAGCTCTATTCTGAATTTCGTTTTAAAAATTATCCATATGAGCTATCTTAAATGCGTAGGAAACTCTATTTTAGCTATTTTAGTGTTTAGGACTTTTCTTGTTACTAAATAGTTGTAGTTAAGATTGAAAGATTTTTTCTGGTTCACGGCAAAATTTGCATATCTCAACTCAAAGGGTGCCGACGTTTAGAGGTCTTTTTTCTCAACCCCGGTTCAAAATCATTCTCGTTTATTCCGTAAATTCAATAAAATTGTATGAAAATGATAAAATGTTTTTAAGAGCATATAAAACTTTTAAGGGCAAAGTGTTTTTAGTGAAAACATGAATTTTTAATCTCACAAAGTGGAATTTTTCTCCTCTTGAGCAATGTCAAAATTTCAAGGCTGATTTTTCCTCTTAAAAACACTACAAAATGTTTATTAATATCCTGTGCATAATTCCTTTTTGAAATGTTCCAGTCTATTTAGCACGATAATTAAAGGTATTTTTGATTGTGTATATGGTTCAAAGAGGAAAGATAAAGAAGGTTTTGACGTAAAGGAAAACCGCGAGTTTTACGTGTCGAACAACAGCAATGAGTGTATGCCTCCAAAAAATCGTCTTTACCCGGTCTTATCGTCCTTAAAAGCCACACAAACACCAAGGAAATTATGCATGGTAAAAGATAGGAGAGTAAAAATTGGATATTTTGGAAGTCGGAACTAGAGCATGTCAAATTTAAAGAACCCTAGGCGTTACTAAGGCAACTGTCTTGGTTAAATTGGAGTTAAGTTCAGCAAAGCAACTTCATAAAGTCAGTTAAGAGATCATTTGGAATTCATCAAATAGATTAATATATAATCTATAATTTACTTGTGGCACTAACGAAATTTTTAACGGTAAGGCTTTTAATTTCCCCCCTGATTCAGAGATTTTAATATTGAAGCTAAAAGGTATTATTTTTAATCTGTATTTCGTGGAGGCCAATATACTCATCAATAATCCCCAACACCTCCATGATCTTAAAATAAATTATATCAGGTTTATTTTCGCATATCTTTATCAATCATAGTGATCAGAATTCTCCTTGGAATTAACTTTACGGCAGGTGTTTTAGTAGGTTTTTGAACGAGATCGATAACTTCATTATGATTCTATATACAACAACTCCCTTTACCCCCTTGAATAGCATGCAAGAGGCATTAGCAATAACAGCTAGAACTATACGTGTCCTCTGGCGTCATTCTGCGTGCAATAATTGTAGAGAGAGTGCAGTAAAATGCACAACAATGCACGCAGGTATTACAAATTATTTTTAACAATTATCAGTAAGCTTGAGGCAATTGCGATATTGAAAATCTTATCATGGGACCGGCTGTTCGATCTCATGCACTACTATAATTGCTTTCAATAATCTCTTTCTACACTATATATTTTCAATCAGTAACCTATCTGTATCGACAGCATGCATACAACGGCGCTGCTTACAATTGGCAAGTTAGGGCTGACTGTATGTTTGCAGATCAGATTCATCGGATGTAATTAATGACGAGTTATACTGGATGCGCATATAGAGTAGTTTCGTAAATTTCGTATTGAATAAAAAACAATGATAAAAATAATTTGACTGTCAGAGCGTTTTCACATGACGTCACAGTCCGCCATATTGGAGTGCCTTTGACAATAACTGTCATTAATCTCTTTTGTTGGGTACACCAATATGGCTGCCATATCATTTATCACTTAATTTACCTTCTAGGGGCCGAGTGAAAACGCTCTAAAGGAAAACGGCAACCGATCGAGAATAGACCAGTTTCGAATTCCAAATTACCGCTGTGTTCCTGATTACAGACTCGTTTGCACAGGGTTAGCCTCGGTATCAGTGTTTAAATATTCAGAAATACCAACAGAAAAGTAAAGAATGCACAACTTCAACAATACAAATATTTTGAAACTCGACCGACCTTGACTGGAACACGTGAATATTCTGCACAAACTCGAGGCCAACCCTGTGCAAATGAGTCTGTAATCAAGAAACACAGCGGTAATTTGGAATTCGAAAGGGGTCTATTGAGGTGGCTGACTAAGTTGTGACATATTTCCAAGCCGAACCGCTCACAAAAACCGCTAATAAAAACCCCAAAAGTGTTTCTAAATATTTTAACCTTCAAATGAAACTATTAAAACTTTAAAGGACCAATCCTATCATAAAGAAAACTAAGTAAGAATAATCTTTATAGAATTGCTTTCGTTTTGGACCCCAAAGTCGTTTTTCCATGACGTCATACACTGGGAAAATCAATTAAAATTTCCATACTATGAAAAAAATATGTAAATATATTGTAAATACACTGTAAATCGTCATTTACATACTAAATTTACTTTTACATACTTTTTTTAACTGTAAATTGTTTGTAAACCATTTTCATAGTACGTAAATAGTTTGGAAGATCGATTTACATAGTATGCAAATTCGATTTTACAGATTATTTCCAAAGTATTTCCATAATGACTGACAAGCGCACCAAAACGTGGCCACCCAGTCATCTTGCAAGGCTGAGCAAGGCTGCTCGTATACAAAATAAAGGTGGATAGCGTGAATTCAGGTCAAACCAAAAAGTCAATTTCTATACCTTTCTTTGCTTTCCTTCTATAAACGCATTTCATGTGCTTTTATATCTGCTATTGTAAACTGATGACTGCCAGTGGGTGACTTTGTGGGTGCACTTGTCAGCCATTATGAGAACGGTGTATTCGCAATCAAAAACTTTACCCGGCATTCATAGGCTACGCAGGAAGAACTGTTCTGCTGCGCAATAGACCCTTTCATTTTCCCATTTGGCCCACATGTAATTTCCTTGAGTATGATTTCAACCTTTGTGTTCTGAAACTCTTTTCCCACAAGATTGAAAGTTTGAACCTAAGGTGGCCAAAAAGGGACATGAGTCAAGTCCGATTGAGCGAAGTTAGTACCTGGATGGGTGACCTGAAACTTTAACCTACTTAACTTTTTTTGCAATTTAAGGTTTTTTTTTTTCGTCTTAAATATCAACTTGAATTATAGATCGTGCGGAAACTGCCTTCACCCGTCAATAGCAGAGTGCATCCTTATAAAAGAAAACAAACTCGATTCTTGAGACAATCGGTAATCTAAAAGAAAATGTGGAGTTTTCTGATCTGCTCATAACATATTCATACGTACATATGTCGCTAGTATGTTTAAACATTTCGAAAGGTTTGTATGGTGACGTCTGTCCGTCTGTGTACTCTAAGAAACGTCCAAATATTGACGTGGATAGTTTGGACAGTGGCCAAACGGCAGAATATTAAGAAAGCTTGAAAAGAAATTCATCGGATTAGAAAAATGTGAAAAATTTTGCCAAAAGTAGGCTTACTCATACAAGACGCCCACGCGCAAGACTAACGACTAATGGATAGGGCAAAATGAAATGAAATGCCAAATGAAGCACAGCACGAATAAGAAATTTTCAAAGAGAAATGGAGTAATAGCATTAAAGTAAATAAGAAGCCAACGCGCTAAAACTATAACGACTTTATAATGAAAAAAGCCAAAATGAAATGAAATGAAAAGTAGAATCGAAAACTATTAAGAAATGAATTGATTAGCAACAAGACACCAAGGCACGAGACTTACAACTATTGAGAAGTGGAATAAAGGGAAATCAAATGAATTAGAGATAGTAGAAAATTAATAGGAGTTGTTAAAGAAAATTAATCATCGCGGCAAATAATGGAAATATGGCAAACAGGACATGTACGCGAATTACTACTTGAAGTCGCTAGACACATTGAAAAATAAAGTTGTCATGAATGGACATGGATAGAAAGGCCACATAAAAATTAGAAAGCTATACATGGAAGAAAACAAAGGGGATAATAAAATTAGACGAAATTCAATCGGATGATAGTAGATTTAAAATGTAAAATAATATGAATAAATAAAGCTAAGAATGCGAGTAGAAATCGTTATAGGTTTCTCCCTCGATTAGGGAACGGTACGTATTTCTTGAGGTTCTCCGGTTCACTTCCCCCTTCCGCAAAATCGAGCAAGCTACAGTAAATTCTAATGAGTTAGTCGTGCCCTGATACAGTTTGATCAGTCCAAAGGTTATTATTTGGTATCAATGAAATATGAAGGATTAGTAGAAGACCAAAGAAAGTAAATTCGATCGTTCTGCGTCAGAATTGACAATCATCAAACTATGACATTTCTTCAATCCCGTATCAACGCGTGGGCGACGCAGAAAATCCTGTAAATTTATATGCTTAAGATTGCATTGAAAAATTAAACCATGGCGTTGGACTACGAGAAAGCCTTTCACTAGAGTACCAACACTTAATCTAACTCTGCATGCTTCGCGTTTTAATTTTCAGCAGGTCAATTTTTCTTGTCGCATCGATCAACTACTTTAATTCTTACTACAAGATCGTGCGCAGTACAAATCAATGGCTTGCTGTGTTTGTGAGAGGCAGGTGTTTGAAGGATGGATTAAAAGAGATTTAGAAAGGATTTATTAGAAGTATTGAATTCCACTGTAGATTTTGAATGAAGGGTGTGTTACAACTATGAAAACGAAGCCAAAATGAAATAAAAAATTTTGTAGCAATAAAAAATTGAAAGGAAGAATTAGATGTAAAATATGTTGGTTTTGCCTGATTTTGGGTTCAAAGGATGACTGTCGTTATAAATTTACCGTGACGACTCGAGCTGCAAGCTGAACTACAAAGAGAATTCTAGTAGTGTTATGAGAATATTCAGTATTCAAAATAGATTGAGATAGCCTTATATCGTAGAATTTTTGTTGTTGTTGAAAAAGTTGTATTTCTCCCAAGAGGATGATATCTGTGGTAAATATACAAAAGGAAAACGAAAGAAATAATTTTCCCAATCGTTAGATAACAACATGATCATTAAGAAGATGGTAAATGAGTATGACGCAAACAAACCAACAAACAATCACTATCGCCACAATGACCAATACATATGTAAGCAATCGATAATAATTCACCATGGTGATAATGACGTCAACAGCTGTCATCTTGTTAAGTCGAAGAAAAGGTTTATTTGTACTGAAATAATGAGCTGATTATTTTGACAGAAATTCACAGAATCCTTTCAAGACGAATAATGATATTTCATCGGTACTTTAGGCACAATGGATGAGGAAGCTTGTTGACTATTTTCAAGGGAATTCTCATTTTAAAGTCACGCATAGCCGACACGAATTTCGAAATTTTACCAGCCTTTCTACCTCTCGGAGATACCTTTTATTTGAGTGAAATCGTCATAATTTATCCTCACGTAAAAGATTTTATGTCAGAACGTACTTTCAAGGATTCACATTAAAAAACAAAAAAAATCATGTTCAGATTATTTGTTCACCTCTTTCCAAATCAACTTACTTCGGCACCACAGGGAACCAACGCAACTTGTATAAGCGTGGGCGAACTGAAAGAGACGAGTTGTATAACGCACCAGCATGCATATTGAATAGCACTGGAAATATCACTGGAATTATGGCCTGGTTTTGTTTGAATTTTCATTGCCAGCCCTCAGCTCTGATATGTCCTGATATGAGCTGTTTTATATATAAACCAGAGTGCAACAGAGATCTCCCGTAATTTAGTCAATGTTTAGCAACCTGCCTTGACAAATCTGTATAGTCAATATCTTGCGCACTAGTGAAGACGCACCAGTTATTAACTACCTTAGCCAGCCTCATGGTGTGTGTGGGGGGGGGGGGGGGGGGGGGGGTGGTATTTAGAGCGGTGGAAGAAAGCGGGGGAGTAAAATAACTTCTGTCTTCAGAGACGTGTATATCTTGACTTTTTTTGTGCACAAACTAATGCGTATTGAGAGTAGGATTTATCGGATCTTGCGGTTTGGAGGTTTTAGGTAAATGTCGTTGTCCAGACTTCAGTTTAGTGAGGTTGCGTTGATTGGTTAACCATATAGTTACCTCATAGTTCGTATACTGCGCAATGTGGGTAAAATGATAAGGCAGAACAAGAACTACGTACTGCGCAAGCTCGGAAAACTACGAAAGATGAAGCATGGAAAAAAATCGCAAAGAAAGAAGTCACGAACTGAGATGTCCCAGAGGAGATTATAGGAATTCCCAAGAGGGGAGGGGCAACTTTCCACTAAGCTCAACAGATAATCCCTCCCTTCTCTTCCTAAAAAACACTGCACGTTAAAAACACAAACTGTCATCGAGTAGGAGGAATCTATTATTATTATTATTCATAATCATGCAACTTGTCCGCAGTTTTCCCGCCAATTTGCGTTACCCCAAATGACGCTAATATCCAACAATAAAACATCATTTCTCGACATCTAGCCCTTCTTTAATCCTATTTAGTCGTTAAACTTCATACCAAAATAATTCTCATATCCGAAAGAATAATAATTAAAGAAAAATGTATCAGAAAGGAAAAAATAACGCAGTAATGTCAACCACACACGGGGTTCCTGTCACACAGTTAATAGAGAGGAGACTGAGAATAGTAGAGCGAGGAACGCCTTGGTATTCTTGTACTTTTGCTCATCACAGCTGAATAAGAATGAAAAGTTAATAAGATTTCAGTTAATTTTTTATTTCTAACGTTAAATATAAACTAAGATTGCATGGATGAAGAATCTTTGACTGGAGCTATCAATGAATACAAAGAACAGGTAAATATCTTGCTATTTTGTTTGTAAATTAGAAATTGAATTAAATTGCTGCTGTCAAAAATTTGAAACGGTTGTTTTAAAAAAGTTTAACCCAAGAAACAGGGTTTACTTTGGGTCAAAATCTTAGTTCCTCCAGGTTCAAAATGTTCTTCAAGCTACAGGCGAAGAGGGTCAAGAAGACATGGTTAAAATCAGGGATGACTTAGTTGAGCTTATACATTTATCAGAAGGTAAAAATGGATCACCAAGTTACTGTTAAAGTTATGTTATTGCCTCATCTATCTAGTACTACTTTTTCGTGGGATTGCCAGCTCACTAGATACACTGTGCTGACGAGGCCCAATACAGGCCGAAACAGCTGTCCACAGTTTCTAGTTGAGCCTCAGGGCTCATTTTTTAACGCGACTTGACGTTGTTAAAGGCTCGTATGGCACTCTTCTTCAGTCGTTTCATCTAAGGCTCGTAATTTACCTGAATTACGTATGTTCTTATTTGATATCCGAGCCCATCCCACATGGCGCATTGCCTCATCTATCAAGTTATGTTAAATCTTATTCTCAAGAAAATGACACATGGTATGAAATGGGAAAATATTACGCCCTTATTACGTCTTTGAGACTATTTCTAAATGATTGGAGTTTATTTGATTTGTTCTTCTCTCCCTTGCCACAAGGTTTTTTGGGTTTTCCAGTCTTCCTTGCTAGGTAAAACTCAACATGTGTGCTCGGGTTGTAAACATTGAATGTAGTGGTAGTGCTTCATGTAGTGGAGTGAACCTTATGGCTGAAGAATATCTTATGGGAGTGATCGCTGTAACAAGTGGTAATTTTTCTGTTTAAATGGCCAGGCTACTATAATTATTGAGTTATATTTCAATCCCTTTAGAACGTCTATTAACCTTAAAAAAGAACAGATTATTACAAGCCCTTGAAGAGCAAGAAGCAAGTGGATCAAAAGCCCTTACCTTTAATGAAGATGTTGATGATGAAAATGCTGATGTGAGTAGCAATAATGGTGGTTCAAATTAGAAACCTCAAGCTCAGCTTTTGTATGTCATTGAAACATGCTAGCTCTGCAATACTTTAAAGATATCTTATATGTCACTTGTATTTTCTAGTATACAAATGAGCTTTCAGGTGACTATTCCTACTTGTTTGCATTATTAGCTAATCTTCTTATCTCATTTCTCTTCAGTCCATGACCCAAAACGCTGAGTCAGTTGAAGAGGAAGATATTATCGGCACAAAATGTAGAGTTTCTTATACTCAGGTATATACATGTACTTCTAGGATGTCTATAGCAGTAGGGAGGGGAGGGTGGAGAGCAGAGGTATATTTTATTTCCAGTAAATAATAGTATTTGCATCTTTTGTGAGATATTAAGGTAGGGTACTACAGGGGTCTAAGTTTATCTCTATGTGATGGATTTTTTTTTGGCTGGGGGGGGGGTATCATTTGTGTATCTCATCTCATCTCCATAGAAACAGACATAGTTTGGCTTTTTTCAGTAAATTTGTCATGGTGCTTATTACAGTCAAACCAGCTCTTGCATTCCTATCAAGGTTCAAAAATTCATTTATTATTCAAAGTTTGATTTTCATCCTGCTTTTAAGTTTGCAATGAAACAAACATTGCTAAGCTAAAATGTTTTCAACAATGTAGCAGCCATCTTAAAGTTAATTGTTTGGAATGCAGTTTTGTTTTAAACTCCTTTCACAAATACAGGACATTTTGATGTTTTGCTATAATGAATAATTATAAATTATTTCATCAACAACCAGGAATGGGGAGTCAAGGAGCACCATAATGCAATGGTTTTCAGTGTTGAATTGTCTGATGACGAGTCTCCTGATAATGCCAAGGTATTTGTATTATTTTATTTATACTTTAAAAACTCCTTGGCTTACTGACACCCTAACCAGAGTGACTACAGCCAGGCTGGATGAATTGTGTTTTCTACATAAGAATTAACTCTTGGCTTTATTGTTATTTTTCAATGGTGGTTCGTAATTATGTAGGTGAGAGTTCTATTTCTTAACCCTACCCATCAATCAATGGTGCCATGCCCATACTTCTTGGATGGGAAGTGTCGATTTAGTGAAAATGAGTGCAGGTATATATTAAATAGAAAAAGATAATTGCGTTACCAGTTTATACTGAGATTTGAAGAAAAAAATGGTTTAACCAATGATTAGCCTGTGTCGTACATCCAGAATTTTATTTACGAAGAAAATTCCGTATGTAACACAGGCTACCAATGATTGGAAATTACATAATATATTCTCTTTCTACCCTGTCGCTGTATCACTGAAAAAGCAGAATTAGTTTACAAAATATTCAAGTTTTGTGTCAATCTTGTCTTATTAGTAAATTGGTGTTTAAACAACTTTCGTTTTGTTTTTCTTGTAGATATTCTCATGGTTTTCTTATTGAGGTAGAGGATCTCAAACCATTCAAAGAACCAAACTTTAGGTAATTTCAGCACAAATGTTTTACTAAGGCATATCAGTTCTTCATTTCTCAGTATTTCATCTCAGGGCCCGGTGGATAAAGGGTATCCGGTCTTTCTCTACCTTGCACTTTCGCTACTTACCTAAAAGGTCGATTGGCTATTTAATAGAAGTCGATTCGACACTAATAGAAGTCATTTTTGCTACCTTATCTCAAACATTAAATATCACAATATCAGGAATATATATTACATATTCATTATATGTAATTCACTGACGTTTTAGACGCTAGTCCTTCGTCGGAGTTAAATTATATTAGTGTCATGTCATTATATTCATGTCATCAAAATGTATGTTTTAACAGTGAAATCAAAGAAGGACAGCAGTGCTTAGCAAGATACAGTGATGGTGTTTGGTACAAGTCAACGATAAAGTAAGATTATAAATTGTGACCATACATGTATGTTATATTTTATGTTGGACTTAGAAACCAACATGTGGGTTTTTGTGGAGATAGGAAAACCAGAAAATTTGGACAAGAGCTTTTTATCTGTAATGGGATCAATAATTTATTAATAGTATGATAATTTATTGGAAAAAGGGCCAAATGCGCTGCTACTGCATTGTCTCTCACTACTAGTTTTTAGCTAGTTATATCTTCTGTCTCTCACTACTGTGTAGTTGCAAATTCAATTGCTTAGCCACAGATGAGAGTCAATTTTGTGTATGTTTTTTTCTCTTGCCTTGAGGCATTTTTTGCAGGTTCTCCATTCTCCCTCTGCCATAAAAATTATTATGTGGGTTTTGTTGTGTGTTGCAAATATAGTGTGCAGCGCTTCAGAAAATATCCAAAACTCACCCACAGAGGAAATTAGAAATTCTGTAGGGGAGGGGGGTCAGTGAAAGAACGAAACTACAGAGTTTGTTTGGAAGAAAATTGTAAGTTCAAGGGGGTAGGGGGCTCCTTTTACAAATTTCCTGTCCATAGTGGGGTATGGATATTTTCTTGAACTACACAATTTAGTGCTAGTGCATGTGGAGCCAATCACACAGAAAAGTCTCTTATGCGGAGTGATAGTTGTAAGTTATAAATGATATAGTTTTAAAGGAGTTTTAATATGAATTCATGTTTTTGTTTGATAGATCAGTAGATGAAGATCATCATGAGTTTCAAGTTCATTACGATACTTATAACACTGATACAACTCTTGGACTGGATTCTGTCTTCCCACTTTGTAAGTTTAGAAATATTTTGGTGTGATGCCTTTAGATCACATCCCCTTGAGTATTATTCCTTTTTGATGAGAATTACTTCAAAAGTTAAATTTTGATTTTTTTAAATTTCTATTTTTAATTTTTAGCAGTTTCCTTTTTGTTTTAACCATTTTGTCCTCTTTCCATGACCATGATTCTTAGCTCCAGGGTGGGGGAAGTCCTACTGAAAGTATCAAGATCAAGCAATAGTCCCTTTGCAGCTCAGTAATCACATGGCTAATTAATTCACTAAGAGCAAATGAATGAACATTTTGCAATTGATTCCCATGGGTGAAATTTACTGCAGGAGAGCAAACACACTTTCTACGACCTGTTTTGAGAGATCTTAATAAAACTGCATTTCATTACACACTGGTTGAAAATAGTTTCATCCAATTCTTTACAAGTAGCTAAAAAGAATCACCAATTTAAAAAAAATAGCTCTCCAGTACAGACATGTGACCATTAGCTGCAAAGGGCCTATTCTAATCCCATACAATAATAGCACATCCAAAAATCCATATAATAACCAAATCAATGTTTATTGAATAGATAAGGAAGAATCGCCTGATCTTTCTGATGATGAAGAGCTGTCAGTCATTGTCAAGCGATAGTGAAGAAAGAAGATTTACCAATGAGGATCAAGAAGATGATGACGAACAAGCTCTCAAAGAATGGAAGCCAAAAGGAACCAATCTAGGAGACTGGGAACAGCACACAAGAGTAAGGAACAATAGGTCATAATCACAGTGGTTTCCAAAGAATTTCGTGTTGTGTATATTTGTTGGGTGTCTTTGGGTACAAGAACATTGAGGAGAGCTGCTACTAAAGTAAATGCCCACATCTTTCCCATGGGGGGAGGGGCGAGCCAGGGCTGGGGGCTAGGGTTATAGCTGTAATTTTTAGGATTAGCTGCAGAAGTTTTTCATACTTCTCCCATGGAGGGGGATTTTGCAACGGTTCAGGAGGGACTAAGGTGGTATTGATAACTTATACAGTAAGTACGTAAGAACCCTCTAGTTTAGGGGGAGGTGCAGAACAATCAATCACTTCAATTGATTTAACCTTTTTCACTTGTTATGGTTTAGTAGAAGAAAATATCCTTGCCATGGAGGGCACCAATGTTCCCCCTTAGCTTCACAGTTCACTGCTCCAACTTGAAAGGTGCCCTTGCCTTTGCATTGAAGTGAGACAAATGGTGAGCTTGCAATGATAGAAATCTTTTTTAACACTTTGGGCAATTATATACATGTCGATGATCTTTATCATTGCAAGCTCGACGTTCATCTCGCTTTGATGCAAAGCCATGGCCATCATTCAAGATGTCGCAGGAAACTGTGAAGGGGACTATTAAACTTTTCAAAGGATGGTTCATTAGAATCATTTTATAAAATAATTATAACACTTCATATTTCAGGGTATTGGGTCAAAATTAATGGCCAGGATGGGATACATATTTGGGTGAGTATCAGTCAGAGAAATAGGTAGAATCCCAGTATAACTGTACAACTGCTGAAACTGGGGGCTACTGAGACAGCAAGAGCCAATCAAAGTGTAGAATGAAAAACAGTGGAGCCAATCAGAAGCCAGCAGAAAACAATAACCTCTCACCATATCTTATTATTCTCAAGTGAAATGACAATGGCTATCTAGTTGCTTGTTTCTGATTGGTTCGAATGCTCAAAATTGGAATGCATTGTTTTCATCGTACATATTGATTGGTTCTTGCATAACTGTGACATGACTGCTAAAGCTGGGTGTCAATTAGTAGGATATGACATGATCACTAATGGTTTTATGTTATTGTTAAGTAGCCTGGCTGTTGAATCATAATTAAGTTTCCTCATATTTATTCTCCAGAAAAGGACTTGGCAAGGATGGAAGTGGTAGAGTTGATCCAATTGAAGCTGTTCTTTTACCACAAGGTATAGTTAATTTTTCGAAGAAAATTAGTTATTTTTGCAGTTTAATTTTGTCTTGGAATTTGCATTGCTTGTTTGAATCCCAGGGGGTACTCTTGCCCATTTAGGGTAGGGATGTGCAGCTGAGCCCACTGAAAGCTGACCCTGTTCCAGAGTACATTTGCTGAAATTCATACCCTGTTCTGGAGCAAGATTGCTGAAAATCATACCCTGTTCCGGTATTGCAAACATAGATACCCAGTTCCACAGAGGAGAGAGTGTGATTTCATATACCCTGTCCCACACAACTTTATATACCTTGTTCCAGAGTAGAATCACTGAAAGTCATACCCTGTTTGGTGGTACATACCTGTATAGCGAATATAGGGGAGTACCCCTCCCTGGGTATGAACCAGGAGCTTAAATCAACTTATAATCGTGTTAATACTACTTGACAATTGATTTGTTGAATTATTGGCCACAGGAAAATCACTAGATGTTTGTGCTGAGTTACGTGAGAAGAAAAAATTAAAGGAGCCCTTTAAAAAGAAAGAAAAAAGAAAAACTTATCAATGAAGTCTATACATGTTCCAAAACAGGTTAGGACTCAAATTTACTGTTGTTAAAAAATTGCTAATCATTTTGACTGCTAATTCTAATATTGGGTCTTTTAAAAGACTCTTTAAAAAAATAATAGTGCTACATTTTCTTTTAATTGTTTTTCAGGCTCAATGCATAATTTATCATGATATTATTATGAATTACTTTTAGGGAACAATAAATGATGTTTTCTTGTTTCTTAATCACAAGTTTGGTGGGAGCAGAGGTAATATTTTAATTTATAAAATAACTGTTATGAATGTCACGTTCTGATTGGTTTTGAGTGCGTGTTTTATGAGAGCACATTGCACGCACACACACTTTCCATTGTGTCATCCTAATTATCATTGTAATTTGTATTTTATAAAATAAATAAAAAACTTGCTTGCTGTGCTGTGTGCAGTCATAAATCACTTGGGGATTGGCAGAACACTCGAGAAGTGTCCAGAAGCACTCTGCTATGCGTCATGCTTCTCCTAACACTTCTCTTGTGTTCTGCCAACCCCCGCATGCTTTATGACAGCACACAGCACGCGCGCGCATCTTCTATTTCTTCAATATATTGAGAAAATGAATGTTGCATAATTTAGTACTATTTAAGTTTATTAGTATAGGTGCAGATTACAGGGTGAATCAAGAAATTATTTTCATGAACCACGTGTGGTCTATCACTAATAGACCAATAGTAGCTCAGCCAATCAAAGTGTAGGATTACTATTTTCATGGACCATGTAAAAGTACTCTTAACTTTTACTCATGGGTTTGCACTTACTAAATGAAGGTACTAATAAAATATGTGATGGTATTAAAACCCAAAAACTTCATTTATTCTTTATGCAGGTAACATCCAGGATATAAAGAAGTCCACAACTGCTTCTGAACCATTTGATATTAAAGATAGAAAAAGAAGAAAAGGAACAGAGGATGATGCAAATGTGAACTGGAATATTAAGGTAAAGTCCATCACCTGCAAACTTAATGTTTCAGTCATTTTGGTAACTAAGACATTTCAACAGTTTGTTTGAAATTGTTTTTTTTCTTACTGCCACCAGTCAAGAAGATTAAAGGTACCGACTGATCATTATTGGCTGTTGGCAGTGAAAAACCAAAATGTCAGTATGCAGCTCGTAACTGAGTTCAGAGAATATTGAAATGGAAGAATAAATAAACTTTCCTGTCTGTCATTCTTATTTATTGCTGTTTTTTAGATCATCTTCATTCATTCAATTCTTTATTTCCCCAGTTATTTGAAATTCATGAAGAAATTACTGCGGCAGAAAAGCAATTGCACAAGCAGCGACAAGCTCATGGAAGAAATGCTACGTAAGTCAAACTGGTCACAGTCACCCCGGGGGGGTGGGAGGGTACTCACCTATATCTGCTATACAGGTACTTGCCGCCAAACAGGGTATGGTTTTCAGCAAACTCTGGGACAGGGTGTATAAAATCGCGCTCTCTGGAACAGGGTATCCATTTTCACCATACCGAAACAGGTTATGATTTTCAACGATCTTGCTCTGGAACAGGGTATGAATTTCAGTGATTTTACTCTGGAACAGGGTCAGGGTTCAGTGGGCTCAGTGGCACACCCCTACCCTAAACAGGCAAGAGTACCCCCCAGGAGCTCAGTTATAACATTACAAAATTATACACTATTGGACAATAATGCCTATGAGGATAATTGACTACTCACAGAGCAGTTTCGTATGTAAGAAAAAAGAATGAAAAAAATTTATATGCATTTTTTTCAATTTTGCATTTACCAGTATTACTTAATTTGTCAACTTAGTAATAATGTGAACATTTTTCTTCCACACAAACACAGGGATGCAAACACAAGTTCATTCTTCAACAAAAAGGTTAAAGGATTAGAACATCACATTACACAACTGAAGACAAAAGAGAAAATGATAAAACAGAAGATACACCAGAAAGATCAACACCGAAAATTGACTGTGTTTTGAGCAAATTTAATCTTGTCAATAGATTATTTATAATAAAATTTGTCTGAAATTACTCTCTGATTCTCATTTGATGAATAGGTGACTCAAAGGCAATGTTTCTGCTCTTCTTGTGAAGAGGCAGCCATATTGGTGTTCCTAGTTAATAGAATTTTAGTGTTTTGTCTAAGAAAAGAGTTTGATTCCAGGAGAGTAGAAAATGTATTGTTTTGTTGCACAAACATGACCACAGTGTGTCATCACTCCCAGGGGGGGGGGGGGGGGGGGAACTCTCTTGAAAAGTGAGTAGGGGGCTCGATGGACAGTTTTAAAAATTACTCTAAAAGATACGCATAAATTCATAGATGCTGATTTCGGACCTGGCTGTGTAGGAGGCCAATTCTTGTATGACGTTTGATATTTTTCAAAACAAACAAATCTGATCCTAAAAGGTATGGAGTCAGCTGGGAGTCAGCCAGAGACCCTAAAAGGTACGCAAGGTCTCATTTTTGACCCTAAAATGCTGAGCCCCCTACCCACTTTTCGAGAGTCCCCCTCCCCCCCTTCCCTGGACATCACGTAAAAACTCTCTAAAAATTTCTATATTTCTCTACATATCTGCACAAGGAGCAACAAGAGCATGACTAAATATTTTCTTAATTTGTTCAAATGAACAAATAGCAGTATCGTATTATATATAGCATTGTCAGCGCTATTGAGAATAATTATAGATAAACCATTTCATAAATAAAGTTGAGGGATTTTGCTTTGCCTGAGAAAGAATAGTCAACTTATACATAATAATTATTATTGACACTAATTCAATTGTTTCCTTTCGTTTTACTTGGACATATGACTTTGTTTCACAGGCCAAATAAAATTATAATTAATGAAGTGATATAAGCATGAGCTTTCAGCGAGTACTTGTGGCACCTCCCCCGAAGTCCTTCACTTCTAAACTGAGCACAGAAAATTATAAGCACTATTTAGTGCTAACATATAGGCTACCAATACAATAGAAAACTAAAAGTAAGCAGAAGGATTTTCATTTCAAACTTTATTTTTAGTTTACAAAATGTATAATAAAACAATATCATTAAATTGGTTTTTGGGTGACATCGTAAATTATCAAGACCTCGGCTGTATCATAACAGAGCCTTGGCTTTGATAATTTAAGATATCACACTCGATGTCATCCAATAATTTTGTAATAATGGCAGCTCTCTCATGAACAAGCTCATAGGAGAATCAAAATAGAATATAATGTATGTTCATATACACATCTGTACATGGCCTGGCATTGTCAACGGTCCATATACTGCAAGCAGGAATATGAATTCTGAGATCTTAAGCAACCACAACCACGTTCAAATATAAAACATCTTTATTACAAAAGTACATTAATTGTTCGTTCAGTTTGCTGCATGTCAAGTTACTGTTGGTGAAGACAATTGAGATATGAGAAGTGTCCTCCTGGAATTTCATATCATTGTCTTTCAATAATTGCAATAATGGGAATCGTTCACTTTCTTGTTGCTCAACAGGTTCAGGGGTACCTTTACGGTTATCTGAAAATATGGAGAAAGTAATATAAAATAAGAGAAATCAAAAAGGGGATTGACGAGTACAGAATTGGTCTAAATTTTAATTCAGCTGAAACTTCACTAGAAAAATTCTCAAGGGTCTAATAATAATTAGTTAAAGTTTTTTCTCAATCTTTTGTTGGGAAGTATATTAATATTTTTACAAATTTTTAACAGTCTGTAATGTCATTTACTCAATACAGTGCTCTATACATTTCACAGTAAACTTGTTTTACTTTATTTTGAATAAGTCCAAAGGATGGTTGAAGGACTTGACATACATTACTTGTGATTAGAATTGCTTTTATTACTTTTTAAATGCAGAGTATGAAATTAGCAGATTTTGATGACAAAAACCAAAGAAATGCATGGAGCGATGATTAGTGTTCAGTAGATGATGTTACAGAGTCTGCCAGTAGTCATAATACCCTGAAAGATTATTCAGTGACGTTTCAGCCTGAATTAAATCTTGGACAATTTTTGTACTAGTCCGTCTATAAATGAATTAAATGTGTACTACTACAACGGTTTTCTTGGCTATTGACAGAGACAAAGGTTGCAACAAGAAAATTGGCAGTAGATTGACATCAATCAAAAAACTCTTGAACTGAGTGACTGACGCTCAAACCATGAAATAAATATCAGTCTAATACAATTTGATTAGTGAATACAATACTCATGCCATGGGTGCCAGATACTCAAGGCCACCCAGACAAACATTAAATCAAATTCGCAAATCATGAATATAACAGGATAGTGACGAATTCTGGATTTTAAACTGTTTCTTGTACATTCCTGATCAAACAGACACACACTCATAAAGTAAAATATATCCTTTTATAGGGCAAAATATGAAAATTTGTACTGATTCTTGTTTGAATACTTAATTGTGAATGGCTAATCTGATTGAAAATTTGTCTGGTTGGCCTTGGTAGGTGTAGCAGTACTTTAACACCAATTCCATTGTTTTTGTTTGTTTTGTATTGAATATTAGATTTCATTTCCTGGGTTAAGTGCTATCACTATGAAGGTATATGGGAACTGTGAAGGTGCACATGAATGATTTGATTGACAGTAATCTACTGCCATTAAACTGTTGCAAATTGTCTTGATCATAGCTCAGTTATGAAAACAATAAGGAATGAAGTGGGGAGAACAACAGGAATGTCCCAGATTGTGGTTGCTTAACCTCTCTAAATCAACTTAGTTTTTACTACAGAGAAAAAGACAAAATTCCATGGTGTAAATAACAATAAGAACCAGAACTCTGACATGCTCATAACAAATGTCCCCAGAGGACTCTAGTCGGTATTTCAGTACGAAGTGTATATTATGTATAAATACCATGCTCAGAAATAGCTCATTTAAAGATTCTTATTTTGTACAAACTATTACTCTTTTTCTAAATACTTTCAAAAATATATATTACATTATCCTTATTTTCATGATGTACATTATGACACAAAATAATAATAAAATTCTGCCACCCCAAGGAGATACTTTCTTTACTTGAGATAATCATTTTAAATACCATATGAAATCCCAAGTGCTGCCAGCAAAAAGTGTATAAGGAACTGGCTAGCTAATTTTGATTCATATTAACAACAAACCATAGTTTAGTGTGCAGCTTGCAACCACAGGCTTGCATAATGTTAAAAACTTGTTATAAATAGCAAAAACCTAAACCTTAAATATAGGTTATCAGTCGGTTAAGCATCTGATCCGGCTGTGTTTTTTTAAGAGGCATGGAGTATTTTGGCAAGCCTTTTGGCGAGCCAAAATACAAGTGACAAGTAAAAATGCAAAGTCGTATCAGATGCTTAGCCAACAGATAAGTGTTATAATTTATTTCTGCAAAAGAAATGCTTAAATTTTCACTAAACCCCATCTTACCCAGCGTGAGCAGATGAGAAGTATGGTTTCATATCAGGCATGAATGTTTTCATATCACGCACTTTCTTTACAGAATTAAATGATAGGTAATATATACACTTTTTAACAGCATTTGTGTTCCTCTTGTAATTTCTATTTGTTAGTGATATTGTGATAGTGATATTGACTATGAACTAATTGTTGGAGTTTGGTTCATGAACAGTGATATTAGGCTACTTATATTTATAGTATTACATACTACAACTACCAGAATGCCTTGCACTATTCGTTAGTGCTGTCTTACTAGAGGTTTTGCACCATCACATCAATGGCAGCCATGACATGAGGCTCCTTGGATTTACTGTTGTACACAAGATTGCATGTAATTTGAATAATCCTCAGGTAAAAACCATCAAATATTTTATTTATTGGATAGCAATGCTCTCATTTATTAAAAAGAATTCTAATGTGCTTCAAAAATAGAAAACCAGGAACAGAAAATACTCAACTTGGTCTGAAAAAAGAAATGCAAAGTCAATGCAAATGTTATTGTATGAAAGAAAATATCAAAAATAGTATAAACATTAAAATTTCTTAGTAAAAAGAGATAAAATAGACAGTAATTTGTGTAGGACAAAAATTATGTGAAAAAAGGAAATACTTTACCTTACATTTTTGTGACAAAAACTTCCAGCAGGAATCAAAAACATGGAAAATAGTAGGACGAAAAGATTTTTGTAGAAAGCTGAGATGAACATCAAGAAACACATGTAGAAAAGTGGTAAATGTCTTTACGAATAATTTTTTTCTTCAAAACTGTAGAAAAAAATATCGATAACTATTGACATTTTGAACATTAAAAACATTAATAAAAAATTATAAAAATACTTTACCTTAAGTTTTCACAGAAACTTTATGAAAATACTTGCATCAGGACTTGAAAACGGCAGAATAATAAATTTGATGACACAAAGAAAATGTTTTTTTGTTGAAAAGTTAAGTTCACATCAGCAAAAATGAAGGAATAAAATGACCACTGCTTAAAACTCTTTATGAACTTTATTGAAACTGTAAAAACTAATTAGAAAGTTTGACATTTTTCAAACAAAAATTAAATTTCAAAAAAGTTTCACAAAAACAGAAGGAAAAAAACCACATGCAAAGTTCTTTTGTGAAAACGAATTTATTGAATACAAATAAAAGCTTAATACAAACTTGTGAAGTCCCAAACAAATAGTTTTTAGCATCAGCCCAATTGCATTTGAAAACAAATACTCACAAAAAATGCTCGCTATATGCATATACAGGTCCTAAATTCTGCTTCAAACAGTCAGAATTCTTGCAGAATCATTAGGGAAGATAAACTTAAGATCATCCAGGATTAAAATGATAATTAGGTCCAAGAAAAATTGAAATTAGTATACTTTCCTAGCTTTATGACCAAGTTGATTTTTTAAAAAGACAGTGCTCTTAAATATTGAACTAAGATATTGGATCTTATTTTCAATTCTGCAGGAACTTTCTTATACATGAAGAATAAAGTTTGGTTATCATATCTTAATGCTTTTAAAAATGATGGCACAAAGTTATAGGTTGTAGTTTGAATGAGTACTGATATACATCTCGGAACAATGAGTGTTTCATTTACATCAGTATATTGTTAAGTGTGTACCATTTTGCATAGTAATACAAAGATATGAGTTATAGTTAGTGTTATATGATAAAATGATATTTGAGTGAAGACTCTGCACGCAGTGGAACTAATAGGGTCTATATCCCCCACCGCCACCACCCCGAGCCCCTCTACCACGCCCCCTACTTGGACCATACCCTGACTGCTCTTGTGAGTAATGTCCCATACTGCCACCTCCCCCATAAGAGGAGTTTCCATAACCACCATATCCGCCTCCATATCCATTGCCGTAGTAGTCTCCTTGTCCTCCATAGCCTCTGCTGTAGTTGTCGTATCCTCCATATCCTCCGTATCCTTCGTAACCTCCTCCTGGGTACCCACCATAGTCACTCATGCCGCCACCATAACCACCTCCCCCACGTCCTCCTCTACCTCCACCTCTTGGACCACTGCCTCCACGCTGACCACCTCTTCCACCTCGTGGGCCACCACGGCCACCTCCAGGGCCGCCGCCACCTAACTCTGCTGCTTTCTTCATCTCTGCTGGTTGTTCTTTAATGATGATTTTACGGATGAGAAAAAGTTTATCTACAATGTTCTCGTTCTCAAAGTTCACAAAGGCAAATCCTTTGAATCTGTTAGTTTCTTTTTCTTTCATCAATCGAATAGAGGTCGGCTCAAATGGGATGAACGTTGCCAAGGCTGTTTTGATATCTTCTTCTGTTTGATTATCTTTTAAGCCCCCTACAAATAACTTCTTGGTTCTAATGTGTGCAAGGGGGTCTGGGTCTTCTCTTGGGATTGCCCGTCTGACATCGACAGTCTTTGCATCAATTGTATGGGACTCAAAATTGAACAAGATATTATCGACAACATCACAATCATTAAATGTGATAAAGGCACATTTTCTTGATTTACCATCAGGGTAGCGAATGAGTTTAGCCTCCTGAATTTCGCCATACTGTCCAAAGTATTCCTTTAACTTCTCCTCATCGGTTTCTTCCTTTAGATTACCAACATAGATTTTCTTGAGAATGGCATTGTCCTTCCAGGAATCACTGGCTGCCATTTCTCCTGTTTATGATAATTATAAATTACTTGGTTAATAAAAGGAAATTAAAGTAACTATTTGAATGTTGGTAGTTCCTTAAGCTTTAAGGCTGGTATCTCAGATAGTCGACAGTGCACAGACTGAATATAACACATACACATAGTTGTTTATAGATCTGTGTACCACAAAGTACTCTGTCCTGGTTGAATGAAATCTACTCCCTTTCTTTCCACATTTTAAAAACGATCATACTAGGGTCCACTAGAACATTCAATTTCAGTTTCAAATCTCTGTTGCTTAGGGTTAGCCTCCATTTCGTATGAAATTATCATAAGTATTTATGCATCTTAGTCAAGGTCTATATGATTTCAAAATGTTTTGATTGCTTTAAGTTGTGCATTCTTCACTTTATAGTTATTTTTGATTTCTATGCTGAAAAGAGGGTAACCCTGAGTGAATGAAACTGTGATCAAGGAACATCAAGGTATTTGAGGATTTCAAAAAGGATATTTTTTTTCCTACTTTTCAGTGATCACTTATATTAATCATCTCTATATTCTATGGTATAGATCAGACTCGAGTCTTATTTGAAAAGTAGAAATTATGCGTTCGGTGTGTATATAATGAATCAGAGAAATAAGAGAAAAATATCATATGCCCTTGGCAGGATTTGAACCCACGTCTTCGGTATTCTAGTCCGATGTGTTAACCACTACACTACAAGGACCAACCACGCTGGTAACGCAGCCAGAATATGAAATGTAGGGTATTCGTGAGGATCCCAGAGCGATATTTTTTCTCTATAGGTAAGTTGAACACCGTAAATGTACGCAGATATAGACATAGTAAAGTAGAAATTATGCGTTCGGTGTGTATATAATGAATCAGAGAAATAAGAGAAAAATATCATATGCCCTTGGCAGGATTTGAACCCACGTCTTTGGTATTCTAGTCCGATGTGATCACATCGGACTAGAATACCGAAGACGTGGGTTCAAATCCTGCCAAGGGCATATGATATTTTTCTCTTATTTCTCTTATTTGAAAGATTATTAATGCTCTGTGTTATTCACTTGGCCACGCTTTATCATCTTTTATCTTTAATTGATCAATCAATCTCAAATTGCTTTAAAATTTCAAGGATTTCAAAAATCCTGATTCCTCTAAACCGTTCCTAATTTTCCAACGTCTGACACCTCCCGTCATCAACTTTTAATCCTCAACTTGCACGTTATTCGAAAACCCTAACCAAACTTTGTAAAAGCCCATTTAAACCATAAATAAAAACATTAAGAGACTAAAGTCGTTGCTAATTATTTTGTTATAGCTTTTTTCGTGGTGAATTATGGCGAAAATGCGATTGACTTGTAAGAAGACGCGAGAACGACATCTCGTACACGTGGTGTAGAGCTTGGCTCGTTTTATTTCCATATTTTCTCACTCGAACGTCAAAACAAGAGTACAACTGATGAAAAACACGTGGTAAGAACTTATGGAGCTCCGACGAGAGGTTTTAGCGCTTTGATTTTACGTTTTTCGCCATTCTAGTAACCCTGCCCAGACATGTGCTTCCAAATGCGGGAATTCTTCGAAACCTGAAGTTCGTTCACTTTACGACAGCAAAAAAACGCCTAAAACATGTCCTTTAGTTGCTAAGAATTTCTAAAATAGGATCTCGTAACATAGAAGAAGAGTAATTTGAGGTATGAGAGTCGAGTTCTTACCTTTTTATAGTATATTAATGTAGTTTTTCGATGGTATGCTTCAGTATATTAGTCTAGTAATGGACGCCGAGCAAACAAAGGACAGGCAAGCCGGATTACAAAATACTATGAGCATGCGCAATCACTCTGCCGCTGACAGCGCGGGAACTAACCACGTGATATCAATGGAAAACGTTTTCTGTGAGGGAGGGGCTGGACAGCTGTAAGGGGCTATGCTTGTGGAGGCAGAAAGCTAAGCCAATAATTTTTGAAAAGGAAAAATGGGATTTATTTCTTTCAAGAGGAATGATATGAAGAAAATAGGGGAGAAAGGTTCAGGCAAAAAATGAAAAGAAAAAAACACACAAAAAACTGGAGCGGGTGTGTCTACAGGCTGCTCAGCCTTATATCCCATAGTGAAATCACAGGCATCACAAGATAGGTTCCTGTGGTGTCATAAGAAAATGTATGGCGATACTTAAAAAGCTCAAGAAAATCGTCAAAATGTGAAATAATATAAAGAATCTTGCTGACTTTTGAAGAGTAGTATCTCTTACGTCCTGTGTACTTAGATTTTGGATTAAGCCAGTTTTAAAGTTTTTTCCTCCACTGGCAAGAAAATTATTTCTAAATATTATTTCTTACCAGAAGAGGAAAAAAATAACTTGATTTAAGTGTCGATGTATTTAGTTTATACAACTAATTGGGGACACTGAAATGAAAAAAACTGAAATAAAGAAATAATCTATCAAAGATCGAAACATAGTGTCTTCAAATTTAATACATAGAATCTCAGAACTTAGTCCGAGAATACTATGAAAAACACAGGTATTCGGCCTCAAGCAAGGGGACAGGGGAATGGGTTGTTGTGCCTAAGTATAAAGAATGTGAGAGTGTGTCAATGGAGCACGAGGGCATAGGAAGGCTGTTTCGTATGAATGATATAGATAGGAAGGGATGTAGGGAGCAGGTAGCAGCGATAATAAAGGGGAAATGAGGAAAATGTATTATTTTATATAGCGGTAAATTCAAGGGCAACGTGAAAGATAGGATAAATACGCCGCGTATGGTGATGGCACGCGTGGTGCTAATATGATATATCGAAAAATAATTTGCTTGTAAGTTTGTATGATGAGCTCACGTGTAGGTAGAACCGTCGGTGAATGTGTGCTGGACCTAACGCCCTATCATGCATCTATCGTCAGGGGTGAAGATGCAAGATAGCGAAGAAAATGGACGTGTTTCAAGACTCAAGAGCTTCACCCTACACGTGGTGCCCGGTCGACGATTCTGCCTGTGGAAAAAGCAATTGCGGCGGGTAAAGAGAACCACGAGGACATCTAGGTAAAACTGAGGTGCTGATATTGGATAAGAATTAACCAGGACAATTAATCGAACTCAGCACCACCGGATTGCGACCATGCTGCCTCCCCTAATGTGATCTAATTCACAAGCGGCTGCTTTCTCTGGATGTGATCTAAATCATGCAGCGAGGTCTTTTCACGTGATGTGATCTAATTCATGAGGTCCTTTCACTGGATGTGATCTAATTGATGAGGTCCTTTCACTGGGTGTGATCTATTCACGAGGACCTTTCACTGGATGTGATCTAATTCAAGGTCTTTTCACTGGATGTGATCCAATTCATTAGGTCCTTTCACTGGATGTGATCTAATTCTCGAGGTCCTTTCACTGGATGTGATCTAAAAGCGGTTGTTTCCGAGATAAGCCGCGCGTCACTGACCAAGATAACGCACACTTGCGCCTTTAGTATGAAAATTTTAATTAGCTGCATCACTTTCGTGACCGTTAGACTTCATCAGTTTTATCATAGGAGTAGTGGATTTGGAGGAGTAGGAATGGGCTTCATTGTCAGATCTAATTTTAAAAAGGCATGGGGTTTTAGCATGTTTATCTTTTGGTGCCAAGTCCAGGAACCACATCTGAGACCCAGATAGTAGGCGTTATCACTTTAGGATTGATGGTCTCTTGTGTATTCCTTTGTGTGAGTCCTAATTACTCTAATAAATTTGCTTGAAATAAAACTGGATAAAAACATATTTGTATTGGTCTCTTGTGTATTCCTTGTTGTGTCATAAACTGTTCTGGCTCAGTGATAACGACTATTAGTATCTAAATAGCGACTATTTGTTAGTAACTAGTTTGATTCTATTTCACAGTTAAAGTGTTTTTGCTCTATGTCAGAGTCTCTAGTAAACTTTTATTCAAGATTCATTCGATAGTCTTCCTTTGAACAAATTACCCCCCCTCCCCCTCCCCACATACACACACCATAGGCAATACCTGAAGCTACTGCATCAACGTGAATTAAAGTAATGTAAGAGGAGAAAACAACCCCATGGTTGAAATTTAATATCCAAATAAGATTTACAAACTAACTTTAAAGCAATAAAGTAAGAATCCTCACAAACACATTATTATTTAAACATAGGGAATTTAGAGTAAATAGTGCATGCCATATATTTATGAAACAAAAGCAAAAATGAATTGTCTTATCGCAGCTATTTTTGTACGAAATAGTGGATATTACTAGAGCAGAAATTTGGAACAAAAGCAAATATCTCTACCCGTCTTTGTTTGGTTCATACCCGAGTGAATTCTTAGCTATTATGCAACTAAATTTTACATGGCTAGTAATCGTTTCATGGATATATACAGGCTATATCCATGAAAAAGCATGAAGCAACTGTGCTATATAGTGCCAAATCATTTGTTGCTTAAGTGATATTTAGTTCTAATAAATTAGTAGTATTTTTTTGTCAGCATACTAATATTACAGTGGCTACTCAAATCAGGAACCACTACGACAAATATTTACACAAATTATCCAATCACATTTGAGTATTCAAGGTACATTGACACGTGCAACAGTAGCCATGCAACTTCTTACATGAACACTGCTCTGCTGCAAGGTTGGACAAATGCTGCTTATATTAGATATATGTATTGCCCCTGGTGCAACAACTTTTCATTGTTAAAAGGACTTTAGGGAGCCTCTTGGTGTGACAAAAAAAAGTTTGTTGCTAACACTCAGGTTGTGCAAGCAACATCTACTTTGAAAATTGCAACTTAACAAGTTGCACAACTTTTCCCTGGTATCTATACTTCAACAATAAATGATAAACAGAAAGTATAAGATAAAAAAGTTGAAAGTTTTTTAAACCTTAGATAAGGTTAGTAATAGTTTAAGAGAATTTTTGAGCAGCAGCTTTGCTTGGAGTGGCATCTATTTGTAATGCAGACTACAAAAATTGTGCCATCATTCACTTGTTAATGTCATCAACATCTCTTTATTTACGTCAGATCTATTCAAGTCCTGCATCTATCATGAATCCAATAAAGGTTGTTATATTCCTGATTGGATGAGTGATGTAGCTAAGTCCAGGCTGCCCTAATTATCTCTGATCTGATTATAGACTTCAACTGTTCTAGCAAGTGACCTAGGTGTAAAATAAAGACACTTGAAAAAAAAGATAAGCTTTTTACAAAAATGTAATTCAATAATACAAAAATACTATATACATTATGTTACAGTATGAATTATTTGATGAGGATACTTTACATTTTGTTTTGATTTGAATATTTTTGATTGAGCAATCTTCAAAACTATTTCCAATTAAAAAAAAAAACTAGCCTGTTTATTTTTGTTTTATGCTGTCCTGCAGCAAACATACTGAAGGCTGACTTCATGTCCTTTCCATTGTTGAAAACAATGTCAGTTAAAAACTTTTAAACATTACAAAATAATGATCATTATATTCACAATATTCCACAATTCATTCACACATTTTTCCTTGTCTTAGTATTCAAAACTTTCCATTTCAAATTTATACAGTTTACAACTAGTTATTTAATTAACTACCATTCACTAGTGAATTTACTTGTCCTATTTACATGGGTAAAAGTTATGCAATTTATCATCATCATTATTATTATTATGTAATATTGTCCATTGGTTTAACATACCTTAATAAATAAGTTATCTAGTAAGGCCGATAGCCTGCACTGCCTCCATAACTGGGACTGCTACCATATCCTGAACTGCCGTTTGCTCCATAATTTTTCACTGGTCCATAACTGGAGGGTGCCTGGCTATACATCCCCATTCCACCATACGCTGCATCATACGTACCATAACCTGGGCCGTATGCAGCATATGGACTTTCATAGCTGTATGCAGGTGTACCTCTGTAGGTACTGTAACCATTGTATGCACCAGCGCTATATCCATATCCATTGCTGTAGGCTCCATATCCACTACCCATGTAATTACTGGCATATCCTGGGTAATAATCATTTGTGTGTTGTGCCCCTCTTGAGTAACCTCGCCCTTGTCCCCTTCCACGCCCTCTTTCACCTCTACCTCTTGGCTCTGCCTTTTTGATCTCTACTTTCTTGCCGTTCATGTCAATCATTTTTAAACAAAACAGGGTGTCTGCATCGTCTTCAGAGGGTAAGTCAACAAAGCAAAAACCACGGTTCTTGGTTTCATCATCTTTCCTCATGAGCAATACAATTGATTTTGGTTCCTTGCCTATTTTAGAATTAATCAATTCTTTGATGTCATCCTGTTTTGCATCTTCTGGTAAGCCTCCAATAAAGATCTTATTTGTGCTAAGCTGTGCGAGTTCATTGGCCGAATCTTTTGGGATTGCTCTTTTTACTTCACATTCTTTACCATCGATAATATGGGGTTCGCCTTTTTCTTTCATGTCAAGAATCTCAGTTGTTTTTCTGTAGTCTTTGAAAGTAACATAGCCAAATCCTCTAGACTCCCTCGTGTTACTGTCTGTAATCACTGTACAGTCAGTCAGCTCACCAAATTTTTCGAAGTACTCTTTTAGGCTATCTTTTGTAGTCTCACGGTTAAGACCTCCAACAAAGAGCTTTGATAGTCTTTCTTCACTTGTCGAATCCATATCTAGAAGACAACAGTGTATGGTTATAGCTTTGACAGAAACACTGCTATTGTGGGTTCCAGAAAATATCCATACCACTATCACAGAGGGAAATGGTAAAAGGACCCCCTTACTCCCAGGAACTTCCAATTTTCTTCCATACAAACTTTGTATTTTTGTTCTTACTCTTAACCTACTCCACTTGCTATCCCTGTGGGTGGGTATGGATATTTTACCGTAGCTAGACGCTCAGTCATCTGTATGAAGTATTAAATTGATAATGATTTATGTAGCGCCCTTTCTATATGGATAAGGAGTTTTGAATGACAGATTGCTTTCATGCAGCTTACGAGCTTGAGAGATGGTTAGTATGAAGTGTAGACACTGAGGGTGGTCACTTCCAGGCTTTCTTTACATACTCAATGGTTCTTTTCAAAAGAAAGTGATGCAAATGGTCCATCTTGTTAGAGAATTAAAATCACCAATCACAACAAACAAGATCACTGCATATCTTTGGGTACAAAATAGCCTTAATTGACCCCCTCTGATTGACCCCTAAGCTATTCTTCATCACCTCCCCCTATTCCAAAATGAAGGATGCTGATTTTCATTGTTTGTTAAAAAAATCACCCTTCACATCATGTACTGTAAATATTGACTAGACCCACATAGATTGCTCAATTGACTTCCATAGAAACCTTGATTCACTGAAATCAAGGATTAAGCCATGCATGCAATGCAGAACAGGGAATAAAGTAGCAAGGGGTAGATACATAACTATCACAGCATGGCACAGCACATCCACTTTATGTTTCTTCAACAATTTGGTAACAAATTTTGAAATTATGAGCAAATAAACTTGTATTGTACTGTATAACACCAGCTATGTGAACTTTTCTTTACTGTTTATACTGAGGGAAAAACTATCCTATATAAGTCTTATAAGAAATATTTATAGATCAAATAATAAGAAAAATTTTAAATACAGGATTGCTTTAATCAGTTCAAATTTTTTGACGACGAAAGACAAACGAAAACTAGAACCCAGTTTCGGTGAACTAAACTGCAGCGTTACTTAGACAATGACTCCACTGATGTATGATGTTTATGCTGAAGTCAATCCCGTACCATCCTAGATTGTTTTGAGTCATCGTGCTAAGAAACCAAGTTTTAAAATGACTATAACAACAAACCTACACTTCTAAATGTAATTCAAAGCTTATTTTAAAGTTTTACGAAAAAGAGAGACACTAAAGTCAAATGGCATGATTAGCTTCGAGCAACCCTCGTATGACGTTCACTATGACTTTTCAAATTCAAACTTCGGACAAGTTTGGAGTTGAATGGCATCTCGAATTTACAAGGCGTACATGTTCTTATGACATTTCTTATATGGCATTATAAACTTTACTATTGTATCTCTATACATTATTTAATGATTGAAAAAAACTAAAATTCCCAATAACGCTCGCAACTGTCGAAAATATTCACTTTATGGAGTCCAATGACGTTTAGGAATGAACTTTAAAAGATGTATCAACGGACTTATATTATGTGATCACTCAAAGTTTTTGTCTTATCGTCTGCTTACCTTAAATGGTGGTTAACTAGTTGTAAATAGGGAAATACTTCTAACTCTTTTGTGTTTCCTTCGACGATATGAAAGGACGCGCAAAGCTACATGAAACACGAGGATCACGATCGATTTACCACAGGGATCCCACTCCTCAAATATTCTCATAAAAACAAGAACAAAATACACTTATATAACCACTTTTCTGGAAGTTTATTTGTTTTAACCTTGCTGTAACCACTTAGTAGTGATCTTTATACAATAAAGATTAAAATCACTGGTTTTAAAGGTGATGGAGTTGTAGGACTAAATTTAATACATTCTCATACTGACTATGCACCAGTTCTTAACCTTAAAATGACACATCTCGATGCTAACCTTGCTGGTTTTACCTTAAGAGTAGCGCAAACACTTATTTGGGAGGGAAAAGCCAGTGCAGTTTGAGTGTCTTGCTTTAATCAATGATTCATGCTGGATTTGGTGGAAAAATGAGTGGATCCAGCAGGAGACTCTATCTGGTAGATCACGGGAAGGACGGTACTTTGAAATGGTGATTTATGGGCCATTGAAAAAAAGTGAAAGCATATCAAATGCTGGCAAAAGGATTTTTTAACACTTTCTCCTAAATGTGCCTCACTAACATGCACACCCACAACTCTTTCGAGAACAATCATCTTGGAATCAAGCTATTTTTCTATAAACTATAGAGGCTTAACCAGGGGGCACTCTGCCAGAATTTGGGTAGGGGTGTTCCGCTGGGATTCTTAAAGGGGTACCCCGTTTATGACAACAACAAAAAACGAATTTGTAGACCCTGTTCGTAACAAATAATATAATTAATCGACCAAGTTCCCATTTCAATTACATGTATCATGAAGATATAACTAGCTAAAAACTAGTGTGAGCTGCGTCGGTGTTTCTAATGAAACAGTAATGATGAAAAGGTAAATTATACACACAAAACTCTTTTACTCCGACGAAGGACTAGCGTCCGAAACGTCAGTTTTTTCATCTTTTCATGGTGTATAATTTACCTTTTCATCATTACTGTTACATGTATCATGTCATCTTGTGTATTGTTTTTTTTTACGACCATAATAACCAGTTTCAGTCAATATGAAAGTAGAAACCCTGAATATAACAGGAAAGTCAGGAAGAACTTGGAACTCGAGTGAAATTGCATACCCTGTTTATGACAAGAAGCTCGAAAAACCATACCCTGTTCAGCAGATCATCCCCGTATAGTCCATATATGGAAGTACTCCCCCCTCCCCGGGAGTTTTACTTGCAGCCATGTAGCCCCTTTCCTTAATAAGGGAAGTCCTTCACCCCTATAATATCTTCTCTCAAATAAAAATGAGTTATCAAACACTTGTTTATTTAAGTTTGCTTTATTTATCATTTCTTCACTTGTAGTTGATAATAAAAATACATCAGCACTTTTGCAATACTTCTTTTTGCAGTTCAGTTACCATGAATAAGATGTTCCAAGTTGAGTTTGGAGTTTTCCATGCAAAGCAAAACTTTTGTTTATCATGAAAGGCAACTACAACCTTAGTTCTGAACATTATTTATGGTCATTTAATGGAACTGTAAAAATGGAGTATGTTAACTGTTTAATTTGGACATTGATATTAATATTGATGAGAGTTTTACTCAGACGTTTTGATGGCATGACTCTAGTTTTCTTGGAACAAGATTTACATAAGAAAATGTAATTTTTGTTCAAGTCATAGATTCCCAACACTGTTATCTCAACTTGTGATCCTTAATTATTTGTACATATTTTTGGGTGGCTTCCAAAATTTTGTCTACCACCCTAGTACCTGGGATTCTCTTGTCAGTGCCCAAGGAGTACAAGGCCAACACTGTAAAATAGCTGATAATCTCTCGAGCATCTCATCATCTGTCCAAGAGACACTGGCGCTAGAGCATATGGAAAAAAAGAGCAGTTTGATCCTAGACTGGGGGTATGTCCTTCAATGCCTAGAAGCTGAACTACTAATGCAAGAGAAGCAAGCATTAAATGACCAGTGTTAAATGACAGAGGATCTACAATCCACAGACAACCCCAGCTCTATTATAACAAGGACTATGGAGCACAATAAAAGGGGGGTTTGGGCTAAGATTGGTAGATTTAAGATTCTAGTGAGAAGAAAAAGTTTTTTGGGGGGATCATAGACCTTCCTGTCATTTTTCTGGTAGAGGGGAGGGGGTAATAGTCTTCATTAGAATGATACTTTCATCAATTCCAGGAACATCAATCCCACACTCATGAAAAATGTTGTTTTACAAGGGTGGCAGCATCTTAATCGCCAGGGGCTAAGAGACCTTTAGTCTCAGCCGCTATTAGTTTCGTCAGGCAATGCTTAAGGGAGTGAGCATGGCATGACAACACTAATAGTGGCTGCATAGGAGACTAAGAGACCTTTGACCCTCAGTCCATTATTGAATTGGAATTCAATAGTTAGTTAGGGAAGAACCAATGAGCAACTCTTGTCACATGCTACTGGTTCAAGGAAAGGAACCCAAGTCCTACTGGTGAGAGGAGAGAACTCTCACTGCTATGGCAACAAAAAAATCAGATTCTACTAGATTTCTGTTAAAACTTTCATTTTTTTAATGACATAGTTTCACCTTTTTTCTCATCTTTTACTTTCCACGGGACCGACTGAAATACTACATATTATCCCCTTATCCTTGTCTCTCTTCTTTTTTTGGCACCAAATGCATTTTTTTATATCAAAGGCTGTAAGATTTGCATCTATCCTATCCTAGACCCCTATCATTGTCTTTGAAAGCACAATAGTGTTTTCCACTTTCTTGTAGAGTCTATGGTGGCATGCCCTTCTATGGCACTGTCTCTTAACCATTGTGTAGTGTGACACCTTGGGTGGCAGGTTCGAGTCCAAGCTGAGCCACATTGTAAGTCAAGTGTTGTAAATAATGAATGTAGTGCTAGTGCATGTGGCACAAACTAATCAGAAGTTGCCCTTACAGGGAGAAATAGTTGAAAATATGTTTTCTCTATTCATTTAGCTGAACAGTACCAAGCAAAATGCTGGTAGACTTTGTCGTACTTACCTCAATGGTCCATGAACTGCACCCACCATCTCTTATGGTTCTCCTCACTACTATGGGAGCCTGTGTACTAACTTAACACAAACAAATGTAGAAGATTTTTGTGTTCATGGTTAACTACTCAGTAAGCTCTTCTGCTACTGCATTCAATAATTCTTGAATTTTCTGATTATAAAGAAATTTCTGTAGTCAAACAGGCACTGATGGGCACCAAACATTGTTTGAAATCCAAAAGTTCATTTGCTAGATCAACAACTCCATGAAAACAGCATCTTCAAAATATCCATCAAAATTCGAATGAGTTCATTTTGTAAAACGATGTCATTAAAAAAGCCCAAATCCCTGACCTTAAGAAGTTGTAAAGTCTTCTGTTTACAACCAATTTTGTAGAAGTGTAACCCTTAAAGTTTGATGTCTTGTTCGCCAATTAGCATTTCAATGACCATCAATAAAGGAACTGGATTAAAAACACTAAAACTGTGAGGGAAATTTTGGTTTGAATTAAAACTCTAGATCGTTTTCTTCTTCTTAGACAGTTAAGCCAGCTGACTGATATCTTAAGCAAAAACTACTTTGGGACTGTTTTTAAAACGAACTTACAGACCAGACATGGAAATATCAACAGTCAAAGATTATTACACTGTTGTGGCAGTGTTGAATGAGGTGTAGTGAGGAGACCCAAATGTTTCCAGTAGACTGGAAGACCTTGATCTTTGCACATCACTGAAGAGAAAACATAAATCAAACCCAAAAATACATAAAAACACAAAACATTATCATATTACTGGTAGATATTTGCAAAATTTTCAACACGAATGCCAAGACATGGCTTAGAGTAACCAAAAACCGAAATGAATGCCGGATAGGTACATCCCTAGACTTTATTCTTTTTTCATATTTTCTCACAAGGTATTGCGAAGATTAGATCAGCAATGGACAAGGGATTGGAGGGACTACAAAAGATTAATCTACTAAAAAAATGTCGAAGTTCCAGCATATGATCCTGTTGATCTCATTTGAAACCAATATATATATACAATACACTGAATATGGCAAGCCTGACTTATGATGACTTTATTTAAACCTTACTTTAATACGTATACGCAACTAAACTTATCTAAATGGAAATTTTCTGGAATAAAAACGTAATAAAATGCATTACACTATGAGACAATATAATTTATATAGAAAAATGTCTTAAGTCTTCATCTACATCTGGCCTAGGAATCTTCTGGGTATGCTGATTGACGATGCTTCTGACGAAGTTTAGATGCTGTCCCTAGGTTGTTGCTAGGTCCTTGAAGTCTTAACTTAGCCCTGATCCTAGGTAATCTGACTAAGACTGCAATCATTCTGTGCTAGACACCTAGATGTAAGACAGAAATACCGATCCTATCAGATAGATCAACGCTATGGCAAGTCCTTAGATGTTACTGTATAACTGAAAAAACAAGCAGAGTATACACATCTAAACTAGGTACTCTTTTTTTCTTTAATGTTCTTAAAATATGCCTTACCTTACTTGAAATATTATGAATAAATTTTTGAAATACAAAAATATAACAGGTAAAAAATTTAATACTGTTAAAAAGACCACCAGAACAATAAAATGACTTTTGACCTATAAGCAAAAATATTATTAAAATTGAGGGAAGAAGGGAAAGATAATCATATCTCAACACTCACCTTGTGAACATTTAGTAGGGACGATAGCGTGCTCCACGGCCACCTCTTCCACCATTGGATGGAGGATACGAACTCTGTCCATACATTCCCATACTACCACCACCATAACTATCATAAGGGTAACTTCCTCCATAACCTCCCCCATACCCATCACTATAACCCCCATAACCACCACCACCATAGCTATCATAGCTACCACCACCATAGCCCCCGCCACCACCATAACTACCATATCCACCACCCCCATATCCACCACCACCGCTGCTGTACCCACCACCACCACTGCCATATCCAGCACCTCTGTTTCGGCCATAGTCTCGACCTCCACCACCGCCGAAAGATCGTCCCCCTCCCCGACCTCCTCGGGAACCACCACTATCGCCACCACCACTACCTCCCTTAGGTTCTGCTTTCTTGATTTCGACCATTTTGCCTTTGAGTTCGATTTTCTTAATGCAGCATAGCTCGTCGGCATCGTCTTCATTTTCCAACTCCACAAAACAAAACCCACGGTGCTTATCTGGCTCGTTTTTCTTTTTGATCAAGTCTACTAGTACGGGATTGGCTTCTAACACATCGGCTACAGCGTTGTGAATGTCTTCATCGGTCGCACTATCTGGTATTCCTCCAAGAAAGACTTTCTTGGTCTTCTGATGCGCTGTGCTACTGGAATCGTCTCGGGGGATGGCTCGCTTCACCTCGCACTCTTTGCCATCGATTACATGAGGTCCCTGCGTTCGCTTAACCTCAAGCACTTTCTTCGTTACTCTGTAATCTTTGAACGTAACGTAACCAAAACCCCGGGATTGTTTTGTTTCACTATCTCGAATAACCACGCAATCAGTTAGTTCGCCATATTTTTCGAAGTACTCTCTCAAATTGTCGTCTGAAGTTTCTCGATTCAATCCTCCAACAAATAGTTTCTGTCGTCTCTCTTCACTGCTCATTTCTGCCATGTTTCTTCGCTGAAAGCAAACAAAAAAATACCTGTCAACAAACCTATATTCAATATTTAGCCATAGAATACCTCAGCAAGCTAAAAAACTACCTTAAATATCGATAGTTCTGGTTTAAATCTTAAAACTTTTGTTCAAAATGGAGGACGCTGAATGAAAAGAATGAAGGAAGTGATGCCAGGTGTCATAGAGAGCACGTGTGTATACTAACCATTCCATTGGCCCGAATTCTATGCTCATTTTCATTGGATGACTCTCATTTTGATTGACAGCTGAAATCCATTCAGAATTAATTTTATCTGTTCCTCTTATTACACCTGTAAGATCAGCTGTAATAAATTAATTGAAAAGATGTTATAAGTCAAGTACTATGACAAATTTCTGGTCTACTCTGCTTTGATATTCGAACTTTTTTTTTAAATTATAAAAGCGTAAAAAAGATATTTTCTTAATCTATTTCTTCGAATATCAAATGAAGATATTATAAAAACTATAGCATTATAAAGGATAATACTTTTTTTGTATTATGGAATGGGTCTTATTAAATTTTCTCAAGATTAATTTGGCGTCTAAGAATTTGCACGAACACGACCCATAAAAAAGTCCAAAACTTGGGCTTCCTGTGTCGTATCTCAGTTTTCAAAATGGCGTACAAACAGAGGTAATGTTGTAAAGATCGTAAAGATGGCTTCTTTCAATTTCTCTTTCAGAAATTTTACTAAAGTTTTCATCCCAACTTCCTTCCAATTTTAGGGTTGCTGAGTTTCAGGCTGCACTGAATGCACCAGTCATTAACATGAGAAAACTACGAACTCTCTGTTTTAATGGCAAGTAACGCTTGGAAATCTATGAATTTAAGTTTGAATTAAATTCCAAATTAAATATAGGATTATGCATTCCTTTACGGGCTTAAACACTTTCTTTTCTCTGATTTTACTTATATATTTAAATATCTCTTAAGCTTAATTTTTTAAATTTACAAATGTTAAAAGCTTAATTATTTGAGAGGTTTCTACACATACAATATTAAAGGATAAATGTTTTGCATGTTTGGGACCAAGGCGATTTTTATTTAACGTTTCCGGGAGATTATTCGTAATTTTGTTGAATACGCATGACTCGTCTTGTCGCGTTAGAAAACTCAAAACACATTTTCTTTACTCTGTTTATAATTCGGGTTTAAAGTGATACTGAATCTAAATTTTGTGGATAATGTCTTTGTTTAAAAAATCTGGTATTTATTGATATCCTGAGAAATTCTTATTGCTGGGTTTTAAATCAGTTGACAAAAGCCACTGCATTTTATTATCTGTTACAAAATTAATGGTTGTTTCACGCTTACCACCTTGTGCTGTCAAGAAAGAATGCAATTGATAACCTGGCATTCAGCTGATGAATTTGTTTTCATGAGACAGGAAATGATGTACAGTAAAACAAAGCAATTGATATTTTATCGCAAAATCTGTGGTACCCCTCACACCTCCCCCCAACCCATTTTCCCTCAGTCTGCAAAATCCAAGTTGGTCTGTCAGTTATTTATACTCTAAAAGAAACAGTAATGATGAAAAGGTAAATTATACACCGTGAAAAGATGAAAAAACTTACTGACGTTTCGGACGCTAGTCCTTCGTCTTTTACTCCGACGAAGGACTAGCGTCCGAAACGTCAGTAAGTTTTTTTCATCTTTTCACGGTGTATAATTTACCTTTTCATCATTACTGTTTCATTAGAAACACCGACGCAGCTCACACTAGTTTTAGCTAGTTATATCCTTTTATACTCTAAAAGATCAGCTCAGAGGTTGTTTCCACTGCTAGCAGAGTCTCTCCTCTTTCTCTTCCCACTTTTGGGTGGGTAAAAGAGAGATCCTGCCAATGTAGAGTGTTTTCTTTGATACATTACACGAACAAAACCAGTTTTTAAATGTTTTTAAGAGGGTACATGTAGTGCACATGAGCAAATGTAACACACCATGGCACCAAACTTTGTTTGTCAAGAGCAGCTATCAAAATCATTGTTAAGATATGCAACACAGGTGCAACAAGAATGTATTCCTACATCTGCAGAGTCTATTTTTCTCACTCTACCAAAACAAAAAGGAAAATAGGTTCTGCAAGCAGGGAAAGGCTGTTTCAGGGTTAAATAATATTGACTTTTTTGGTTTATTTTCTTATTTCTTTCATTCCAGGAATTCCTGATGTGTCAGGCATCCGTGCTATTTGCTGGAAAGTAAGTGAAAGCTGTAATTGATAAAAAAATGCCATCTTTTCTGCTGCATCTGAATGTATTGTGTGTTAAAATATGCCAAATTTGAGGTCGTTCCATAGCTTCATAGATTTGAACTGGAATTGCCTTGCGTTGTTCTGTTTCATCCTACATGTAATAAGAATTTTATTCCAGAGTTTATAGAAATAGGATGTTATATTAATTTAGTATTGTCCTTTTGTATTGATAGTTAATGCTGGGATATCTACCTCCAGAAAGAGAGACATGGAGCACAGTTTTATCAAAACAGAGGTAATGGTCAAAACCAGACTGTCTGGTTCTCACCTGCCTCAAAGACTCTCGATCAACAAGAGGATTGAGGATGCATTAAGGATGGTGATGTATAAGTGATGACATAAGCACATTTTGTAGACAGTTTTTTATGAATGTGGCATCATCTTTGCAATCACTGTCCTCACTAGAACATACCTTGGTGTTTTTGTACATACTAGAGCGATTGGCAATGCCAAGGACAATGGCTAATAAACATGCTAATATGCAGTTTCAGAAATTATCCATGCATCCACAGAGGAATATGGAATTTCCGAGGGTTATTGATGAACAGAGAAAAATACAGAATTTGTACAGAAGGAAATTGGAATTTTTGGGGGTGGGGGGGGGGGGGGGAAGGGTCTTTAGAGACATTTCTTTATGGGGGAGGGGGATTTGGAATATTTCTGGATTTACACTAAATTAACCATTTTTATGATTTTTTTTTTGAAATATTTTATATATTAATTAAAACCTAGTTTTTCAAAGATATTGTGTTGGATCAATGGAATAATGAAATGTAAATAAAACATTTGTTGACATAGGTCAGTTTATCAGCAGTTTGTGCAGGAAATTATCATAGATGAAAGCCAGGGTCTTCAATCTGGCCCAGAGGGAAAGGACACACATGTAGACCATGTATGTTGAACTGTCGCTCCTATCAGTATTAAGCCCCAGGAGCTGGGTGATGGGCAACCTCGAGGAAAAATGACATAAGACCCTACAGCAATTTGTCATACACGTTCTCCCTGAAGAGCAAAAAACGTCTTTCCATGAGTGGAAATGTCAGTTACATTCGTTAGATTCCAGTGGTTGACTCTTTGTTCTCTAGGAATGTTGAAATCCTTTAGGTCTGTCACCATTTTTACCCTGGGGCTTGACATTGATAGGTGCATAAGGATAAATAATACCATGGACTGTCTTTTGTTTTCCCACTGGACTGAAGACTCTGAAACGTCAGTCACTACCAACAACAGTCTTCCTTAAGACCACGCCCATCCAGACAATCATACTTCACAACAAACTTCAACACCTGGGTTCAAACCATTTACTCTTATAAGGATAGTGATTGTGAATAATTTATCAACTGTTAAATGGAATTGACCTGATACACATTTCCACATGTTCCCTAGAGTATCATTTCTTTATTTAATTGTTACGCATCAGAAGATGCTCTATAAATACAAACAATACGCAAACAAAGAATTTTAGAATTCAAGAGAATGACACATGATCTGTAATGAGAAAGTATTATGCCAACTGCAGGTAGATTGGGTCCTAATCTAATGCGTTTACCACTCCTGGGTGGACAGCTTGATGCCTAACAGGCCTTGCGACCCAATTAATAAGGCAGCCAGTTAGTGCGGGCACTGGAGATGGTTGTCACCAGCATCTTCATTTGATCTTTTACGTCCGCCTTATGCAGGGTTATATAGTGAAGACAGTTGGGGCCTATGGTTTTAAGTTCTTGTCCGAGAAGACTTAAAGGTCTAACAATTTGCAGTTATAATAATTTACAAAGGCAGCACCTTCTCCTCATTTATTTTTCTGCATAACAGACCAACACTCTTACCAACTGAGCTAACCGGATGGCAGTCCTGAATGTGTTGTAAATGAGAAATATTAAAAATTTTAATGAATTAGTTCCATAATGCTGATTTGAGTTATTCTTGTGTTATAGCCTTTGAATCCAAACCCAGATAGTCGATGGATGGGATATTTTAAAGACAATGAAATACTTTTACAAATAGACAAAGATTGCAGGTAATCAAAGCATTCTATTATTCTGCTCTAACCATAAACACTTGAGTTTATTTTATTTTATTTGTGTAAATATACTTTCACTTTTTCTTTCTCTTTCATCATTTCATCTCCTTGAATAGCTTTAAATTTATAGACTTCCATTTATTATCTGATTGGTTCAACAACAGTAATTCTTTCTGTTCTCTATGGACCGTTCTCTGTGATTTCATTATTTCAGATTTGAAATGTTCTTTTTCATTTAGTTGCACATCCAAGGCCGCTATTTGTGTCTGGCTTCGCCACTACTATTAATTAAAAAAACTCATCTATCGTACTAATATTTCATTGGCAGAAGGCAAATACCAAACACTTTGAATTTTACTGTCCAAGCTGCATAATTGTGAAAATGGGAGTAATAGAGTTGTGATTTCTTTTAATGACCACTTCCTTATCTTTGGACCTTGATCAACCTTAATAGTTTGATGCCATAATCTGTTATTTTATTAATCTTTAAATGATATTTTTTCATTATTCTAGGAGGCTTTTGCCAGACATATCATTCTTCCAAATTGCAACCAAGTATCCCAACAAAGACATGATAGGTTTGTGATATTACAACAGACGGTTAACGTAAAAGTTACTCCTACTTGTGCAAAATTCCAATTATTATGGTGGACCACATACATGCAACATTGTCGCATGGATTTATATTCTTGGGCTATTTTTATGACTAATGGACTCGGTGCTTTGATAACAAGGTGGCCATCTTGCGAGGGGGCAAAACAAAACAAAGATGATGGAAAATACAAAGAGTTTTGTGTGTTTGTCTTTTTTCTATGGGTTAAGGGGATCAATGTTCAGTCTTAATTCATCTTCTGTTGTATTCTTTAACTTGTAGTGAGTTGTTAATATTGACTGACGTCATTACTGTAAGATTGACGTCATTACTGTAACAAAGCTTTATTTGCCCCCTGGATGCCCATAATGCCTAGCAATCCATTGGAGATGGCCACCATACTGTTGAACTAGTTCATTCTGTTATCTAGTCTATTCTGTCGGGAGATTGTTGGATGAAAGATGACCTAAGGACTGCAAAACAGCAGATCAATGACTGGCCAACAGTCAACAATTATGTACTTCAGCTATTCTTTTGAACACACCAAATCGTCTCAACATGGGTGCAAACTTTTTAAGTGTAAAACAACTTAAGTGCCAAACCACTAAATACCAGTCAGTCTACCCACCCAAAGACTTCATAATGATATTGATTCATTAGTTCAATGCTTTCTTCTTCTTCATTATAATCAGGTATTTTTTGTGTGTGCAGGTGATGACAAAGACTTTGAAACACTAAGAAAAAGAGTTCAAAATCAACACCTTGAGGCTTCGCATGTGAACACGAGTAGAATGGGAATCACAAATGTAAGTTTCATTGCCAGCACAGATTTTTGACCATGAAATTCTAATTAGAAAATGCTAACCAAAAATTTGTTGGCTCATTATTCTTTTCTGGGAATGTCAACTCAGCTGGTCATTATATATGGCGTCTCTAGGGGATTGCTTCCTAGAACCAGGGATTTTCAGGAATCTTTTTTTAAATTTTCAGGTGTGTACAATCAAAAAAGTTGCAGCAGAAGAATACAACGTGTTAGAAAAGGGTCAAGAAGCGCATTGGGAGGTATGTGCCAAGGTGAAAGATTATTAGAGAATAATGAATTTGGGTCAGTATAAACATTGCAAATTGGGAGGTTTGTATGGAGCTGGAGTATTTTGGGAAGCCATGTGGTGTGGCAGTGAGAGCTCTCACCTCTCACCTAAGGGACCATGTTTGAGTCCTGCTGGGCTTGTCAGTAGACTTGTGAGTAGAGTTTGTTTGTTGGTTCTCTAATAATGAATAATATTAATATAAAGTTCTTAACAAATGCATCATACAACATCTCGATGCTTTTTACAAAGGGACCAGACGGAAATCAAGTTTTTAGAAAACATTTTTTAAAAAGTCAGTGGTGAACAGATAGTGTTTTAGTGCACATTTAAACTCTGGAACTGAACCTGAGTACTTTAAGTACTTTTTTTCTTCTGGTTCTCCGGTTTTCTTTCCTCCACAAAAATCAATTAAATTCCAATTCCATCATGGAATGATACAGGTTTGCTAACCACTGGGTATTAATAATTAATTTTTACTGCTAATTGAGCAGAGTACCTTGACCACTTTTCATTTATAGGAGAAGTATGTCTGGAGTCTAACTTAATAATTATTTTTTGTTATCAGGTTGTAGAGAGAATATTATTTATATATGCAAAGTTGAATCCAGGAATATCATATGTACAGGTATTTCATTAAGTATTAGAGATTGACTTTTTTTCTTCTCGCAAACGGCAAACATCACCACATTCTCATCATTTTCCTGTATTTTACAAGTAGCTATTGCAAACCTTCTCACCACACACACAAAATACTATTCTTTTATTTTTTTTACTACTTACAACTTTTTAGGATTCTTTATTAGCTATATTTAAAACAATTTTTCACTGGTTAACTGACGTTTCATGTTTGCCGTGAATGTAAATCTAAAACTCTCTTTTATTATTATTTACACTTGTTTGCTTGTATTGTTAATCAGACATGGCACTCATGCTGTAAACATTACATAAAACACTGCTGCAGTATATTTTATCAATATGTTACATTAACTGAATGCTACGTAGGTACTTCCTCACTGATATCCAAGTTCCATAAATCCACATATTTCTTTTTTTCCATCGCAGGGAATGAATGAGATCATTGGACCACTATACTATATTTTTGCATCCCATTCCAATCCAGAATGGCAAGGTAAAGCAATCCTACACTGTACTTGATAGGTGGTACATTGTTCATTTGAATAAATGAACAACATGGAAATCAGGGACACCAGAATCCCACCAGATATTTTATGTCGGCCTCTTTTCCAGATAGTAATACTACATTTGTACATGCATATAAGGGATACAATAATAAATGCAATACTTGCATGCATGTATATCAATGCTTACTACCATCTACAAAATATGCATGCTGTCCCCCCCCCCCCCCCCCCCAACCAACCTAATTGTAAGCCAACTAGCCTGCTAAAGCTACAGATACACGTTGCAACATCGTGGTTGCATGCGATTTATTTTGTAAGGCATGACACATGACGCAATTTGTCGCACGCACCGTTGCTGAAGTAGAAAACTATCCTACTTCAGCAACATTGCCTGCAATGTTGTGCGCAATGTTGCACTGTGTCTGCACCTTAATGCAAGCCATAAGCCATTGGTTATATCCCACTTCTTGTATCCTCTGTTCATGCTGTTGAAAACCACGAAAGGGATTCACTGGGGACCTAAGAGTGCTAACAGTTTGAGATTTTTTGTTTGATTGACAGCTCATGCGGAAGCAGACTCATTTTTCTGTTTTACAAACTTAATGTCTGAGATTAGAGACAACTTTATTAAGAGTCTAGATGAATCTGCCACTGGCATAGGTAAGATCTTGACAATTTGTTAGACGCAGTAACAATACATTTTTTTACATGAAAAAAAATTCAATTCTCAAGAGCAAAGGGATTTTATTGTTCTGCCATCTAACCACAGGCAGCCCAAGAAGTATTATGAGCCTGGGCACATAATGGTGCACAGCCTCATTTAATTATTTTATACAATTCAATGGTTTACTTTTCATTAATTATATATCTATTTATTCTCAGGAAATATGATGAGAAATCTACTCAACTTACTTAAGGAGAAGGATCCTGAGTTATGGATATCTTTAGTGAGTTTTAATATTGATATTGATTGATAATGATTGATAATTATGAATGATGGTAATGATGATGATAATTGAAGATGATGATGGTTATATTGATGATGTTAATGGTGATGATTTTGACAAAGATGATGATGATAATAGTGATAAAGATAATAATTGATGATGATGACTATGATTACGGGGCATGTCATAGGGACATCTAAGGGGGGGCAGCATGGTAGAGTGGTCATAGTGTAGGTCTTGCTCTGGTGAGGCCAGGTTAGAGTCCTGCTGTTTCCTGATCACTGATTAGTTCAGATTCAGTTTCTTGGACCATGCTTGTAAATAGCCAACTGGTTTGCCTCTTAGCCAGTTGAGATTCTCAACAACACTTTATGTTGCTATTTCTTCATTTCAGTTTTTCATTCTTCAGCATTGAGACTCTTTTACCCTGGGTACCAGAGGCCCGAGTGGGGGTTGGGTACCCAGGGTAATACTGTATTATAATTATTATGACAATGAAAAGGACATCTTGCTCTATACATATTTCTTTCATTTGATTTTTTTCAAGGACAAACAGCAGATGAAACCCCAGTTTTACAGTTTTAGATGGTTAACATTGATGCTCTCTCAAGAATTCCCACTTCCTGGTAAGTAAGAATGTGTGTAAGGAAGGTTTTGATCATGTTTTCAAACTACAGAGGAGCCATTCTCTGCCATAATATATTTGGAACAGCATTTGAGGATAAAATCCAAGATTTTACTTAAATTGCTACCCAGTTGGCTTAGTTAGTTAAGCATCTGACTTTCATGTGGGAGGTCATGGTTCGATTCCTAAATATGATTTCTCAAGGGGTTCATTTTATTGTAATTTTTATGGGCCCGGCTGGAATTTGGTGCAATATACAGTACCTTGAAGGGAATCCTGTGTCCTATTATACACCATCAGCCTGCAGGCAAAAATCCCCTCTAGAGTTTGGGTCTCATAAGATGCCAATAGCAGATATCAGCATATGCAATGTACAGTACCTTGAAGGGAATCCTGTGTCCTATTATACACCATCAGCCTGCTGGCAAAAATCCCCTCTAGAGTTTGGGTCTCATAAGATGACAATAGCAGATATCAGACTTAGACTCTATTGCCTTCCAACAATAATTATTGAAGCCCTCCCATAAACCCTCCCAACACACTCACCCACTCTATTTTCGTAATATCTAAAGTATATAATGATAATGATAATAAAAAATACCCTAATAAAAATAGTAAAATTAGATAGAAAATATGTACAAAATTAGATAGAAAATATGTACAAAATATAACTAATTAGCACATAAAATACAGTTCTGACATTTGTCATCACGAAGAAGTGTTTCTATATCGATTGTTCTTATTTGTGATTTAAAGCTTGTCACAGATGGTGATTCCTTTTGTGATGTTTTTTGTGAGTTTTGACCATATGACTGGACCAATATATCTGATACTATGCCTTCCATAGGTTGTAGTGTTTATTCTAGGTACAGTAAAATCGTCTGAGTTTCTTAAATTATAACCCCTATCGCTAATATGGAAAATGTCTAAGATATGATTTGGTAGAAGTTTGTTCTTTACTTTGTACATTATTGTAGCTATTTCCTGTAGCCGTCTATTTATTAATGTGTGGAGTTTTGCCTTAATGAGGAGTTCATTATATGTGCAATATCAACTAAAGTGATATTCAGAACATTAATCTTCTTATATATTTCTGTCCTTGCAGATGTCATTCGTGTTTGGGATTCTCTGTTTGCTGATGAAAAGAGATTTGAATTCCTCAACTTTGTCTGTTGTGCAATGCATATGTGAGTAGAAGACAAAAACAAAACATTCCTGAAGCAGAAGTATTGCGATGCTCATGAAAGTTTTTTAGCCTGGTTTTCACTAGCGACGGAAGCAGAAGCAGAAGCAGAAGATTAAGACATCTTAATATGTTCCTGTGAAAATTATAATTGTCTATTTCTTTTTTCACAGTGTTATAAGAGACCAACTTCTTGCTGGAGACTTTGTTATAAGTATGAAGTTGTTACAAGTAAGACATGATACTGTAATAATCCTAAGAGTACTCCTAACCATACAATACTTTCAGTATTGATTGTACATGTACATAGAGTGAAAAGTTAAATGGTGAAAGAAAGCGGCTGTGGGGGAGACTAAATTTTGACTGGCTCACACAAACAGTATTCAAAAAGCATCATCATACTCAAGGCTTCCACAATGTTTATTGTAAATTTGATGTCTCATAATGGCTAGTGTTTAGTATTAAAAATTCAAACAAATACGCTCAAAAGCATATAACTTCATAACTTAAAGATTCAACATTCAAATTAAGAAATATTTTACCATTCACTTGATCTAGAACCAATTCTGAAAGTATTGCATCAGTGCTAGGTGCACTCTAACTGTTTAGACAAACTATTTAAAAAGAGTTTATCCTCATTGAAATGTTGTCCTTCAATCCATAGAACTATCCAGAGATTGATATACACAGAATTCTATCAAAAGCAATGGAATTGAAGCATCCAAAAATGTCCCATCAACAGGCCCCCAGAGAAAAAAAACAAAAACCAGGATTTAGCCTGAAAAAGAAGTAGTTTAACAACATAACCTCAAAATATTTTAAAATTATCTGTAAATAGTAGATCTTATTCCATTGTTTTCTTCTGACGTGTAATTTACCTGGTATTTTTTTTTTTTTTTGAATTATAACTTATATATATTTTACAGCGCTTAGAGCCGACTTGTATAGGCGCTATATAAATCATATTATATTATTATTATTATTATATTATTTTTTACAGCGCAATCGAGACAAAATAAGGTTTGGTGGATGTTAGTCACAGGTTTTCCATAACATTGGACTGGAAAACATGAAGCTTTGGAGGGCACCTGGCTATAGAATGTCATGGAAACGCATTGATTGTCGTTCACCACAACCTACTTTGTCGCAACAGAAACGATCACTAGAGGGCACATGTCATTGAGAAAGGCCGTAAAACAATTGAAAGACATCATCATTGTCTGATTGGTCGTCTCCTAGACCATGAAGTATCCCATGAATTCTAGAGGTCTGACTAATTGCTTTAGTCTAGTCTAAGCTCTAAACCTACTCATCTGTCAAATAGATGGATACAAACAGTTTTGAAATGACGGTAAAAACACAAGTTAGCCATCATTTTGTGAGTTTTCAAAACTGGCACGTTTTGTTACTTGTGGTCTATAACTAATAGACCACTAGTAGCTCAGGCCAATCAGAGCTCAGGATTTGTGATAGAGCACTTAGTAGGGGTAGACTAATATAAATCGATAATTACTAAGTAAAATTAATATCTCTTTATTATCCATACACCTTAATGTATGATAGATTTTTTAAAAGTGTACATAGAGCAAAGTACCATTAATTATCAATATAAATTTCTATTTTTGTTGAGTTCAAAGGAAGTCCGATTTTGATGGGTTTTTTTTCCAGAGCTCAGTTTTGCTAATGTATATTGATAAAAATAGTTGACTTATGGGTCTAAGTGATCAAAATGCAACCGAAAAAACATGAAAAATATACTAATTAGCACTAATTACTCATAGTATCATGGTTTTCAATATTCTGCGAACTCCAACATTTCAATGGCTAGTAGTGAAAGTGGTTTATCACTACTGCCAGTCAAGAATCTAAAAGGTACTGACTGATTGTTTTGGAATGAAGGCAACGAAAAATATGTACAATGACTTTTCTCCCTTCAGATTGGCTGCATTTTCAATTATCATCTTTTGAAAGCATTCATTGTATTTGTGGTAGTCATTTCGTAAGATTTTATAGTATTTTAAAAATCTGAAGACATGAAATCTGATCTTTTTCACTTGGACGGAAAAATAAAAATTGCTCCTATTCTTGATCACTCTGTGTAAAAAAACGGCCGTGCGTCTTTGTTCCGTGATATATAAACACTATGAGTGGTATATATCTAAGTAAGAGCGTGTTAGGAAACCAAGGGTTAGTCGAGCGTTTCACTCGCTTTTTACCGTGAGTTTAAACTTTCACATAAATTTTAACAAACGGGTCCCGAGCTTCGTTTGAAAGTTCTTGTGCAATTCTACTCCCCTCGGCTTTTTGCTTATCTGCTTGTTGGGTCACGGTCAGAGCAAATCACGTTCTAGTGAGATTTTGACATTTTGATGACTTGGATCGCAAGGCATGATGAGACGTCCAGGGGGCAAATATTTAGTTAATCTGAGGCTTGGTGACATTTCCCCCCTGCCAGTATCACAAACTGCACATCTATTACCTTAACTCATAAACTGAGAAAGACAAACACACGAAAACCGATATATTTTCCGCCTTTTTTTGCTTCGAAACGAACAAAAAATACTGCAACGATGAATATAAATTGTCTTAATGATTTGATTTATTTTTACTTCGTTTTGGTTCTTATCTTTAAAAATATTTTGTTATAATACCTTTCTTATACAAATATCAATTATTTCATAAAACCCTTTTGTTCTGTACAAAAAATAAACGAACATTTATGGATCTTATTAGACGATATTATTCTACTATATTCTACTACTCTACTAGGGTCTTCCACGTTTCCTCCTTTTCGCTTTTCCCAGGTTCAGTCGATTTGAAATCGTTAGCACAGATTCGCATCAAACCTTCAAATTCATTAAAAATTGTCTAAATTTCTTTGATCGTTATAGCTCTGTAGAATTACGGGATATAGATTTTTAGGGGATATAGATTTTTTTTACAGTTTCTCACCAAATTCAATCTCGTTCTTTGCTATGCAAAGACGGTTGCCTATTAAGCTTTATTTAGCTTTGCTTTTTGTAGTTCCTCCAAAAGGGGAAAAACGCTTTCCGTTTTCTTACTATCCATAGCCTTTTCGCTGTAAAACACGGCAGTATTCGAGTTTTGAAAACCATTCAAATCAGCAACTTCGTACAATTTGTAGCCATTTTGGGTCAAAAAACTCTTAATTGTTTCGCCAGAATTATCGAATTCAATTGTAATGACATGTACTTCACAATCCTCTGAAACTATAGCTTTCAAAATACCGAGTTCTCTCCCCTTTGCTTTTAGTACAAGCAGGTCTACTTCTGTTCTTTTAAATGTTTTCGCCACGAAACTCAGCGGGATCTCTGGCACAACTGCCATGCTTTCAGGACCTGCTTCGGGTCCGAGTTGCTCCAATCCACCTTCAGCAATAATATGTTTTAGCTTAGAAAAAGCTCCTTTCTTCATTTTGAGAATTTTACTTAGAGATTCCATACTAAAATTTGCTTTTTCAGTTAAAATTGCTTTTACGATTGAGTAAGATCGTGCTTGTGATTTCAATGCTTCGTAGCGTTTAGGGTCGCCTTCCATGATGACACTTTCCCAACCTCTGGCCATCTTCAATTTTGATACTTTTGATAAGCTCTCGCTGTCAAAGTGACAGCAGTGAATGAAAAAAACATCTCTCTTGTCACGGAGGAGCTCACTTAAAGCTTTATCATCCCATGTGTGAATCCCAAATTCAATCTTTTTGGCGTTTTCAAAGTCTTCTTTAACCAAATAGTTCGGTTTGTGAATAAAGTTGTTTTTGAATTCTTGCAGCAGTGTTGCATTATATCGATCTTGGTTTTCAACTTGTGGGGGCGAAAAACTTTCTTCAGCTTGGGAAATGAGAAGAACGTAGGATTGGTCGATCTCAAACTGTGCCCTCGAAGCGTCTTGGTGAAGGTAGTTTATATAATAATTCCCGCCATTTCTCAAGATTAAAAGGACAAACAACAAGACCACTCCAAGAATGACAACAATGGTTTCCTTCTGACGACTTCCGTTCGCTCTTGTCATCTCCTATGGTTATAGTTTCCTACAGCCCACGAATAATAAAGGGTCAAAACTCTGAACTCTCAATATATATATCCTTGACACTCTATAACCTTAAACTGTCTTACGATGCCAGAATGGTTTCTTCAAAGTCTTAATTTCGTCAAGCGGACATGATGACATTTTGCTCATTGACCGAAACAATATTTCAAATAATACTACTTCACTCTCCTGGCTCGAGCCATGAATAAATAATGAGTTAAATCTGCTGTTTAAGGTTAACTGGTAATGGAAAGAATTAATGCACCTGTGAAACAAGTTATCGCTTGCTTATTTTCTTAAGTTTGAACACTGTATCCAGAGACTTAGGCGGAGTCACTCGTTTGACCCCAAAATTTCCCATTTGCCATGACGGATTCCAATTTGAACAAAATTCACCTTCCTTTTCAAGTTGAGCCCCTAAACACTAGAAGTTCCTTTGATGGGAATAATTTCAGTTTCCGGGCTCTTCTTTAAAAAAGGAAGGAGTGCCTCAAATATGGCTTTTTTCTATCTTATTTTTAAGACCTCGTTTAGGCAGGAATGAGTATGAGGTAGTTGGTATCCATATGACCTCATTTCACCGACCAATGATCGATGAAATCAGTTGATAATTGATCCGGAGTGCTTTTTATGCGCCTTAATTAAATATTTCCCTCAATAGACACACAAAATAAAGCTTTGATAAGTGCTCTAATTTCTCCTGGTTATTTTTTCAGCCTTTTTTTAGGCGCGTAGACCAGACTCTTTTAGAAAAAAAAATCAAACTTGCGAACCCGAATGATATTTGCTGGAGAAAGTTTTATCTCGTGTGGTTACGTCGCTCCAATGAGCTCCAAGAGGCATGATAAGTATGCCAAGTAACATTACTATATCTATGGAATATCAAAGCTCACATGGCCGGGCAGAAACTAGAAACTAGATTTAATTTTATGGATTTAGAATATGACACCATCTCCTAGTTCATGTAACATAAAACACCAAATTATCGCAAACCATAGTGAACAAACTTCTTCCAAGGGGGTGGGTGGATACATGAACCAATACATGACTTTCCGAGTCATCACGAGCGATAGAATTTTACCCCTGGGTTCCCAAAGATGCTACCAGACAGCAATAAACTAATGAACCAACTCGCTCATTCAAAATCCTTGAATGAGTCGCTTTACGAATACATTTCCCCCCAATTTGTACAAGTTTTAGGTAGGTTATTCTGCCGTTAGAGCGGCCTATGCATGGTTTATATTCGAGAAAAAATATTAGAAAATAGAGATTTTCTACTAAATCTTGTTTAGGGCAAATTTGGAAATTTGATTATTTAAATAATAAAGTGATTATTGAAGCCTTAAATTTGTGGTTCTCGCAATAAAGGTAACTTTATTTTCGCATATCAGGTTTAACTTCTTATTTCTATTTCTACTCATGTATATTACATTCCCTAAGGTCCAGTTAATAAATGATGTTTTTTTAAATAGACCTTTGAGCAGACATACATACATCACGAAAATGTACAAAAAATGTATTAAAAAATAGAGATGTTCAGGGTTTGAAATTAACCAAGATAACATGCAAAAATTGAAAAACTATGTATTAAGCGGACACCTTCGGGACCTTGCCTGGTGTCTGCTTAATAGATGTGTCTTTAGAATAAATTTAGGGATCTCGCTGATAGCTGAACGTTTAGTGAAGGGTGTGTAACTGAAATCATTTGCAAAAAATGCTTATGACTTGTGAGAGAACCACAGAGATACCAGTATTAAGCGGCCACCTTGGGGACCTTGCCTGGTGTCTGCTTAAAAGAGGTGTCTTCTAAGTAAATTTAGGGATCTCGCAAATAGCTGAATGTTCGGTGAAGATTGTCCCCTTAATTAATAGGGTTTTTAACGAGGTTTCCCCGGTGCACCGAAAAGCATTCTAGGTTATTCATCCAAAATTATTTTCGTATTCACAGCGAATAAGTGCTTTCAAAAGGTTTGCAGCAAGCAAACATCTGACTATAAATAACTGACCGGATAAAAGGTGATTTCCTTTCTACTGACATAATGGACTACTTCAACGATACAGCGGCCATCTTGGAGCATGATGCATTATGGGGCGTCCAGGTGCAAACATAGCTTTGTTACAGTAGTGACGTCGATTGATATGAACAGCTCACCACAAGAGAATAGAACGACAGATAAATTAAGACGCCACATCGGTCACCTTTACCATTAAAAGAAAGACAAACACACCAAACTCTATATTTTCCGTCATGATTGTTTTGCGGTTTTGCCCCCTGGCAAGATGGCGACCGTATCGTGCAAGTAGCCCATTGACTCGCACTTTCCAATTGCTTGCCAAACGCTTCACTTTTAGGGGCTATTTACATGATACTGAAAAGAACTCGATTTTGAACAAGAATAAAATGTCATACCGCGTTTACATGAGAAAAATTCGCAGAACGAGTTCAAGCTTGGAAAGGTCCGATACGCATGCGTTCTTCGTTTCAGTCTCACCCGCAGAGAGCGGTTTTATTCTGAAATGGGATTCGCACTGACCACGTTCACATGGCACCGGTATGGAATATCGTTCCAGTATGATAACCGGGATGAACTCATTCCGGAGTGACTCGTTCCGGAATGAAAATGTGCTCTGGTATCATGTAAACAAATAAAAAGAAATGTATGCCAATGGGATGAACTCGTTCCGCACTCATTCAGGTACATGTACATGTATTATGTAAAAGGCCCCTTACTTTCCGTGAACTTCATTCTTTATCCATCCAGAGCAGGTTTGGTGAATAAAATAAACTGTTCTGATAGAAAGTTTTTAGGACTTTCTTTCGCTTTCTGGCTTCACATCTTTTTTGATTTTTCAAACCCTTCGAAAATTAAAGAAGAGTGACTTTCCAGGAAATACTCCCTTGTTGGCAAATGCTTGTTGGAAACTCTCGAATTTAGGCAACATTGACAGGTTACCAAATGCAGCCACTGAGGGATTGGTACTTAACATCCGGGTACTCACACGCTTGATGTCATCTATTGTGACGGCCTCTGCAGAATATGGGAAGAAATGAATGAATTGTTTGGTAAAGCACAGGCAGCCTAAAACAATATTGCTGTGCGTGGTTTATAAGGGAATGTATGATTTATGATGAAGGTATGACAATAAAATGTTTCACTCAAAAATGTGGTTCAAAACTCGCTGCAGCGGTTGCTTGTTCAGTCTTCTGGCGAAGTTTCAGCCAATTGGAGGGCGTTCAGTTTTTTTTGAAATGCGCTGTTCTACACACGTACAACGTTTCCAGCCCGATTTTATCATAACTTGCCTTAGACAACTAGATAAAAATGTCTACAAAAGAAGCCGATGTAAAACGTAAAATGCATGATAAAACACAGAACTTACCAATACAGTCGTAGAGATCTTTTGCAGTTCGTCTCTCTCCAAGACCTAGTACTTGCCTGAAAAAATGAATAAAAGGTAATACTAATAGATAAATTAATAGATTAATAAATTAACAAATGAATGATTAAATTAATACAAGGGGATAAGATTCATCCAAATTTAGCCAAATAGGACACTTGAATTATGTCGTAATTTACTACCACTACCAGAATCCCTTGCACACTTTTTATTCAGCTAATTATCACCTAATTGTCTTGTCACTCTTATGAGGAAATACAAATTTGAATAAGGAAGAATTTGCAAAGAATTTTGTTAGTGGAAGTTAAATGACGCCATCAAGCAAAACAGCATATTGAGGAATGTAGCAAGGGACGGTGGCAAGTGTTTCAAATATACTGTATAACACACTGCTTATGCAGATATTGAATGATATTCCCTGATCATTTACCTTCCTATATCTTCAAATACTACGATTCTTGATTCTAGGTTCATCATCAGCATTGATTGTAGCTGTTTCTTGGCTCTAGCAACTTCACCCTGGGTTAAAAACAAAAGAGAATGAGTGAATTATGAAAGGGGAAAGAGAATTGAACCCATGACCTTTCATAATCTAATAACGAATAATCCCTTTTCTCATTTGGTAGATACAGCTGTATATTTTATTTGAAGTGCCGCCTCATTATCACCTGATATCCATTGTTTTTAATGAGTTCGGTGCATGGAAAGTTTAACGTTTGCCCTAGGCCTTAGTCTCACTTAAGAGCAAATCATTTAAGAGTATCATCTGTAGTGTAAAGAATGTGCAAGTTGAACAACCCATATGTTTTGAAATCTCATGGACTATTAACGGTATCTGTGAAAAGCTGTCTTATAAACAAGGCTAAGCCTGTGCTAATGAGTCTATGGTCTTCAAAAGCAGCAGTTGGCATTGAATTGGAAACTGGACGTGTATTAAAATAAGAACTGTAAACTTGATATTCATTGGTTTGTTCTGACTCTCGTACCTCACTGATCAATCCACTGGCCAGGAAGAAATACTCTCTTATTATGACTTGTGCAAGGTCATGAACCTGAAAAAATAATAAGGAAGTCACAAATTTCACAAAGTCCTTCACACCATGTGTCATTCTCTTGAGAATAAGATATTTAGTTTAAATTGTACCCATTTTCATGTGTATTTCATGTGCGACCAAGATATTTTAGGGAATGGCATGGTTTGGAAAGGCAAAACAATTTTGTACAAGCTACAGTGAATTATTATGTAGCCATGCCAAAAATTATTTTATTTAATAATAAATGATAAATAAAATAAATAAAAAATCATAGATAAAATAAATAATAATATATAAAATAAATAATAAATAAATAGTAATAAATAAAATAAATGATAAATAAAATACACCGGATTTAACAGTGGCTTTTTTCACAAAGGCTCTTTATCCACTGAATTCCAATAAGACTTTTGGAACGAAGGAAAACTAGTAAAACCGGAAACCCTTGCAGCATAGGAGAGAAACAACAAGCATTGGTCAGAAGCAAGCACTCTCACTGCTATGCCACCTGTGCTTCATTAGTTAGTTAATGTTCTTACCCTGCTTGGATGTGTACTTGCATGAATACAGAACATTCCACTATCGGCATAACTATGATGAAATGCAGTTGCAGAGTAAATCCAGTGGTATCGATTCAAGACGTTGAGGTAAAGCCTTGAGTACATTCCCTTGCCAGGCCCTCCAGCAGAGAATGACCCTCCCCCGCCCATGAGTGTGTTCAGCACAGTAAAGGCAAAGAAGTCTTCATCTACATAAGGACAGCTTTCAAGGCCTATTGAGATGTGGGCTAACTCTGGCAGGGGTGAAGGACCTGGGTTTATTCGTGGTTCATTTAGATGCTCCTATGTAAAGGAATGAAGAAATTAGTTGTTGTACAGCCAAAATCTCGATGCTCATGTCCCTCCTGTCGCTCTTCCACCATCCATACCTTGATTATTCCACCGGTATATTGGGCTATAGATTTATCTGGTGGTTTGATAACCACACCTTCATCTGCCATCCATGTTGGCTTTCTGTTCACAAAGTACTGTCTCGTCAAATCAATAAGTTGCTCATGGTCAACGTTCACTCCAGTCACAACCATCCTGGATGGTAGGTAATATCTTTGTAAAAATTGAATGATCTCTTTTAAGTTTATTTTTCCAAGGCTGTCTGGAGGGCAGAGCTTTGGAAGGACCAAGTGTGTTGTCTCTGTATGCGGCCTAAGTATGTAACAAAGAGTTTTCTTCAGAAAAATCAAGTAAATGCAGATGTACACTGTGGCCACAACAGCATCATTTTGGATTCCTATCTCATGTGGAATGTTTTCAAATATTTTCCCGTACGGCCCAACCTAACTCAGTCAATAAGCATTTTATCATATGACCCTCACGAAAAGAAAAAAAAGAAAAAAAAAGAAAGCGCCAGATTCGAGCAGGGCCGGATGGGTTTTTCCGGCCCGCTTACGTCAACTCGTCCAGCCCCCATCACGTGAATTTTTCCAATGGTTTTATTAGAGCGCGCCAGCACAGGCCGTACGAGTCATATGATAAAATTTCTTATGGCTGACAGAATATGGTAGTCAGTGTTTGATCACCATTTGGAGCAGATAATGAAATTCAAACTATTATATCATCTGCTTGAAACCCAACAATAATAGCATTGCTTTAAATTGCTCACTTTAAATAACAGCCTGTCAGTTTTATCAATAACCATAATTGCAATAAAGGCATATAAACTTACAGCATGTATCATATCAGTGAGAAGAGGTTCCGGATCAAGCTTGAACTCTAGGTTCTCTAGTTCAAATTGTACAGTCATTTTCTGTTCCTCAACCTGATAACAAAAATAATTACTTGCAAAATTAAAAAATATAATATTTATTTCATGCAAAATGGGACAAAAATTAAAAATATATTTATAACATGGAAAATGAAGCAAGATTAAGAAAGTATATATCATTCAGCAAACCAGATTTCTTAGAAGTGAGTATTGTTGTTGGAGGGTAGTAAGGGGAATAACCTGCACTCCTGGGATGAATAATGTTTTAAATAACAATAAAATAAATATTAATGATAAATCTTTATTTACGTCATACAGGGAGTCACCGCAGCTGAGATTCCCTTGCCAGAGGCTTACAATCATGTACATTTTAGGGCACGAAATTAATTTAGTCAATGACAAAACATTTAACTACCTATGTTCTGCGAGTATAACCACAGTCCAGAAATTTTAGGTCTGAAAAGTTTAGAACTCGCATCATAAGTAAGGTTTGTTATTCACTGTGTCCTATCGCTAGTGACTTTTAAATAAAATTTTGTCCAATGAGAATAAAACTTATTAGCAAAGTTTTGCTTGTGGGTTTAAAAGTTTATTTAACTGCCCTGCATGTATATACTCCACACTCACTAGCCTTAAGGTGTTTTCCTACCAGTATTGAAGATAATGTTTAATCTCGTACTATTTATTACCTCCTGGTATCTTACCTTCTGTTCACTAATATCAGGATACAAAATGCCTTCTGACAAGACTTCCATGGCCATTGGAACGCCACTTGTGAATGTCGAAGTTCCATAAACAATTGCATCTCTGAAAGAAAAATTACAATACAGTCAACTCTCATTACAACGGACACCCTCGGTACCGTCACTTCATGTCCATAATAGCAAGCGTCCTCAATACCAAAAAAATTTACGACCAGTTCTTTGTCAGTACTTTTGTTAGGGATTTTTCTCCTGTCCGTAATAGCAAGGTGTCCACAATATCGGGGTGTCCGCAAGGCGAGAGTTCACTGTATTCCACATCAAAAACACAAACATTGCCATTCTGATGTTAATGTGCCAACCATTAGGTTTAGTCACTTTGCGTTAATGGATTTTCCAACATATTTCTGGTGGCCAATTTAAATAACAATAACTTAAACAATTTCGTCATCATACTCCTACCTATTGTTGTGAAGGTCAATATCAGAGCATGTAAAATGCTGTAGTATTTCTTAGTTACCTGAATGAGGTACAATCAGCCATTCCACCAACAGGTTCAAGAATTTGTAGTATATCATCATGGCTGGGAAACCTTGCAGTACTCTGGACACAAACAATTGAATAAAAAAGTCTAATCCTCATCCATAAAAACAACCACACTACCATTGATGCAGGAAACAAAATTGTGCAACATCATCATCAGTCCACTTCAATCGACATCAGAAACACTATTTTAAGCAATTGAGTCTTGTTCATCATTGTGCTCACAAGTTTATCTAGTAGTGTGAAGTCAGTGTCACTAATTAGAGTGTCTGGGTAAGTGCAACATGGTGCAAAACCCTGAGTTGCAAGTTGAAATTTGTGGAGCAAATGTTGTTTAACCACTCAGCAGATAACAGATTTTCTTTATTTTAAAGAGTAGAAGCCCTCTTCTCCTTACAAAAAATATATATTGTGTATGGGATGATAATATGAAAACATTTGAACTAGCAGCCCTTCCCATATATATATGATAGATACCTGCCAGGAGGTCGAATAGGGAAAAACTGTGCCCAAGGTCTTGAGTATAGGGACTGAGGCCATTAGGCTGAGGTCTGTTCCCAAGACCGAGGGCCCAATTTTTTCCTTATCTGGATTGACTATAGGACGGTTAATAGCTTAGTTATTTTTTTACTTGTTTTTGTAATGGTTTTGTTTCGTTGTTTAGCGGCAAAGGATACCGGACCATGCACGTGGGCAGATACTGACAAAATACTGCATGCTCAAACAGCCAATCAGAAAGCACAACTTTTTAGGATATCGGACCGGAAAAAAATTACCTGATTTGCTCCAGTGTTAATATGTATATAATATGCATCTTTGTTTATTACCTGAAATGCCAGTTTTTCTAGAACATGTGTTATGCCTGCAGGACAGTCCACTTCATATCTAGATCCAGCATCAATGACAACTAAGAGTACAAAAAAATATATATATAATTTATTAATGTCTTAGTCAGCACTATAGACATTAAACTATAATGGAGTCCTGTTATCTCCAACCACGGATATCTCAAAATTCTCAGTTCAACAGCCTATCCCTACTAATAAATCACCCATGTTTGTAAGGTGCACGGCTGCTAATAGCACCCTAATATGCAGCCTGTCCTCCACTGCAACCTAATACTGATCGAGACATTGTGAAATGCGCTATAGAAGAACCCCATTATTAATATTATTATTATTATTGAGACCTATTGAGACTTTAACACAGTATTGAGATAATGTTAAGTAAATAATAAATAAAGTAAACAAAAAATCTTATTTACCAAGGGGCTAGATGGCTGTGATGACGTAACATGCAATCAAATACATTTTAATGTCCATTGTATTAGTATAGACATTGAAATGAAAGGCTTTTGAAAATGCTGGCATCTCTAGAACTGGCAAAAACGTTTTTTTTTTGGTTGCATGTGCAAATGATGGTATTGCATCATTTTAGTGTAGATGCTAAATGAATGCAATGCATTTTCAATGCATTTTGGTAGGATGAAAAAGGAACATTTCAAAAATGCATAAGGTTTGTGTAAAAATATTGAAAATTAAAAATGGAATCTGTATGTATGATACGTTTCTTTCTAATAGCTGTGATAAGTCCAGTGAAATCTCCAAAATAGATTGTACATATAGCAATATTTTATCCTATGATAGGATAAAATATTTAATAGATTTTTGCATCCAAAACATTGGTAAACAGTCTCTAAGTATCTTAATACTACACAATTTGCCTTAGGTAAAAAGATGACGATAATCACTTGAGAGTGACTGAGAGTATATACAGTGTGCAAACGTCTAAGTCAGCAAAAATACTAAACGTACAAAACCAATGGTTAAAAGTACAACAGTTAAACGTAAAGCCTTCTAACCTCCTACAGTAGAAAACTGCCCAAACGACTCTTCAGAAGCGACTTTAATGCCATTTTCTAAGATAGTTACTTGTGTTTCATGATGATCTCTGGTCCATTTGACATGTTCTACGACTCCAGGAGGTGGAGGGGGGAGTTTAGCAATTGGCTGGTTTAACGGCGGAACCTTACTATTAGCACACAATCGACTTGGTACAAATACTCTAGGGTACCTTCTTAAGGCTCTAGATACGCTACATAGCGGATTTGAAGCAATCTTTCGGTAAAAATATGACATTTTTTTAAGCTCACTTAGCTTGGATTCCTTGGCTCCGCATGGCTCTACATCCCGCGATTTTTTTGCTCAGCGGAGTAAACCGGTAGCAATCTGGTAGATACTTCATGTATGAGAACACCAAATGTCCTGGATAAAGTAATCAATAATAGTACTTAATGATAATAGTACGCGTAGTATGTATAGTACCGGTAGTGGGTGTAGTAGGTGTAGTAAGTGTAGTACCTGTAGTAGGTGTAGTAGGTGTAGCACGTGTAGTACCTGTAGTATCTGTAGTAGGTGTAGAAGTTGTGTAACAACTGTAGTACGTGTAGCAGTTGTAGTAGGTGTAGTACCTGTAGTACATTTAGTACGTGTAGTACCTGTAGTTGTTGTAGAAGTTGTGTAACAACTGTAGAAGGTGTAGTAGGTGTAGAAGTTGTGTAACAACTGTAGTAGGTGTAGTAGGTGTAGAAGTTGTGTAACAACTGTAGTAGGTGTAGTAGGTGTAGTTCCTGTAGTAGCTGTAGGTGAAGTGGAGTTAATACCCGTAATGAGTGTAGTAGATATTGTTGTTGTACCTGTACTTTGTTGATCATTTTGATTGCATTTCGCATTTTCCCTTTCCAATTTAATTTCTACTATACTATTGTATATGAATCTTTGACCTCCATTTAGGAAAAATCTAATTGATCACGTTAAATGAATAGTGCATTCCGCATAAACACTGACACCCTCCCTCTATCACAGAAAAAATGATTATGTATGTGGACGTCGTTTCGACGCGCATTCTTGAGATATTATGAATTCAATTCGAAGAAGCCTTCGCGCATCATTTTCCAGCATTGAATGTCCGATGCTTTGTATTAGCATTTAATTATGTTGTCTTTCATCAATTATGCTGTCTGACCATATTTAATTTTTGGCAAAATGAGGCTTTTTATTTCACTTTCTTAATCAGAGATATTTCTTAATTCACATTTTTCGCAAAACAACTTCCGACTTGGGCTATTGATTGCGGTCTGTACTTTGTTGTGGCACTGTGTTCTTTTTTTTCATCATCATCACTTTCAACAACATGATCATAATCAATATTTTTATTTCATTCATTTCTATTTTATCCTTCATGTAAACTTGTTTCATTTAACTTCTTTCCAGTTCTCACAACCATTTGATTTAGTACTATATCACCATTTTTGCTTATCACAATAGCTTATTAACCTGTTTCAAAACGGTTGCCGTTTCCGAAATAGATTTATTATTTTTTGATAGCATATATTTTGACTAATCAGGTGATTTCGATCTTCACATAGAAGGCAAATGGGGCTTCCCGATATGTTGAAAGATTAAATACGTCCATCATGCATCCTATAAAGGTATTCCTTCACTGGTCACTTTCTTCGTAATCTTCATTATTTTTCTGCAAACAGCGTTTCTAAAGGAATGTATGGGCAAAATACTGTATTTTTGATCATTTTCTCCGCTTTACGTTATTCACTTAAAAACATGATTTTCTTCACCGATTTCGATAGTGGATCGATTTTGAACCAGTGAAATTGAGGTGCGAAAGTTAAAAGTTCATTTTTCAATGACCCCCTTGCTAGGCCCTTTGTACTCAATCGAACAAGAAAGATGGCAGACAAGTGGCTAGCAAGTACCCCAAACAACTGCTTTATCCTCTTTCGTTTCTCTGGATATTAACAATCTAGCTATCTGAAAAACATGCTATATAATGAAATTTGAATAAACTTTTTAATTTATGGCTCTAATGGATCTACAGGCAGAGAAATTTAAGATTTTGTAGCACAAATCCTTCTCCGTTCTGCAAACAGCGTTTATAAACGAATGTATGGGCAGAACACTGTTTTTGTGACCATTTTCTCCGCGTTACGTTATTCACTTAAAAACACGATTTTCTTCACCGATTTCGATAGTGGATCGATTTTGAACAAGTGAATTTTAGGTGCGAAAGTTGGAAGTTCATTTTTCAATGACCCCCTTGCTAGACCCTTTGTACTCAATCGAACAATAAAGATGACAGACAAGTGGCTAGCAAGTATCCAAAACAACTGCTTTATCCTCTTTCGTTTCTCTGGATATCAACAATCTAGCTATCTGAATAACATGCTAGATAATGAAAGTTGAATAAACTTTTTAATTTATGGCTCTAATGGATCTACAGGCAGAGAAATTCAAGATTTTGTAGCACAAGTCCTTCCCTGTTCTGCAAACCGCGTTTATAAAGGAATGTATGGGCAGAATACTGTATTTTTGACCATTTTCTCCGCTTTACATTATTCACTTAAAAACACGATTTTCTTCACCGATTTCGATAGTGGATCGATTTTGAAGCAAGTGAAATTTAGGTGCGAAAGTTGAAAGTTCATTTTTCAATGACCCCCTTGCTAGGCCCTTTGTACTCAATCGAACAAGAAAGATGGCAGACAAGTGGCTAGCAAGTATCCCAAACAACTGCTTTATCCTCTTTCGTTTCTCTGGATATTAACAATCTAGCTATCTGAATAACATGCTAGATGATGAAAGTTGAATAAACTTTTTAATTTATGGCTCTAATGGATCTACAGGCAGAGAAATTCTAGATTTTGTAGCACAAGTCCTTCCCTGCTCTGCAAACCGCGTTTATAAAGGAAATGTATGGGCAGAATACTGTATTTTTGACCATTTTCTCCGCTTTACATTATTCACTTAAAAACATGATTTTCTTCACCGATTTCGATAGTGGATCGATTTTGAAGCAAGTGAAATTTAGGTGCGAAAGATAGAAGTTCATTTTTCAATGACCCCCTTGCTAGGCCCTTTGTACTCAATCGAACAAGAAAGATGGCAGACAAGTGGCTAGCAAGTACACCAAACAACTGCTTTATCCTCTTTCGTTTCTCTGGATATCAACAATCTAGCTATCTGAATAACATGCTGGATGATGAAATTTGAATAAACTTTTTAATTTATGGCTCTTATGGATCTATAGGCAGAGAAATTTAAGATTTTGTAGCACAAGTCCTTCCCTGTTCTGCAAACCGCGTTTATAAAGGAATGTATAGGCAAAATACTGTATTTTTGACCATTTTCTCCGCATTACGTTATTCACTTAAAAACACGATTTTCTTCACCGATTTCGATAGCGGATCGATTTTGAACCAGTGCAAATTTAGGTGCGAAAGTTAAAAGTTCATTTTTCAATGACTCCCTTGCTAGGCCCTTTGTACTCAATCGAACAAGAAAGATGGCAGACAAGTGGCTAGCAAGTACCCCAAACAACTGCTTTATCCTCTTTCGTTTCTCTGGATATCAACAATCTAGCTATCTGAATAACATGCTAGATGATGAAAGTTGAATAAACTTTTTAATTTATGGCTCTAATGGATCTACAGGCAGATAAATTTAAGATTTTGTAGCACAAGTCCTTCCCTGTTCTGCAAACCGCGTTTATAAAGGAATGTATGGGCAGAATACTGTATTTTTGACCATTTTCCTCCGCTTTACGTTATTCACTTAAAAACACGATTTTCTTCACCGATTTCGATAGTGGATCCATTTTGAACAAGTGAAATTTAGGTGCGAAAGTTAAAAGTTATTTTTCAATCACTCCCTTGCTAGGCCCTTTGTACTCAATCGAACAAGAAAGATGGCAGACAAGTGGCTAGCAAGTACCCCAAACAACTGCTTTATCCTCTTTCGTTTCTCTGGATATCAACAATCTAGCTATCTGAATAACATGCTAGATGATGAAATTCGAATAAACTTTTTAATTTATGGCTCTATGGATCTACAGTCAGAGAAATTCAAGATTTTGTAGCACAAGTCCTTCCCTGTTCTGCAAACAGCGTTTATAAAGGAATGTATAGGCAAAATACTGTATTTTTGACCATTTTCTCCGCTTTACGTTATTCACTTAAAAACACGATTTTCTTCACCGATTTCGATAGTGGATCGATTTTGAACAAGTGAAATTTAGGTGCGAAAGTTAGAAGTTATTTTTCAATGACCCCCTTGCTAGGCCCTTTGTACTCAATCGAACAAGAAAGATGGCAGACAAGTGGCTAGCAAGTACCCCAAACAACTGCTTTATCCTCTTTCGTTTCTCTGGATATCAACAATCTAGCTATCTGAATAACATGCTACATGATGAAAGTTGAATAAACTTTTTAATTTATGGCTCTAATGGATCTACAGGCAGAGAAATTCAAGATTTTGTAGCACAAGTCCTTCCCTGTTCTGCAAACAGCGTTTATAAAGGAATGTATAGGCAGAATACTGTATTTTTGACCATTTTCTCCGCTTTACGTTATTCACTTAAAAACACGATTTTCTTCACCGATTTCGATAGTGGATCGATTTTGAACAAGTGAAATTTAGGTGCGAAAGTTAGAAGTTCATTTTTCAATGACCCCCTTGCTAGGCCCTTTGTACTCAATCGAAAAAGAAAGATGGCAGACAAGTGGCTAGCAAGTGCCCCAAACAACTGCTTTATCCTCTTTCGTTTCTCTGGATATTAACAATCTATCTATCTGAATAACATGCTACATGATGAAAGTTGAATAAACTTTTTAATTTATGGCTCTAATGGATCTACAGGCAGAGAAATTCAAGATTTTGTAGCACAAGTCCTTCCCTGTTCTGCAAACCGCGTTTATAAAGGAATGTATGGGCAGAATACTGTATTTTTGACCATTTTCTCCGCTTTACATTATTCACTTAAAAACACGATTTTCTTCACCGATTTCGATAGTGGATCGATTTTGAACAAGTGAAATTTAGGTGCGAAAGTTAAAAGTTCATTTTTCAATGACCCCCTTGCTAGGCCCTTTGTACTCAATCGAACAAGAAAGATGGCAGACAAGTGGCTAGCAAGTACACCAAATAACTGCTTTATCCTCTTTCGTTTCTCTGGATATCAACAATCTAGCTAACTGAATAACATGCTAGATAATGAAATTTGAATAAACTTTTTAATTTATGGCTCTAATGGATCTACAGGCAGAGAAATTCAAGATTTTGTAACACAAGTCCTTCCCTGTTCTGCAAACCGCGTTTATAAAGGAATGTATGGGCAGAATACTGTATTTTTGACCATTTTCTCCGCTTTACATTATTCACTTAAAAACACGATTTTCTTCACCGATTTCGATAGTGGATCGATTTTGAACCAGTGAAATTTAGGTGCGAAAGTTAAAAGTTCATTTTTCAATGACCCCCTTGCTAGGCCCTTTGTACTCAATCGAACAAGAAAGATGGCAGACAAGTGGCTAGCAAGTACCCCAAACAACTGCTTTATCCTCTTTCGTTTCTCTGGATATTAACAATCTAGCTATCTGAATAACATGCTAGATGATGAAAGTTGAATAAACTTTTTAATTTATGGCTCTAATGGATCTACAGTCAGATAAATTTAAGATTTTGTAGCACAAGTCCTTCCCTGTTCTGCAAACCGCGTTTATAAAGGAATGTATGGGCAGAATACTGTATTTTTGACCATTTTCTCCGCTTTACGTTATTCACTTAAAAACACGATTTTCTTCACCGATTTCGATAGTGGATCCATTTTGAACCAGTGAAATTTAGGTGCGAAAGTTAAAAGTTTATTTTTCAATCACTCCCTTGCTAGGCCCTTTGTACTCAATCGAACAAGAAAGATGGCAGACAAGTGGCTAGCAAGTACCCCAAACAACTGCTTTATCCTCTTTCGTTTCTCTGGATATCAACAATCTAGCTATCTGAATAACATGCTAGATGATGAAATTCAAATAAACTTTTTAATTTATGGCTCTAATGGATCTACAGGCAGAGAAATTCAAGATTTTGTAGCACAAGTCCTTCCCTGTTCTGCAAACCGCGTTTATAAAGGAATGTATAGGCAAAATACTGTATTTTTGACCATTTTCTCCGCTTTACGTTATTCACTTAAAAACACGATTTTCTTCACCGATTTCGATAGTGGATCGATTTTGAACAAGTGAAATTTAGGTGCGAAAGTTAGAAGTTCATTTTTCAATGACTCCCTTGCTAGGCCCTTTGTACTCAATCGAACAAGAAAGATGGCAGACAAGTGGCTAGCAAGTACCCCAAACAACTGCTTTATCCTCTTTCGTTTCTCTGGATATCAACAATCTAGCTATCTGAATAACATGCTAGATGATGAAAGTTGAATAAACTTTTTAATTTATGGCTCTAATGGATCTACAGGCAGATAAATTTAAGATTTTGTAGCACAAGTCCTTCCCTGTTCTGCAAACCGCGTTTATAAAGGAATGTATAGGCAAAATACTGTATTTTTGACCATTTTCTCCGCTTTTACGTTATTCACTTAAAAACACGATTTTCTTCACCGATTTCGATAGCGGATCGATTTTGAACAAGTGAAATTTAGGTGCGAAAGTTAAAAGTTTATTTTTCAATCACTCCCTTGCTAGGCCCTTTGTACTCAATCGAACAAGAAAGATGGCAGACAAGTGGCTAGCAAGTACCCCAAACAACTGCTTTATCCTCTTTCGTTTCTCTGGATATCAACAATCTAGCTATCTGAATAACATGCTAGATAATGAAAGTTGAATAAACTTTTTAATTTATGGCTCTATGGATCTACAGGCAGAGAAATTTAAGATTTTGTAGCACAAGTCCTTCCCTGTTCTGCAAACCGCGTTTATAAAGGAATGTATAGGCAAAATACTGTATTTTTGACCATTTTCTCCGCTTTACGTATTCACTTAAAAACACGATTTTCTTCACCGATTTCGATAGTGGATCGATTTTGAACAAGTGAAATTTAGGTGCGAAAGTTAGAAGTTCATTTTTCAATGACCCCCTTGCTAGGCCCTTTGTACTCAATCGAACAAGAAAGATGGCAGACAAGTGGCTAGCAAGTACACCAAACAACTGCTTTATCCTCTTTCGTTTCTCTGGATATCAACAATCTAGCTATCTGAATAACATGCTAGATGATGAAAGTTGAATAAACTTTTTAATTTATGTCGCTTATGGATCTATAGGCAGAGAAATTTAAGATTTTGTAGCACAAGTCCTTCCCTGTTCTGCAAACCGCGTTTATAAAGGAATGTATGGGCAGAATACTGTATTTTTGACCATTTTCTCCGCTTTACGTTATTCACTTAAAAACACGATTTTCTTCACCGATTTCGATAGTGGATCGATTTTGAAGCAGTGAAATTTAGGTGCGAAAGTTAAAAGTTCATTTTTCAATGACCCCCTTGCTAGGCCCTTTGTACTCAATCGAACAAGAAAGATGGCAGACATGTGGCTAGCAAGTACCCCAAACAACTGCTTTATCCTCTTTCGTTTCTCTGGATATCAACAATCTAGTTATCTGAATAACATGCTAGATGATGAAAGTTGAATAAACTTTTTAATTTATGGCTCTAATGGATCTACAGGCAGAGAAATTCAAGATTTTGTAGCACAAGTCCTTCCCTGTTCTGCAAACCGCGTTTATAAAGGAATGTATGGGCAGAATACTGTATTTTTGACCATTTTCTCCGCTTTACGTTATTCACTTAAAAACACGATTTTCTTCACCGATTTCGATAGTGGATCCATTTTGAACCAGTGAAATTTAGGTGCGAAAGTTAAAAGTTTATTTTTCAATCACTCCCTTGCTAGGCCCTTTGTACTCAATCGAACAAGAAAGATGGCAGACAAGTGGCTAGCAAGTACCCCAAACAACTGCTTTATCCTCTTTCGTTTCTCTGGATATCAACGATCTAGCTAACTGAATAACATGATACATGATGAAAGTTGAATAAACTTTTTAATTTATGGCTCTAATGGATCTACAGGCAGAGAAATTCAAGATTTTGTAACACAAGTCCTTCCCTGTTCTGCAAACAGCGTTTATAAACGGAATGTATAGGCAAAATACTGTATTTTTGACCATTTTCTCCGCTTTACGTTATTCACTTAAAAACACGATTTTCTTCACCGATTTCGATAGTGGATCGATTTTGAACCAGTGAAATTTAGGTGCGAAAGTTAGAAGTTCATTTTTCAATGACCCCTTGCTAGGCCCTTTGTACTCAATCGAACAAGAAAGATGGCAGACAAGTGGCTAGCAAGTACACCAAACAACTGCTTTATCCTCTTTCGTTTCTCTGGATATTAACAATCTAGCTATCTGAATAACATGCTACATGATGAAAGTTGAATAAACTTTTTAATTTATGGCTCTAATGGATCTACAGGCAGAGAAATTCAAGATTTTATAGCACAAGTCCTTCCCTGTGCTGCAAACCGCGTTTATAAAGAAATGTATGGGCAGAATACTGTATTTTTGACCATTTTCTCCGCTTTACATTATTCACTTAAAAACATGATTTTCTTCACCGATTTCGATAGTGGATCGATTTTGAACAAGTGAAATTTAGGTGCGAAAGATTAGAAGTTCATTTTTCAATGACCCCCTTGCTAGGCCCTTTGTACTCAATCGAACAAGAAAGATGGCAGACAAGTGGCTAGCAAGTACACCAAACAACTGCTTTATCCTCTTTCGTTTCTCTGGATATCATTAATCTAGCTATCTGAATAACATGCTAGATAATGAAATTTGAATCAACTTTTTAATTTATGGCTCTTATGGATCTATAGGCAGAGAAATTTAAGATTTTGTAGCACAAGTCCTTCCCTGTTCTGCAAACCGCGTTTATAAAGGAATGTATAGGCAAAATACTGTATTTTTGACCATTTTCTCCGCGTTACGTTATTCACTTAAAAACACGATTTTCTTCACCGATTTCGATAGTGGATCGATTTTGAACCAGTGAAATTTAGGTGCGAAAGTTAAAAGTTTATTTTTCAATCACTCCCTTGCTAGGCCCTTTGTACTCAATCGAACAAGAAAGATGGCAGACAAGTGGCTAGCAAGTACCCCAAACAACTGCTTTATCCTCTTTCGTTTCTCTGGATATCAACGATCTAGCTAACTGAATAACATGATACATGATAAAAGTTGAATAAACTTTTTAATTTATGGCTCTAATGGATCTACAGGCAGAGAAATTCAAGATTTTGTAACACAAGTCCTTCCTTGTTCTGCAAACCGCGTTTATAAAGGAATGTATGGGCAGAATACTGTATTTTTGACCATTTTCTCCGCTTTACATTATTCACTTAAAAACACGATTTTCTTCACCGATTTCGATAGTGGATCCATTTTGAACCAGTGAAATTTAGGTGCGAAAGTTAAAAGTTTATTTTTCAATCACCTCCCTTGCTAGGCCCTTTGTACTCAATCGAACAAGAAAGATGGCAGACAAGTGGCTAGCAAGTACCCCAAACAACTGCTTTATCCTCTTTCGTTTCTCTGGATATCAACGATCTAGCTAACTGAATAACATGATACATGATGAAAGTTGAATAAACTTTTTAATTTATGGCTCTAATGGATCTACAGGCAGAGAAATTCAAGATTTTGTAACACAAGTCCTTCCCTGTTCTGCAAACAGCGTTTATAAAGGAATGTATAGGCAAAATACTGTATTTTTGACCATTTTCTCCGTTTACGTTATTCACTTAAAAACACGATTTTCTTCACCGATTTCGATAGCGGATCGATTTTGAACAAGTGAAATTTAGGTGCGAAAGTTAAAAGTTTATTTTTCAATCACTCCCTTGCTAGGCCCTTTGTACTCAATCGAACAAGAAAGATGGCAGACAAGTGGCTAGCAAGTACCCCAAACAACTGCTTTATCCTCTTTCGTTTCTCTGGATATCAACAATCTAGCTATCTGAATAACATGCTAGATAATGAAATTTGAATAAACTTTTTAATTTATGGCTCTTATGGATCTATAGGCAGAGAAATTCAAGATTTTGTAGCACAAGTCCTTCCCTGTTCTGCAAACCGCGTTTATAAAGGAATGTATAGACAAAATACTGTATTTTTGACCATTTTCTCCGTCTTTACGTATTCACTTAAAAACATGATTTTCTTCACCGATTTCGATAGTGGATCGATTTTGAACAAGTGAAATTTAGGTGCGAAAGTTAGAAGTTCATTTTTCAATGACCCCCTTGCTAGGCCCTTTGTACTCAATCGAACAAGAAAGATGGCAGACAAGTGGCTAGCAAGTACACCAAACAACTGCTTTATCCTCTTTCGTTTCTCTGGATATCAACAATCTAGCTATCTGAATAACATGCTAGATGATGAAAGTTGAATAAACTTTTTAATTTATGTCGCTTATGGATCTATAGGCAGAGAAATTTAAGATTTTGTAGCACAAGTCCTTCCCTGTTCTGCAAACCGCGTTTATAAAGGAATGTATGGGCAGAATACTGTATTTTTGACCATTTTCTCCGCTTTACGTTATTCACTTAAAAACACGATTTTCTTCACCGATTTTGATAGTGGATCGATTTTGAACCAGTGAAATTTAGGTGCGAAAGTTAAAAGTTCATTTTTCAATGACCCCCTTGCTAGGCCCTTTGTACTCAATCGAACAAGAAAGATGGCAGACAAGTGGCTAGCAAGTACCCCAAACAACTGCTTTATCCTCTTTCGTTTCTCTGGATATTAACAATCTAGTTATCTGAATAACATGCTAGATGATGAAAGTTGAATAAACTTTTTAATTTATGGCTCTAATGGATCTACAGGCAGAGAAATTCAAGATTTTGTAGCACAAGTCCTTCCCTGTTCTGCAAACCGCGTTTATAAAGCAATGTATGGGCAGAATACTGTATTTTTGACCATTTTCTCCGCTTTACGTTATTCACTTAAAAACACGATTTTCTTCACCGATTTCGATAGTGGATCCATTTTGAACCAGTGAAATTTAGGTGCGAAAGTTAAAAGTTTATTTTTCAATCACTCCCTTGCTAGGCCCTTTGTACTCAATCGAACAAGAAAGATGGCAGACAAGTGGCTAGCAAGTACCCCAAACAACTGCTTTATCCTCTTTCGTTTCTCTGGATATTAACAATCTAGTTATCTGAATAACATGCTAGATGATGAAAGTTGAATAAACTTTTTAATTTATGGCTCTAATGGATCTACAGGCAGAGAAATTCAAGATTTTGTAGCACAAGTCCTTCCCTGTTCTGCAAACCGCGTTTATAAAGGAATGTATGGGCAGAATACTGTATTTTTGACCATTTTCTCCGCGTTACGTTATTCACTTAAAAACACGATTTTCTTCACCGATTTCGATAGTGGATCGATTTTGAACAAGTGAAATTTAGGTGCGAAAGTTAAAAGTTCATTTTTCAATGACCCCCTTGCTAGGCCCTTTGTACTCAATCGAACAAGAAAGATGGCAGACAAGTGGCTAGCAAATACCCCAAACAACCGCTTTATCCTCTTTCGTTTCTCTGGATATCAACAATCTAGCTATCTGAATAACATGCTAGATGATGAAAGTTGAATAAACTTTTTAATTTATGGCTCTAATGGATCTACAGGCAGAGAAATTCAAGATTTTGTAGCACAAGTCCTTCCCTGTTCTGGAAACCGCGTTTATAAAGGAATGTATAGGCAAAATACTGTATTGATGACGATTTTCTCCGCTTTACGTTATTCACTTAAGAACACGATTTTGTTCACCGATTTCGATGGTGGATCGATTTTGAAAAGTGAATTTTAGGTACGAATGTCAGAAGGTTCATTTTTCAATGACCCCCTTGTCGGACAAAATAATTGACTTTTGCTCTCTTGGAGCTGGAAGAATCTAGTTTTGTCCTCCAGATGGAGGTGTATTTCAACAAACTGCAAGGGTGCTTAATAAATTATGTGAAGTAAATAAACTTTAAGTACACATTCTTTAAAACTGTTAACTCAAGTCTTTGTAAGTGTTATAATCATTACCTGATCTGACTTCTGTTGCATTTCTTTTGAGAAGTGATGTGGGATGTGGTATTCAATACCAGGTTTGAAGGAATGATAAGCTGGCATGTTTTTTTACTATCACCCTATACACAAGGGTGACAAAATGCTGGTATATTTGTTGGAGATCATCTTTGCTTGGTAGAATTTCGCCAACTTCCAAATCCCCAATTTTACGGCTCGGCATAACAGAGATCTTCCTTTGGCTGTACTCGGTTTTGGACTCCAAAGGCATGCAACCAATTCAATCTAATGATTTATTTTGACTGCTTTTGGTCTGGTGTCTTGCTTGCACTGTGAAGTCAACATTATCAGCCACTAGTCTGATGGGATGATGCAAAAGTAAAAATAAAATCAAACAATAAAATACAAATAGCTAATGTCCCAATATATAATAGGTCTTCTTTCCACTGAAGGACTTTTTCATTGAAGCCAGTTCCCAGTTTAGACTGCATTCGAATGCAAGAAGAATGGGAAATGCTGAGACCCAGATGAGAACACCTCTCCACCTCTTCTTTACCATTTCGGGTTTTCCTGAATTGCAAATTGCAAATAACATTTTAGCCAGCATGGGACAATTCTTGCAAAGACTATGGTACAACCCAGCATTTGTAACGTTTTTCACATCGGAAGTAGTGGCTTTCAGTTTACAGTCTGGGCTTTTTGAGAAAGCAACTACCTCCTTCATAGTTTGAAACATAGTTTCTGCTGAAATATGTTGCGGCTTTAATGCTTTAATTACACTCGCAGAGTGCTTAAGCTGCAGCTAAATAATTCTTGGTAGCACTCATGTTCAATCACTTTGCCAGACTTGAATCCATAATTCTTGGTAGCGATATTCTTTATGGCTTTAAATTCCTCCCTGTTGTCGCACTCATGTTCAATCACTTTGCCAGACTTGAATCCAACAAATATCTGCGTGGATGATAAAAAAACAAACAATTATTATGTGCTCATGAGTAAAATATGTTATGAATGAATGCCAATGTACACGTGATTCATAAATAAAATCTTTTTACATTATATCAAGCAAATATTCAGTACTAAATAAGACGAATAAAATCATAGAAAACAAACAAAGCATTTAGCACATCTATTTACTACCAAATTAACCTTTACGGGCTTTTAATTTAGTGCAAGCACTGCATGATTAAACGTTTGAGTTCGTTGAACTAACATAAGTTATAAGCTCTAGTGGCAGGATTGATGCGAATTTAATTCGCATATTTCCTCACCTTAACTTTAGTTCTTGTAGGTGAAAAATTAATCTGGGCTTTCATGCTTTCGTCCTTATTCAAAGGACGTTCGTTTGGCTCTTCCTCTTCATGAATAATTTGCTCGAAGGTAATAGACTTTCTTGCACGGGAACGCGGCTGTGTGGGAATATCTTGAACGTCTCCATTTACTTTAGCACGCTTCATCAAGGGAGAAATTCTGACTGGGAGATCCTGCCACAATTCTTTTTGCTGATCTATCAGGAGACGTAGCAATCTGATGATTTTCGTATTTTGTTTCGTATTTTGTCAAAGTGTTCAAAGTATACAGACAACGGACAGCCTGCCTTGCACAAGACATGCAAGACAAATCAGAAACATTGTCTTGTATTACTAAAGTTGTTCCAAGTTCTTGAAAAATATCATAAATCCTCACGGATTTTCGCTTCGGATCTACTAGGAGCTCCTTGTTTTTCAATTCAAAGACAATTGAGACCCTCGGCACTCTGGTGTTGAAGGCTATTAGTTTTTTTTCCGACAAAATCGACAAACAGGAGGCTTTGCCGCCTTCATCTTGCTTGGTTTAAGACTACGCGGGCTGTCAAACAAACGTGGAATATTTTCGCGCCAAACAGCGTGACCCTAGCGTGACCTTGCATATTAATTAGTTGGGGGCAAAACGGATTTCTCCAAGTGATGCGTACAGGCTCTCCCCTTCCCCTCTCCCTCTAACTTCCCTTCTTTCCTTCCCTCCCTAAGAGATTCTTGTTCACAGGCTACTCTACAGGTACTAGCGCATATATACTACTATCATTATAAGTACTATTATTGAGTACCTATAGCCAGAACATTTAGTGTTCACATACATCGTACCTACCAGCAATCTTGGACGGCTTTCGGGCTTTCGCCGGGTAAAGGTACCCGCGGGTAAGACTCTAGGGGAATCATTTTTCTTACCCTGAAGGCCCGCGAAAGTTCAATCTTTTACACTGGAAAAAATTATTGGATAACAGCATATGGCCATTTTCTTAAAACTATCAGCTAAGAACAAACACACCTAGAAATACAATTTTATGAAAAATGAGGAAAAAATAGGAGCCATATCCAATCGTATGGACCGAGCCAACGAGGATAATAAGACATTTATTATATGGCAAGGCATTGAAGAGCAGACAAATTAAAAGTAAATTAAAGATGTCCACAAATGAGAGCGCTAAGGGATTGATTTCCACAAAGAAATTTCCAGATAGAACAGGGCTGTCTGGTTTTTTATCCAACAACGTGGCAGAACGAATATTCAACCGCTTCAGTGATTTTTACCCATATTCCTTTCGGTCCAGTCGCGTAGGCTTGAGCCGGAAGAAGAGCCGGTCAACGACAACGCTTTTTGAACGGGAATGAATCTCTAAATGATGCTAAAATTATGTTTGGGCTACCTGTTTCGAGCATGAATTTGAAACGTCGGTTTTTTATGATCAGCGGTTAGTACCATTGTAATAAAGGCATAAATAAATCAGGTATGGCGGATATTGTAAGAAGTGCCTTTGGACCTCGATTATATCGCATTTATATCCAACATGAAAAAAGGGTAAGCTATTTCGTTACTACAGAATGATGAAAGACCATATAAGCTAGGTGTGTGTAAGATTTTATTTTATTTAGTCAACGCAAACCGGGTCAAATGTTTTTCCAAAATTGGTGACTTTCGCTTTCACTTGAACACCTACGGTGCATAAGTTTGTCTTCTTACAATATTAGTTTTAAGTTTTGTATTTTCGTGTCTTACTTGTACTGGTAGCTACGGAGTAGGGCGTACGATGCAAATGGGATGGAACAGTGCGGGGATGGCATTATCAAGGCAGTAAGTAAATTTTATTTCTTAAATAGAACGTTACTCACTAATCGACCAATATCCTTCGCATTCATTTATTATATTATTTGTAGTCAAGATACAGGTGTCAGGAGAAAAAGCTCAAAACAGATGGTTGACAATAGCTTTTGCATAACATACATATATATAGGCCTATAGAGATAAATTTTCAAGCGGAGTTTGTAGAAGCGGAGTTTTAAGATTTCAAACATTTAAAAGAACTCCTCTTTTTAATTTAGTTATTTTTCGTTAAGAGTATGATAAATCTAGTGCACTCATTGGTTACAATTCATGCCTTATGCCTCAGTGAATATGTTATTGGGAAATAATTTTGTCCCGTCGCTTGAAGACAAGCATCCCAGTAAATGTTTCCAAATATTCACTTTGCCTTCAGCAAATAATTGTAAATCATATCTTCTTGCTTACATATAGTGAGAATTAATTCTTCCTTTCATGCTTTTCAATGACATATTTTTATGTGGTAATTTAGGAATCCCTCGAAAAATCTTTGCACCTGCTATAAATACAGTACATGTCATTTCTTTATAGCTGTCCTATGCTTGGTCTATTTGTTACTACACATCACCGGCCTTAGTCTTCTATATGTTTAGAAAAGGTAATAAAAAATAAAAGTATTTTGTACTCATGGAAACTATAGTCCATGATTGCACTCGATAAGGGATTAGAAGGGGTTGGCTTGGCTAATAGGCCCTTTACGGCTCAGTAGTCATGTGCTAATTAATTCACTGAGAGCAAATGAATGAACATCTTGATTTCTATGGCTGAAATTACAGTATACTGGTGAGCAAACAAAATTTCTACGACCTGTTTCAAACGATCGTAATAAAACTGCATTTTATGACACACTGGTTACACATCGTTTCATTCAGTTATTTACAAGTAAATAAGAATCACCAATTTAAAATGAAACAAAAAACTTTGCTCACCAGTACAGACAGTTGACAGTTAACTGCAAAAGGCCTATTGAGTGAGGTTCTGGGAAAGAGTAAACAGAAGGAATTGATAATCAACCAACAATCAATATATTAAATGTTGAAAAAAGCACATCAAAATTAACAGGTTTCTGTATTGTGGCTTTGATTGGCTTAGTAACAGCAAAATTATAAGCAATCAAAAGCATCAAAAATTACAAAGAAATGTATATTAAGAGAGAATTTTTTTCGTATTCAACTAGTGAGCAGCCAAAACTATTTTCTCAAGGAAAGGCTAAAATCTTGTCATTCAGGAAGTCTAACTTGTTTGGAAGTGGAGATGACCGATGAAAGAGGAATCAAAGTGTTAATAACTCCAATCAAAAATTGGGATCAAAACTCATACTAAAGTCTAGTTTTTGGCATTTTTTGCCATAATTGCTCATTATTGAAAAAATCTATTAATTTTACTAGAGACAAGCATCCTAAGTTAAACCATACATTTCTTTGTAATTTTTGACATGTTTTGGAGGTTGCTACGCAAAAGGTATGAAACTCAAATTTCTTTGACCTCTTTCTTGTTATGGGCCCAGTTGTACAAAGGCCGTTGTACATAGCGCTGTCCGGCAGATAAATCCTTATCCAGTGGAAAAGTCGATGCTGTTTTCCAATGAATTTATCCACTAGATAGCTCTATCCAGGCTTCGTACATGTACAACTGGGCCCTGGTGTTTATTTTTTAAATAGGTTTTAACATTCTAAAAACTTTTTCCCAGTCCTCAACTCCTTTCTAAAGTGACCAATAATAGGGATTTCAATTTCATTCTAAAATTATATGCTGACGTTGCTTCTCAATTTCACATGAACATATCCTCACAACTTGCCGACACTGATAAAATATAATTTTGGTGGATGTACATGTACGGAATTGCCTTTGTCGACATCCACCAAAACCTACTTTGTTGCAATAGCAATGCAGGTAATGGTTTATGAAAAGAATTAAAAGGATCCAAAGAAAAAAATAATAAAAGGAAAATAATAAATAAATTTGATAAATAATAAATATATAATTTTTGTTTAGGTTTTTTCACTTCTGCTGGTTATGTATACCTGACTAAATGTATTGGTTCTGCATTAGTTATATTGATTGGAGCTTTCTGTATTAGAGGTATGTATAGTATATTATATGATGCATTAACCACACCTCCTCCATGACCTTCAAATTTTGTCGTACTCTAAAACAACCTCTGACCAGTCTAATCTAAGTCAGGGTATGGCTAATTCTCAGATTGAACCCTGAAACAACCTCTGGGCTGATCTAAGTCAGGGCATGGGTGACTTGCAGATCAAACCCTGAAACAACCTCTGGGCTGATCTAAATCAGGCCATGGCTAATTCTCAAATCGAACCCTGAAGCAACTTCTTGGCTGATCTAAGTAAGGGTATGGCTAACTCACAGATTGAATTGGAATCAAACACAATCCCCAAGAGGTGAGAGGCAAGCGTAATACTGCTATGCCACCCTAGAGGAAGATTAGAAGTGATAGGGAATGTTTGCAGAGGGCATGTTTGTTAGTTTCAGGGAATATTAGAGAATTTAAGAATTGCAAAATCTGTGAAGATGACATCAACTAGAAGTGTAAATATAAATATAACTTCACTTTAGGGAGTATAGTGCCCTCAATGTCTGCCTTAATCCTCTGTGGATGAATTGACTTTTAGAAATTGACCCTATTATTACTTGTCACGAAGAGGGATCAGTATTTGAATTGGATTTGATTTGATTTTCCTAGGTTTTGGTCGCTTTAACAATCAGGATTACAGAGCCTTCCTTGATATCCTTGTAGCAACTAAGGCCTCCAACACCGAAGAGAATAAGGTATAAATAAAGCCTTGTTTGAAAAACTGGCTTGGGATTCCTGTGATAAACATAACACAGGAACCCCAGCCATTGGTATACATCTTAAACAATTTTTTTTTGTGTGTGAATCTTTTAACAGAGAAAACTGCGCTTATACGATTTTGACTTTCATGACTGGCCAGCTGATTACAAATGGAATGAAACTCTCAAAAGGTAATAAAGTTATTAAGACTTAAGTTTTTATACAATTTATATATGCATAGCAATGGTGAGAGATGATGCATTCTGGATGCTTCGAGATACAGGAAAAAATAACTTTTTTTCTTTGGGGAGTGGGAAGCATTGGTATGTATTTGTATTTTAAGCTTGTTTTATTTGCACTTTGTTATAGCGGTTCAAACATCAGTCACCCTCCAGATGTTAGTATGGTCTCTCACTCCAGACAGAGGAGCTGGGCTTCAAAGATTTTTTCCTTTCCCTGTAGCATAATGAGGTATGAATAAAGATGCCTTAATCTGAAATTTATTTGAGTGGGCTACTAGTGGTAGCTGTCCCAGAAAAAATATGCTTATATTATTCCATTCCCATTCATCCATCCATCCATTCATTTATTCATTTATTTAACAGATCAAAAACAGTTTTCCGTGTTTGATACTCTGATCGAAACACACGTGATGCTTAGAGAACATGAGAGAAGCGTAGGAAACTAGGATGCGTAGCGGAGTGGTTTCCAGCTTCTCGAGTGTTCTCCCAACATCCCAAGTGTTTTTATCAGAGTATCAAACACTGAAGCTGTTTTTGATTTGTTTTATAAAATAACAAATACATAAAAAGATGGCAAAAAAGCAAATTTGAGTAAATTCTTCCTACATGCCGTCTTTTTCAAACTGTCCAAAGAGTGCGCATGATAGATTGAAATCTGACAGTTGCAATACTCACTTGCGCTAAAATGACAATAGCGTGTTTTGATACTCTCATCATAGAGAATGTAGTATCCCAATTATTGTATGATTAATTATTTAATTCATTCACAAATTGACTTATTGATTAATTAATCAATCTATTTATTTATTTATCCATTCATTCATTAATTTACATGATTGTTTGCATACTTTTCATTTAAGTTTAATTAAGAAATACATTATTGTTTATTCATTTATTTGTTTTCTTTCAGATACTTTGTCGCACATGCTGTTGGTAGGCCCATGATCTATCCTGGATCTGTTGGCCTTCTACAGGCTGGACTTTGTATGTACATGTACAAGGCTTATTTCATCCTTCTCCTTATCTGTCTCTCCATCCATCCATCCTTTTTCTATCCTACTTACCTGTTACATCCATCAATCTCATCCATCCCATCCCATCCTTGCATTCATAAGACACCATCTATCTATCCTTTAATCCACCCATCAGTTTTTGATACTTTTTTCCTCCCCATCTAATTCATTTGTTCATTCATTTGCTCTTTTTTCCTTCATTCATTCAACCATTCATTTGTCCTGTCCGTCCTTCCTTCCTTCCTTCCTTCCTTCCTTCTATTGTTTGTTCAAATCCTGATTAAATGATTGGTTTCTTGTTCTTTTAAGTTTTAATGTTTTTGTTTTCAGCTGAACCCCTTCTCAGTGGGAGAACAGTATTCCTAGAAAAGGTTATTTGTATTTATATTCTAGATAAAATAAAATAACTAAAGAAAAGAAACATCCTTCAATAATTGCTGAAAATATCATAGACTTGCCCCAAGTTAACCTCTCTTGTTGGAGCTAAGCGATAATTCTTCAAGCGTAGCAAGTAATTACAAAGTTGCAAGAGGTTGAGGTCACTTGCCAGTTAAGACACAAAGGGCAGCAGACTTTGTGAAGTCTAAGAATGTTATTGGCCCAGTTTTTATTGTTTTTAGATGACAATTGTTCTGATTTTTTTCTCTTGTATTAAGGGAGGAAGGAGAGCCAAGCTTGTTGCAGCTGATGGGAATGAGATTGATTCATTGTTTATGGATAAAAGAAAGCATGATGAAGATAACAATGGAAATACTCTGGTAAGTCATTACTTTACTTTCAGATCAAGAGGACAGAGCATCAATTTTTATTCCTTTTTTTTTTTTGTTACTTTGTTTCTTTATTCATTTACTTTTTTCATTGTTTTCTTTCTTCTTATTGTTTGTTTGTGACTCCAACGGGTCGGGTCGCTGGTTCGAGCCATGGGGTCATCACATCTGAATTGAGTTTGTTTGATGTGTTGTTCTCTCCTATGCTATGAGGGTTTTCTCTGGGTTCTCCGGTTTCCTCCCTCCATAAAAATCAACATGTGAGTTGACAGTTGCAATACTCACGCACGCTAAAATGATGATAATGTTTTGATGCTCTCATCAAACATGGTTTTCGACCAATCATAACACGCGTAGTATCCCAATTATTTCATAAATTCATTTTAATGAGTTTTTATTTCATCTCTTAGGTCATTGCTTGTGAAGGGAATGCTGGATTTTATGAACTTGGTCTCATTTCAACACCTTTGAAAGGTAATGTTGTTGAATTTGATGATTTTCTTTTCAAGACTTGATTTAATTATTTTGGAACAAACAAAAATTATGAAGCACTCCTCTTTTTCATTCAGTAAATACAACTGTGATCCTTGGACTGTCAGTCAGTGTTAATGTTTTGAAAAGCCATCAAAACTTGTCAATTATTTATAAAATGATATTTAAAACCAACAAGCGAATAATTCCTCTTTTTTATTAGGTAAATACCACAGTGAAATCTTTGGACAATGTTAAATAATGTTTTTTTTTTTAAATAACTGTTATAAATCTCACATTTTGATTGGTTGGGAGTGCATGCTGTATGAGAGCACACAGCACATATGCGCCCTTTGCATTTTATAAAAGATTTAAAAAGTTGCTTGCTGTGCTGTGTGGAGTTATAAAGCACTTGCTGATCAGCAGAACACTCAAGAAGTGTCGAGAAGCGCACCGCTACACTCTCTTGTTCTGCCGATCCCTGCTTGATTTATAACTGCACACAGCACATGCACATGTTTTCTGTTTCTTCAGAATCCCACTATAAATTTCACTTTTTTTCAGCTGGGTATTCTGTTCTTGGTTGGAACCACCCAGGCTTTGCTGGGAGCACGGTAGGTAAATAGATCATAAATGATGATAAAGGAGTGAATTGAGACACAGGTGGAGTGCACATCTGATGCACAGCCTGTCATCACTGTCAAAGGTTCAGTTTAGAAGAAAAGAAAACAAAGCACACCTTCAACATTACAAACACTTTGAAATCCCACAGACATTCACAGAAAAACATTAAACCTACCATGAAAAATTGAAGCTAACCCTGAACAACAGAGAAAATGAAACTGGACTTGCAGGAGTGTTTTTATACCCGATAGAACACGATCTGCGAGTTTATTGAATGGCTTAAAAAACTGATGATGTATGTTCTCATATTGTACTGAATTCTTTACGAAATGAACCAAGTTTGATAAAGAAAATCCAAGTTAAAGTTTATGCAAATGAAGACAAATCTATATCAGATATAAAATCACCTTCACGGTCATAATTTCTATTTCTATGAATTATTAATTGTTTTTTAAAATTTTGTTTGTTGCTTGTTTTAGGGTCTACCATTCCCTGAAGCCGAGAAGAATGCCATGGATGTTGTAATACAGTATGCCATCAATGAACTAGGTTTTAAACAAGAGAATATAGTACTGTATGCCTGGTCAATAGGTTAGTATTAACCGGTGGCAGATTCAGAATGATTTCACTGTTACTTAGAAAGGCATCACATAGCAGCCTTTTTTTGTATTACAATTTGAAGGTTTTTCTGAAGTAGTTAGAGACATTCTGAAACACACAATGGACCATATCCACTTGGGGATAAAGTCTTTCCACTTCAGACCATGTGTCATTCTCTCGAAAATAAGATTTATTAACAAATTGTATCCATAATTGTGTGCTTTCTCATGCCCAACTGTCAAAAATGACAGAGTCTAAAATTGGTAAACATCACTTCCAAGTGAATTTCTTACATGTGGCGACACGAGTGAAAAACGTCTGCGCATGCTCTGAGTCCGTATGCAAATTAGTCAATACATATGTAAATTTGGTTTTCAAACAAGCCTAATATATTGGACTTCACAAAATGCCAAAACTTAGTGTCCATGCTTGAAACTTAAGGCTAATTCTTTCATATTGTGTTTGTTAATACAGTATCTTGGTCTGGTAAAAGTATACTCTCGAACCTTTTAGTATACTTGTAGAAAACAAGCATTTATTTTCTCACTCAAACTCTTCAAAATTCTTAGAAAGCGTGCTAAAATGCATGCATGCGCAAACGTTTTTCTTTAGTGTCACATGTGAATTCCTCAGACCCTCTTTCCCTTAGAAATTCCCTTGTCCCTTTTAAGGAAGGGTGGGGAGGGTAGGTGTATGGACATTTTTTACATTCTTGTAACATTTTGTGCTGGTACTTTTTCCAGGTGGATATGTAGCAGCATGGGCTGGTATGACCTATCCCAACATAGGAGGCATGGTAAGGATTTTTACGTGTAGCAGGATTGTCTCACGGTTCCACAGCCTATCCCAATTTGGAGGCATAACACTAACGCACTAACAAATCACTCATGATTGTAAGCTGCACGGCTGCTACTAGCGCCTTAATATGCAGCCCGTAAAGTCCTCCACTGGTCATGATTGTGAAGCGCATTAAGACAATGTGATAATGCGCTATTAAAGAACCCCATTATTATTATTATTAACATAGGTGGTGTATGCCCCTAAGGCATCTCACCAATTCAAGGCTTTGTTGCTAGGGGTCTGTGGATCAAGCCCCGTGTGCGATACCTAGTGCGTGAGTTTGCTCAATGCGTTCTTTCCTGAGGTTCTTTGCTGTGTCCTCCAGGGTTTTCCTACCTCCTTAAAAATGAACAATTTTAATACCAATTCGATATCAGAATTATATTTATTATTTATTTATTTATAGATTATAAGATATCAGAATCAGTTGCCATATATTAAATACTCTATTGTGTTATCTTTCCCACAGGTTCTTGATGCTACGTTTGATGATATCGTCCCCTTGGCACAAAGTAAAATGCCAGAATCTCTATGTAAGTCAGAATGAATGAACAGCTTAATTGTTGAATTGACAAGTGAATATATGAATGAATGAATGAATGTTTTAGATAGATGGATGGATGGATGGAAGAATCGATAGATGGACAAATTGATGGATGGAGGATGGACAGAGGATAAATGAAAGAATGGTACATGGATGTAGAAATGGAAGATGAATGTATAAATGATGAAATGGATAGATAATTAAATACATGAGTTAATAAATGAATATATAGGTGGGTGAAAGTAGGAAAGTAGGAAGAAAGAAGGGAAGAAGGAAGAACGAAAGAACGAAAGAAAGAAATGATTGACTTTTTTCCAGTGGAAAAAAGTTTATTGTCATCATCATCATCAGCAGCAGCAGCATCATCATCAGCAGCATCATCATCATCATCAGCAGCAGCAGCAGCAGCATCATCATCATCAGCAGCAGCAGTATCAACAGCATCATCATCAGCAGCAGTAGCAGCATCATCAGCAGCAGCATCATCAGCAGCAGCATCATCATCATCATCACCATCAGCAGCAGTATCAACAGCATCATCAGCAGCAGCAGCAGTAGCAGCATCATCATCATCAGCAGCAGTATCAACAGCATCATCATCAGCAGCAGCAGCAGCATCATCAGCAGCAGCAGCAGCATCATAATCATCATCAGCAGCATCATCAGCAGCAGCAGCAGCATTATGATCAATTAAAATATCATAATATATAATTTATGTTTTTTTTCTTTCCTTGTTCCAGGTGGCTTCGTAACCAGTGTCATCAAGGAATATTTTCATCTTGAAAACGGCAAGTATGCCAGTAGGTAAGTACAGATTTATTCGTGTGAGTAGAGTTATTTGTTGGTTCTCTCCTGTGCTTCGAGGGTTTTTCCTCCGGGTTCTCCGTTTTTTCCTCCCTCCACGAAAATCAACTTCTAAATTCTAATTCGATATATTAGCTTCCTTATCAATTGGGTTGCAAAACCTATTGGAGTGTTAGATGCCTAAAATCACTGAATGAATTTTCACATCAAGGGTTCCCGCCGACCAGTAAAAGTCAGGGAAATCTATAAATTTTCCATTTTTTTTTTCAGGTATCCTGGTCCACTGTTGATCATCAGGAGAATGAGAGATGAAATCATTGCATTAGAGTAAGCACTTGCAATCAGTATCACGATACTCCTATACAAGAGAGTCGCCAATATTAAACGGTATCGTAGGCTTAGAATTGCCTTGTTATAGAAGAATCGCGATACAAGACCTACTACTCCTTTGACTTTATTGCTACCAAGGTGGATGGCTCATCATTAATAACTCACAAATCACTATATAAATAACAAATCACTAAATTCATTGACCTCTTGTTTCATAGCCTTACGTATTATTTTTGTCTTTAGCGAAGGCGTAGCTGCTACCAACCTGGGGAATGTTCTGCTCAAGAGAATCATCAAACAAAGGTAAACTTGAACCTTACGAACTCTACCCTACTCATCTGTGATGTGTAGTCCAGGAATTGAACCTGTGACCTAAGAGGTACGAGGCGAGAGTACTACCGACACCTTCAGGACATTGCCTGGTGTCTGCTAAAGGTATTGCAGGATGATCAATCTTTTAATCCAGATTTTTTGTTTACCATTTCTTCGTCCAGGTACCCCAATCTTCTTGATGTAGAGAATGAAGTAATACTGGACGAGTACTTGGCTGCCCCTGATCATTCTACTAAAGGTAAGAACGTAATCTCGCGTGCTGTTTGCATTGAGTGCAGTGACGGTTCAGATACCGACCATTCTCATTTGATAACCAGTAGTCATGCATGTTGTGATTGGCTTATTGGTAAAAGTTTAAGGTGCTGCATTGGTGCATTTTTTTTCTAACAGTGGAACTTGTTCATTTTCAGTTGGACTTTTTGAAAGTATGAGTATTAACGTGAAGGAATGTAACACAATCGTAAAGAAATACGTTCAGCAGCACGGCACACGCTTTCCAAGCCAGCTGGGTAAGTCACGTGTTCTTGAGGACTCAATTGAGCTGAGTCACGCGGTGTAGAAGGCTCGAATAGAGGCTTTGCACCATCACGTGATGGCATCTGGGACAGGAATCAAAAACATTTGGGTCTTTTACTCCCAGGGAAACTGAGTTATATCTCAATAAAATCAGATTAGACTAGATTCAGTTGTTCCTACGTCCTGCCATGGTGCAAAGCTTCCATAGAGGCCTTAAAAATTTAATACAAACAATGTTTTTCTTACTTGGACAGGACATGACCTGCCAAGGGAGAAGAGAGTCAGCCTTCTCATGTTTATTGTAAGTCAATTTTCTTGTCAGTAGTACATTATGGTTCATTTATTTGTCTGTCCATCCATGAAGTCGCCAGTCTTTCCATTCCTCTGTCTGTCTTTCTGTCTGTCTATCCTTCCATCTCTAAACCTCTATGTCTCTCCGTCCATCCGACTAACCTTTTCTCCATCTCTCCATGCTTCTTTCTGTCTGTCTGCCCGTCTTGTCTATCCATCTCTTTGTCTGTCTGTCCTTCTACCCATCTTTCCATGCCTCTGTATGTCTGTCTGTCCGTCTTCTTGTCTCTCCATCCTTCTGTCAGGCTTTCCTTCCACCCATCTCTCCATTCCTCTGTCTGTCTGTCTTGCCGTCTTCTTGTCTCTCCATCCCTCTGTCTGTCTGTCCTTCTACCCGTCTTTCCATTTTTCTGCCTGTCTGTCTGTCCTCTAATATATTTTCATGGTTTTGTGTGTCAGGTTATTCAATACCTAATGGACTTTGATGCCGCGCATTGTATTCCTCTTCCTTCTACAGACTTCCGTCTGCCCTGGAATATGTCCGACCAGGCATAGTTTGTTTTGTTTTTACTACATTTGGTCAACCTGAGAGCTTAAGTAATCATCCCTTCAATAACTATCCCTAGGGCTACACAATCAGTCAGTTATTACTCAACGATAAATCCCCTTGATACCATTAAGCGATGGACAGCCGTAGTTAGGGTAACAGTCGCATAGCAACGGCTATTTTTTTTGCGTTCTGATTAGTTTGGAGCGCGTGCTTTATGAGAGCATATTGCACGCGCGCGCACTTTCCGTTGCGTCATTCCTATCTATTATTGTAATTTGTATTTTATAAAAGAAATAAAACACTTGCTTGCTGTGCTGTGTGTAGTTATAAAGCACTTGGGGATTGGCAGAACACTCGAGAAGTGTCAAGAAGCACTCCGCTACTCGTCGTGCTTCCCTAACACTTCTCTCGTGTTCTGGCAACCCCCACGTGCTTTATGACAGCACACAGCACGCGCGCGCGTTTTCTATTTCTTCAATGAAACGATGTAAGGATTAAACCTCCTTGGTTTCTTACACACCCAGACCAGGGTTTTGAGTTAGTATGGTAGCAGTTGCATAGCAACTGCTTCGAAATCTGACTCTAACGTAGCACTCATTGGTCTGCTTGGCGTGTCAGTGTTGTCTGGGCCTCCCAGAGGGGTTCCTCCCTATGAAAACCTAACCAGCTTAAGTCGAATTCGACCGTTTGAGCTAGCCAGACTCGGTTTTAGGCTTTGATCTATAAGTTAACCGTGCCCTGACTTAAGGGTATCGATAAAATCATAAGAGCTTTCAACTGCTAGACTTTTATCAGTTAGTATTTAATATCACGCCTCAAGCTGTGCGTATGATAGCTTGTCAGAATGAAAGTAGCGAATGGAAAATAAAATCGACTACAAATTCTGTTATGCGTAAAATAAAATAACCAGTCCATCATATTTATGTAACTTCATAGAAACGAGAATAATACACCAGGGAATGGTGTGATTTAAACTGATTAGAGAGGTAAAAATATTTTCCACCAATATTCCAGTTTCAATTTCTCTGTTGTTCAGGGTTAGCCCCAACTTTGTGTAGAATACTTTTTTTATGAACGTCCATGGAATTTCAAAGTGTTTGTATTGTTGAAGTTGTGCACGCTTTACTTTACCGTTGGTATTTGTGAATATTTAGACTGATTTGAGGCTATAATATCTGAGTAAATGAGTCTGTAATTAAGGAACACAGCGGTAATTCGGGAGTCCATATTTGAAGAAAACTTCTGTACAATGAAACTAGATCTCTGCTTAGAAGAGATAAAATTTTACCTCACTATATGTGGTTTGCAATCATTTCCAGTAAAATGAAGTTAAGAAATACGTGGGCATTACCACCGATGAACGCAACGGGTAAGCCAATTCAACCAACATGGCTGCGCGCGCTTAGAAAACCATTGTTTGAAATTTCTGTTTCAAGTTCTGAATATTTTTTGTTTCGTGTCTCACCAGTATTGTATTGTCTCGATAGGGGGAATTCTGTGGTCGTTTGGCCCCAACAAGCCCCTCCTATCTCATTAACTCACTAACAAGATCACCTCATCTATCAACAAATATAAGTTGTATCGCGCGCCTTATTGATGTCGACTTAGTAGAGTATTTCACTTCCTCAGATACTCAGGAAAAATTATTTATCATATCTGGTCACCTAGCGTAGATTGAAGGCATACAAAATAACAGAAACCGCGAGTCAGAATTCAACCTTTTGCCCGGCAAAATGCACGATTTGACATTCATTCATTATTAGGATATGTCCTTTCTGTACCAATCAGAGCACTCTATAAAGAGTCTCTGAACTGGCGCAATTCAATTCTCAGTATCTATATGAGCATTTAGCTATTAGCAGTCCTTTAAATGTTAACAATTTACAATCGTTGAACATGGAAACGTTAGAACTATCCTGTCGAATCATCAAATCCGTTCTTCATCCGAGTAACGCAAACAAATAGGTAACTTTAACAAAGGAGCGCACATTTGGGAAACGAGATTTACGTAGCGATAGTGAATTCGCGTCTCTAGACTCTTTGGGGTTTCGGGATCGATTCCCTGACGACATCACATGCGGAATAGGGTTTGCTAGGTTATGTAAGGTCTCTTTCTTTTGAAGGTTTTTCTCTGGCTTTCCTCCCTATGCAAAATATATTATTACAAGCCTAATTCCGATTCCATCATTGAAAATTAATTTTCAGGATAGCGATAAAATACAAGAATTTTTAATTTCGTGTGACTGTTAAAGATGATATACCTGATTATGGAGTAATCATCAAATCCTGACTCACTTTTATCATCAGTGAACGCTCAGCGCAGTTACGCGTAAACACGTAAACTCCATTACAATCGATTTGTAGAAAACGCGCACAATAAAGAACACAGCTTTTAATTTGGACTGTTAAAGCGCATTATACGAGTGAGCGCGTAGCCTGTTTATGAAGAAACCATCAAATCGCTCGCTCCTCGCATTACTAAACTCTCAGTGCAGTTCATTAAACGTACCGTTCATCAGGAAGCACGTACAAGGAACGTACACGTACGAGTGCGCGGCGTCCCTATGAAAGACTCTGCGGTTTTTGGCTCCGCCTATGTGATTAAAAAAATCTTACCGAGTAATCAATTCACAATCCATCTTCAAGAAATCTGTCAAAGACGCGGTCATAAACGATGGGTAAAATTTTAGAAATGTCGCTGCTGGGATCCTTTGAGAACATCCGATGTTCGTAATGTATAACCCAGAAGTGTGATTTGATTACGAAAATTTGGCCAATTGCTGGTATTCAAGATCGGTTTTGGTGGTCACTTTTAGGTAGCTTGATATACAGATTTTTTAAAGTCCCTGGAATAAGATAACACGAAGAGTTATTTTCAATTTCTAAAGCAAACATAGGTAAAAGCGCAAAGTACAAAATATGGGCAGATTGTTCTTTGAAAATCTATTTTATTTCTCAGTAAGAGTAAAATATAAGTGTTTTTTGCTTGATTCGTAAAATCGCAGGGATATAAGATTATTACCTCTTCAAAGAAGATTTTTTCTAGCGGTTCTCAACGGCTAAAGCGCTTAACACTGTAATTATCTTGACCTAGGTTGACTTTACACATATCTATGGTAGTCAAAAATGACAGGCGAGTTGTACTAGCTTTGCAATAGTCAGCGTTCTCAAGTAATTTGTGTAAAAGAAGGCGGTAGCGCTTTCGTTGAGAACAAGAACTATTGGGCGGAATCCACGATCAGAAGATCCTATGTATCGACAACCCCTTGTGAAAAAGAGCCGCTAGCTAGTTATTTTTACTGATAGCAACAACAAAACAAAACAAAACAAAAACGCAATCGGTACGGTACGATATGCCATAAATGGCTTCTCATTGTGTTCGTATGAATTCATCCAAAAATGGCGCATAGTTCGTCAGTAAAATACGGTACGATTACAGACGACTACGAATATTTCGTATCTTTTCCTACTGAGTCAACTGGTCGACTATATCTACTAAACGCAAACATCCTTGGCTGTGGATGGTGAACAAAACGCTTCTTTCTACTCCATTTCATTAAAGCTGTAGCATATGCGCGCAAACAAGCGAGTATCAAATAGATATTTCAAAAAATCCTTGCGATTGTAGATCTGGCTATAATTTCTCGATAATTGACCAAAACTGCTCCGATAGCCCAACGACTTGTACGCTTTAACACTTTATAATTGAACGAGAAGGTGTTAATTGAATTGACACTCTCTCAGTGGAGGGGACAATGTTGAAGGTCCCCCTGAAGGTTGTCATTAGATTAGAAACCCCCCAAGAAAAGGGAAACTCAAACTATTAATGTACCTGACATATATCCCGCTGTACTAACGTTCTCGCGTCAGTACGAATGTAACCTGGGATAATTTTTTTGTGTAATTTTGTAATTGAAGCAAGATGAGAAAAAAAAAGTTCATCCAGGAAAAGTTGTAATGGGAATGGATATTTTTGGTCGTGCCGCATTTTCAAGTTGACGTTATAGAGAAAATATATTTAAAAATTGTCTTGTCTTTATTTGTAAGATTGAAGCGAGCGCGTTAAGTAGAACAATATGTACTGTTTTCATGAGAGTGGGAAACGATACGGTAGATTTGTAGCCATACTGTAGCAAGGCTCCATCGTACTGTTGCCGTGTCTATATCTACGCCTTGTGACAGGATAATTTACTCAAGAACACTGAGACCCCATTTCAATGTTTACTGTATATCGTTTGGCGTATACCGTATGCATGATGGAAGTCAGTACCGGATAGTTTCTTGCTCATTGAACATGCTATTCTCGGTGTGTTTTTCCCCCCACTTGAGGAATCGGGAGACGATTGCGTTATCGGAACCAATCCTTTGACATGAATGCAAACAAACAACAGAAGCAATTGGTTTTACAGATAACAAACAAGTCGCATACCGGAGAACCCACACTGACACCATCTGTTGGAAACTAACCCTTAACATACCCTACAACCTTTAAAAACACTCCCAATCACCCATCCTAACAACACAACCAACTGAAAAACCTACCTTACCAATAACATGAAAATATCTAACGATTTTAAAGGTTTAATGTTGTTCGTTTCATTACTGGGCAATAACTAAGAGTATGAACCGACAAGAAATATCGTATTATATTACTAACCTCCCTTCTAAGCTCCGCCTCTGTGATTAACGTAAATGGGTTAACTCGTTGAATCATTTCCGTCGTGGTTCGCAATTGTCTATGAATAGTAGATACGTTTGGGAAGTGACAGAACTGTTTGTTGTCCTACCATTCGATTGTAAGCCAGTATAAAGTCGCTCATCATTTCAGGTAATTCACAGAAGAGTGTGCACGGACTGCCTAACAAGTGGTTAGAATACAAATTGTTTTAACAACGGTGTCCAAGAGAACGACGCCTCTGGTTCTTGGAGACCAATTCGTTGGGAATCACAAAGCAACTTAAAGCAAAGGCAAGTCTTATCTTTTTAAGGAGAGGGTTTTTTTGTAAGTGTTAAGAAGGATGTAGGGGACTTGAGAGGTGTTTGTGAACTGTTGGTTGGCGAGATAATCTAGTAAGTAAGGAAATTCCTTTGTACTATTTGTTCATGTTGGGTAATTTCTTAAGTTCAAAATCAACTTGGTTTACCGCCGGACAGTCCGCTTGATTATATATAAATGTACTAAGCTACTTGGTTGTAGCAACCTTTGCAACCTTTCGTCTTTTTTTTTCCAACTCCAAACCTTGAAATGTTGTCGATGCCAAACAACCTCATCTGGGCTCATCATGCAGTGATCAAAGTCAGGGCAGGACCAATTCTCAGATTGAACCCTGGAAATACCTACGATCTGATCGAAGTCGGGGCACGGCTAATTCACATGTGGAATTGGATTTTGTGGAGGGAGGAAAACCAGAGAATATAGTTTAAGAAAAACTCTAGAATCAAGGAAAAAGCTCGACAAACTCTGCTAACACGTGATCGATGGCGAGTACAACTGAGAATCGAAATAACAGATATGTTAAGAAAAATATACCTCATTATTAATACCCTTGGCTTTTAAAAAGGAATGTCTTTTGAATTCTTCTGCAACAAATAGTGCATTAATGTGTTACTAAACTTAAACGGCCAAAAGTAAAGAAATAGAGTTAAAGAAAAATATCCTACTAAACGAAAAACAATAGTTATCATATGTGAATACGACATGCCGTAACAGGGCCGTAACATTGAAATGGCTTCTCACAAGATTTTTTCCGTAGCACGAACACGATACGACACACCTTAACATTGAAATGGCTTTCCAATGTCTTCCAGTAATTCATCCAATCACGTCGCGTATTTACGCTACATTACAGCTTCGAGTTTACCGTATCATTTCCCACTCATACGAAAATTACTCTACTAGTCAGTACTCGTTTCAAATCATGCGCGCCTATGTATATTGTCGATGCTGCAAGCCTATTCTCTCAACAGCCTTCATCAGCCCCCGCTTTATACTAATAGTTGGCCCAAACACGACCTTTGGTCATCAGTATAAGGGTGCTAACTCGATCTTTTAATCTGCTATACCTTAAGACCGCTAAGTATGCTAGTGTCGTGAAAGATTCTGTTGTTTACAAGGTTTCGGCATCTCCAGCGCACACTTCTCGCTATTTTACAAGTCTTCACGTTACATTCTTTAGGGGACCTTTTCGTAATGGCGTGGTGTTAACCTCATCTTGTAACCTACACGAGCACAAGGTGTTTCCGTTCTGCGCGCTCAGTTAGTATATTTTTCTTAGTCGCTCTGGTGCCTGTTGTACGAGAAGGCCGAATAGCGCTATCCACAAGACAAATCCTTATCCAGCAGATAAAGCCTATACAAACTAATTCCATCTTTGATGCTCTATATAATGTTTACTTAAATTCAATACACTGGATCCTGAATTATCAATCACCCTCTTGAATGAGGAGAGAAATATTTTAAGATTAAAATCTGCGCATACCACAACAGTTTGAGGGAATTTACTTGTCTTGGAATTTACTTGTCTTGTCTTTACTTGTCAGGGGAGCATAAAAGACACTTGTCCGACTGAAGTGAGGGCAACCAAACACAACAATTCATTTTTTATGTCTAGAAGAACATGATTCATAGGGTCTTGAGTAATAAAACGATACGCAGCGTGTTGATTCTTTCCTGTGCTTCGAGGGATGATTTTCTCCTTCTCTTTCGCCCTCCGTCCTAACTTTAGTGCTTTATAGTCATGAATCTCTGGCTCGGGAGACTCCGGAATCACTTTCTGGATGTTCAACGATATATTATTTATGTAATAAAAAGCAAAAAAAATTTTCCATTTAAAAATGAACGACAGTCAAAACCGTATAGTCTATTTTCAGATTTGCTTGTTAGCACTTGTAATGCTTTCAATGTAATACTTCGAGATGATAGTCTGGAGATGAGAGCAGTGCTGATGCACACGCTGTCCGGACCCCCTTAGCAAACATTTCCTAGCTAACTGACATTTTCTAGCTAAACAACATAAGGTCGGATCTAAAGAAATAATACCATGATATTAGTACGGTTAGGCACAACAGAACTACATGAGAAATATTAAAAGCTGACAAATTGAACCAAGAGTCCTGTTGCCGATCTATTGATGGATAATCCGAGGTGCTTCAGAGATGACAATCCAATTGGAGTGCTTCAGTGATTGATAAAACAGAAAGAGTGTACCCACTTCGAACGAGATTGAAATTAAAAAAAAAAAACGACACCGAAATAGCAGTTAAAGTTTTATTCGAGCATTAGGCAGCTTTTATTGGTGTTCTTTTATTCTTTCTTTTTTCTTTATTTCTTTTATATATATTTTATTATATCCCATTTCTCGTTTATTTCTGCGACGCTGAGGGTCAAGGGAATCGACCCGGGGTTGTACGACCTCTACTTGGCTCATGATGCCAACCAAACTTTGCTCGGCAGACAGAGGGAAACGAATGGACGAAGGAGAGAAAACTGTGAGAGGGAAAAGAATAAACAAGAGGGTGGGAAGAAAAGAAAAAGAAAGGAAGGAAGAAAGAGAAAGAAACAAAAAAAGGATCTAGGAAGAATGAATCAATAAAGAAAGAAAGGAAAGAAAGAAAGAAAGAAAGAATAAACGAATGAATGAATCGAAGAGAGAGAAAGAATAAAGAGCAACAAGAAAACGAGAAAGAAAAGAAACCAAGGTAGAAAAGCTAAACGTAAAAGAAAAAAAAAAAATCGATGCGAAAGCCATATTGTACATGGATTTAGCTCGAATCTAAGTCGATTAAAATTGAATTACACTACGAGTCAATCGCGGTACAAATTGTTTATTAAAGGAATCAAAGAGGCACTTAGATCTACTTTAACTCCAAACAATCCGCTACATGATATATTATGAACCCACTACGAGACAGGGCACGCCTGCATGCAACCTTAGAACTTTGTGTACTTCAATCAATACAATAACTACCAAAACTTTAAATATAGCCATGGCCCCTGAAAAGAAAGAATGCGGTCACTTAAAGTTCTACTCTCTTCCTTCCCTTTTACTATTTCCCTTCTATTTCATAAACATTTCTTTTCCTTTCGCTGTTACGCGTGTAAGGACGTAGTTTCGATGCTCAAAAATCCAGAAGGAAGATTTCGCCTTAGGGTTCTTCTTTGTGGTATAAATTCAGTGACCTTCGCGTCACCCGCTTTGTAATACTTGATGCAAGTTTGTAAGATAGATAATTTTGGTGTCCATGTAATCTGGCCCACTTCGACCTCAGCCATGCCCTTCCTTTCAGTACTCTATAAATCTCCAGCATTTCCTCTCCTGTCGTCTGCTGTCAATCTAAAAAGACATTAACCAACATCTCATAAACCCCCGAATGCTTTAGCTTTCCTTCGGCTTGTGAACTCTTTAATCGGGTGGGAATCAAACGTTTTTTTAAGAGTTTGCTTTTAGTGTTTTAAGAAATGGCCTAGAGTTTGCGTCCATATAGAGGAATATAGATTCTATTTAGACTCGAGGGAGGGCTTCGATTGTAATGTGATACGTTTGGTGATCTGGATGAAACGCTAAACAGGCTCTGATTTTTCCTGCGCGCTCTCTAAATTTTTAATGGGGTATTAATTCTACGTTTAATAGGAATAAATGTTGGCATACAATTGAAAGTGAAATAGAGGAAGAATTTGTACAAATCTAAAAATTGCGGTCTCAAAGTCTGGCTGTCGCGCAGGGGGGAACGGAAGACTGGAGTGAAATGCCATTAAAATTGCGGTCAATAACTTTGAATCCTACGATCTGATTGGCTAAGACGCATCAAAGCTCGTCCTCTAATCAAACAGTTTCATAAGATCCTAAACTGCGATAGCACTTCAAGTTTGCAAGGTTTTAGCACGGTGTTAGTGTGCAGTGAGTGTAGTTTCATTGGAGGTCAAAAACGCCCTGACGGGACCATGCAATCTTAAGATTTCGCTATCTCTCTCGAGTTTATGAAGGTATTAGGTCAGAAGGTCTGGTGCTAACTAGACTTAGCTGTCAAATCTGTGTAAGATTAAGTTCACATCTCAACATGACACTATACAATGGACTTGTTGACATGACAGGTCTACGACAAACACTCCTTTCTGGAAAGGACAACTTACCGGCTTGCTCAGCTATCATTCAACCCACATGCCGACACAGTCGGTAGGATTTGTTAACTCGACAAGCGCTCAAGTTTGTTTATGTTCTTCATTCCAGGATTTTTGGATTTAAACGGATTCTAAAGGGTCTGGACTACTAGCCATGGCCTGGATGAAGCTTTTCTCGATATTTCTGATAATTCTACAATGTTTTCAAGGTAAGAATGATATCTTTTGACTTGTGTAATTTGAGAATACCAAGGTTGGAAGTGATCCTCTAGCTGTGGTGAACTTTTCAAATCTCGAATGATTTATGCGAAAATTCCTTCGCTTGAGGTCGCTCGGAGCATAAATCAAAAGTGATTTACGACTTTTTGGCAGATACTAATAGTTCACTAAATTGTACAAGTATTAGAAGATAAATCCCGTAGAGAGGTTCTCTCCCAAGTGTGTTAGTTAGAGACTCGATAAAACTTAGCGCGCGCGTCGCTTGCGCTTTCAATAAATGTAGATTTCTCAGTTTCGAGCACTTTTTTTTCTAGTTTGTTGAATCTTGAACTCACTAGACAAAACACTGTTTAACCACGTACTTGATACGAATAAAAGCTAGGAAGTATTACGGCAGGAATACGAGGATTTATAGCGGGTTTCTATGATTTCAAGGTGTAAAAGTGACATATGGTGCGAGATTGAGGAATGAGCCACGAAATTGTGGTCGCTCGTAAGGAAACTCACAAACGCTAATTTTTTCAATCTCTACGATTCATAAACAAATGTTTAGTTAACTTGGCGATTAAGTAATTTTTTGGGGCTATCTGATCACTTAAGTGAGTCCAATTAGACGCTTATCCACTGAGATATTAAAGCTCGTAAAGAGTAATCGTCTCTGGCTTTACTGTTCTACAAAGCTCTATGCTCAAACATACTGTCACATAATCCATCTTTACTGTCTCTCTTGTACATTTCATATCCTGGAATGAAACCCTTGTGTACTTCAAAACTATTCCTTAAGAAAACTTTGGAAAAATCTTGCTTGAAAATCAAACATTTTATGACGTACCGAGTGAATCATTTCTTGTAATTTTAGCCTTAGTTGTGCGGTGCGCTTTCCGGATATTCCAAGGTATTCTTCTTCGCGAAGCGAGCTTCCGAAGTTATCCAACGGAGATTCTTTAGTACCTTCAAGTACTACTCTATTCAAGATTCTATACATTGTTTTTATATCTTGATTACATCGAGATTATCTTGTTTAGCGGAGTATTATATTATTTGCATTTGAGTAGAAGTTAGCGCTGTTCGAATTAGAGGAGATAATTTGATATAATATAACCAACGTGCGGTGTTCGTTCTTTAAATTTCTTTGGACCACAATCTTATTTCCTTGAAGCAACCCTAAATTTGATAACACATAGGTTATCGACGCCATCTTAGGAGCTTCTCAGTAATACTTTGAAACTTAAAAGCAATCTCGTAGGAACAAACCCAAGTTAAATAGTAAAACTAAAAAAGATAGCTATCCTTAAAATTACGGAAAATTTTTCGACAATTTCTTAACAATTTTTATGAATTCAATTCTATCCATTTCTAAATTAAAAGTTCTTTTAATTGAGTTCAATTCTCGTTTAATTTAAGCGATATACAGATAAAACTTATTACGAATCTTTTAGTAAAATAATTCGCATAATTAGCACTAACTGTTGTATCCTTATCTTAAAATCATAATTTTGTGAAACCGTTCCCGTTAATGCATTTTTTACCAAATAATTATGCTTTACAGATAAAAACAACACTTGCAGATTCGCGCTTTGTTTAAAATTTGTAACTACTTTTGTTTACAAAATAAATAAATGAATGATTTCAAATCCTTAAATCAAGAATTTTGTAGTTTAATATTTAATAATTTGTTACTTATTTAGAGTTTCTTACCAAAAGTCCTTAGATTTATTCATGTGTTTCATCTTTTATCTAACACTTTATTCAATAATTTCAAAAACATTCGTTCTTTCAACTTATTATTTTTAATGATGTGAAAAAAAAATTAAATTTACTAAAAACGGCCTTACTTTCTGTAGTGAAATTTTTGTGGGATGATGTAATGATTGGGGGAGGGGTAGTAGAATCCTACAATTTTGGGAGAAGTTTCTAATGGTAATATAGTGGAAAAGAAGAAAGAATCAAAACGATACCCTCTATTAGTCTGTGTTAAAAACCAAAAAAATATATATATATATTGTGTATAAAGGAAAAAGTATATATTTATAAATCACTAAATGTAGGTTCTTTTGCTAAGACATTTTAATTAAGAAGGAAGATATTCTTTTTTCAACATAAAAGTTTAAAAGCATCAGAGCTTAGATGGTTGCTCGAAAGCTCAAATGGTTTTAAACTTTTCTGTTGATAAAAGAATACCTTTAATTTTATAGTTGTACTTCGTAAGGGGATGTGTGTGCCTCCATCCACCCCCATTCACTTTAAATATAAATAATTCTAAGGTTATAATAATATCACTGCTTTATAATCAAATACCATTGTAAATATTGAGCAATATCATAGTGTCATACTTACTGCTGAAGAGTTTCATATACAAAGGTTATGTGTGTTTTTTTGTTTAAACAAGCCAAGCATGACCTTTGGTGCGTGCAAGGGACTATCAAGTATTTGAGTACATTCTTAACAAATTATTGTCTGTAACCTTTGTGAACCTCCAGGTTAAGAATGCTTACTGCTAGGGCTTTCTTAGCGATGGACCATTAGATAATTGATGGGGTTTTGCAGGAATTTTGGTTGCATGATATATATATTTTTGGCTCAACCCTTGCACGTTATTTTTTGCGTACAGTTAGATATTTTTCTTCTAGCAAAAGACAGGTTGCACAAATTTGTTTTTTGAGGTTTAAGTGCTTGCTCAATTTTTGTTTGATTTTCGCAAACCTCCCTTGAACTATCTAATGGTCCGTCCTTATTCCATTATCACAGATTTACAGTCCTTGATAAAATGAATTTGAAAGTCAAACAGTTAGTTTGCAGTAACTAAGTTTGTAGCTTCTTCACATGGTATCCTTCTCTAATTTCACAGCCTAAGTTTTTATCAAAATCACTCTACTAGAATTTTGAAACAAATCACATATTTGCAATTCTATTTTGTATTTCCATCGATAATAATTAATCCTAGTTGCAGAACATTAATTCTTTTTCTGGTGCAAATCTGTAAGCAAATCATACACAGTTCCTCTAAATAAATGAAAAGGGAGTACAAATGTGGTAAAGGGATTAAAAAAGGGATGAAATAGAAAAAGAGGAAACAGATTGATAAAGTTTAATGATCAGGAAATAGTAATGATGAAAAAGGTAATTATACAAAAGACTATTCGGACGCTAGTCCTTCGTCAGAGTAAAAGAGGCTCGAGTTTTTTCATCTTTCCACGGTGTATAATTTACCTTTTTATCATAACTGTTACATTAGAAACACCAACGCAGCTCACACTAGTGTTTAGTTAGTTATATCTTCTGATTAGGAAATAGTTTACTTTATGTGCATGAAATGATGTAACATATAATATATAAATTTTAACACAAACTAGGAAAGAAGAAGAAAAAATAGTAACTTAGGTAAAGTAAATTGAATTCATAAATATATCTTAACGGTTTCTTACGAAATTCTTCAAGCATTAATGCCAAAAAAAGCCCCAGAAACTATCGCTACTGATTCAAGGTTTATTTCAAACTTCGTAATGTGTTTTTTCTGAAAGTAAGTTTAGAATTTTTGTTATTAGAATTTAGTGCGCTAGAATTTGAGCATGTTTTACGGATGTATATTTTAAACTTAGAATTGTATAAGAATCCATATATGCTGAATTTAAATGCGTTAGATAAAATAAGTTGTTAAGATTGTAAAATGGCACACCAATTTCCCTTCGTTTGGATGATGGTAAGTCTGAAGAGAGAGTAAAGGGAGACAAAAGTGGCAAGAAAGTACTTTGTTTCTAGCTATAATGAATTTCAAAACTTCAGGAGTTAAGTTTAGGAAACATTTGTAAAACTTAAAAATAAACTCGACTGCGGTGATTATTATAAGTGAAAATTGTTTCGCATCGTTTGGCGAATTTTATTGTTTTATTTAATGACTTAAATTTTAGTTGTAAAAAGATTTCATATTTTATTTTGAATCGATGTTTTTTATTTAGGTTTTATCCTGTTATAGTAATAGAAGTATAAGTTGTAAAATGATCCGTTTGAATCAAAGTGTAACACAACAAAAACCCATTATGACGCGCGCGCGTTGTCATGAAAGGACAGATGGCAATTTCTTTTCTTTTTTTGAATCTTTTTCCCGCTCAAATTTCTACACTCTTTATTTCTTAAAAACGTTACATTATACTCAAACAAACTTAAAATAAGCTCTTATTCATTGTCTCCTACCGATTTTTTTGAAGTTTTAGTGAAATTATCCAGGCACGGATAAGCCCAGTTTGAGACAAAGGAATCGTGACGTAAAAACTATGCTTACCATTTCCTTTAGTCGTTTATCACGGTTTCTGTTCGCACTTCGCTCTCCGATACTCATCGTAAACTTAGTTTATATTTCGTTGGTTTGTACACTAGACCTTTCTTGATATAGTTCAACCTTTGGTCAGAGGGCTCGTAGTTAGAATGGGGAGGTATAATCTTGTTGTAGAGGAACGAACATCTTTTTCACGTACATCGAAGTTATCGTTCTTGTTGTTGTGTTGGTCATTTTATCTACGATTATTGTCCTTTGTGAGGCTTTGTTGTCTTCTGGGTCTACTAAACAAGGTAAGTCTTAGACAAAGAACCTTTTTGTATTTGTCTTTTATTGAGTTTCTTATTTAGAACGTCAAATGCTCAAGGTTTTATTGAGTAATGAAACTCGTAGTAGTTTGTGTTTTGAGTTGGCAAGTCGATAGATGGACATTTTCTAGCTGTAGTGCAACTACAGTGTCGATTTGACAGCTCGAATGAATGAAAATTAATTTCTACGGTAGTAAATTATCTTAGCTGTTTACAAATTTTCTTTTTTCTTCTTGACTTTATTATTCAAAATTATTTTTAAAAATTTGGAATCCTTCTTGGTTCCCGTCTTTCTTTACGTTTTCTTTATCAGAAATTTGTATATTAACTTCGTACTGAAGTTTTCTTTTTACACGGTGCGTAACGAACTTTTAGTCTTTACTGTTTAAGCTTTATTTGAGTGGTAAAGTGTGTTTTCTTTTCATTTTTCTTTTAAGTTTTATTTGCCTATCATCTTATAAACATTAGGCAATGTAAACTTGCACACCAACGTTGTATTTAATGGAAATTACTTACACCAAAACTTCCAATATACTTCCATCTAAAAACTTGACATTTCATCTTTCCTTAAATTTTAATTTTCTTGCTTTTTGCCTTGAAAATACTACAGAACACGTGTATGTATGTCAGATAATCTGATTGACGCCATGGACAGAAGCGCTATAAATAAACCATTTGGAAACCGCACCAAACTGTCCCAAAAATACTCAAAATTCATATATATTTAATTGCCAAGAAGGGCTCCAATCTTGAAATTCTTGTGAGTTGTACACGGTGCTGTTATGACGAATTTCTTTTCACTTACGCGTTCACTGAATGATTGAGCATCCGAAGCATTGACGATGTTTACATTATCCTCATTTGTCAAAGTCGTATTATCTTCCAACTCATAAATCGTCCGCGCTTACGCCCTTGTCATGTTGTCAACCTCTTTAAGTTATCGTTCTATACTCCCCAGCCACTCTACTCTAACAGACGACATCTTTTAAACCTCTGTAAGGATGCGATATCATTTGTATCGCTTCCAAGGGAAAATTTATGTCTTGTTACCTTTTTGGGGGGTGATAATTCTTTAGTTTCTTTAGGTATGCTGTGGTTTTCGCCGGAAGTAGACATTTTTTTGCGATCCATCACTCTTTGTTGGCTGTCATCTGAGAAAGCAATAAGTTTAAGGTTTCTGCTGTGAGCTTACATTGCCTCACGTTTTAGAAGATTTACTCAACTCAGCATGATGTACTGTATCTCAAAACTTCATCTGTTAAAAGATCATTTAAGTCCTGTATTTATATATTTTACTAATATCTTATTCGTACCATGTACATTTTCTGTACATCTCTTCTTCATTCGCTTCAAGAGCTGAGCTTAATTATGATGTGCCGCCTTTCTCGGATGCTTTTCCATTCTGCATAGTGCATTTTTTGTCTATCCTTCCTTCCTTTGATAGACAGTTTACAGGCGATTCACTTTGGTTTCTTTCCAAGGTGTGAAAAGCACATTTTTGCTTGTTTATAAGGAATTACGAAACGTCACTCAATGAAGCAAGACAAACAACGCCTACCTATTTCAATACTTTTACATAACTACAGCAAAGTGATTAAATATGTGAAGAATCACAACATGGCCAATTTTCTCTGCTTGTCTTTTAGCGGTGCCTCTAATGCGCTTTTACCAACGTCGGTGTTGTGTGAGGGAAAACCAATGCCTTGCTTGGTATTTCATATGCTGTTTTTCGTCCATTTAGTCTTTTGTGTATTTTATCAAGTTACATGGGGCAGTTACATGGCACCTTCGAGGTCCATTTTACAGTATATTTACTAGAAAACGACAATGAAATGCTTTGTCAAAATCTTTTACTGAGATACTTGCAAACAAATGTATTTTGAATCATAATTTCGTTCCAGAGTATAATTTTCTCATGGAAACTTTTCTTACATATTTGTACTGGCTACCGCCAACTTGGCCGGCACGCCTTATATTCACTAAATGAACAGACCAACATGTTTTGCGTCGTAGTAAAGCAAAGCTTAAAACAGAAATTAAACTTTCTCAATTTTAGACCACATTACAAATCCCCCTGAAGTTGAGTTCATGGCAGCCATGTTGTAAAGCAATTAAAATTCTCAGTATTCTTTTCTCAAAATTGCAAAATTTATTTTATCTTGTCATCTGAACAAGATGGCTGCCGTGAACCTCTCCATGATATTCCTTTAGGAGAGCCAACGATATGAAAATAGTTCACCATGTGATTTGAAGTTACATTGGGTCAATTTGGATCGATCCCCAAGTACTTTTTAATCGATGTACAGTCAGAGATCCTAAACTGAATGGATCCATCATAACACTGGGCTTTCCTTCAAAGATAAGTTCATTCGAGGTCCTTAAAAGCCCATGTTTTCGGATACTTTTAATGTCCTATACTTGTTTCATTTTAAGATTGTGACGTAAATCCTTCACGCGGTCCAATCGCGATGTATCTCGGTGCCGACAGCATTATCCGAACATTTTGTCAAGTCCGTCGAGTGGCAATATTGTGGTTTGGTATAATGTTTTACAGCATGACTTTCATTTCCATGATAAGCCATTATGGCTGCTAGGACACGGATTACCATTTCCTTTATGACACTGTACTCGTGAGTAAGGCCGATGCATCACAAACGAAAAAATGAATCTAAGTGCTAAGCTATCAAGACATCTCGTGCAAGTCATCTTGCATCGAAAGGTTTTGGTCATCGTAACTATTATATGCGTTTGAACTTTATTCTCTTCTTTTCCGTGCCCTTAGTAAGTCCAATCACGTGACCGAGACTTCGTTTCTTCACCTAATGGGTAAAATGGTAGCCATTTTGTAATTCCAATTTCTGCATACCGTAAAAAATATTTCATTTTTCAAGTACAACAGTTATTTTAGTCTGCCGTAAACTTTTCTATGATATTTAGTAGAGCCAACATTATGAAAATACTTTTCTACCAAGTGATAAGGTTGTGCGACGGACGTTACAGTAGAAACTCAATTTCAAAATCGTTGTCGGGTTCAGAAACGTAGAGTGTTCATAAATATTTGCACCTACAGAAAGTATGGAGGCTTTTAACACTTGTTTCATATCGTCTCTGTATCTCAAACGAATACACAGGATAGTTATGTCATTTACAATTTAACTTGGATTCAGCCTCTATTGTTTATTTTTCAAACCCGACAATAATTTTGCACTTGATTGAAATTTCTCCAAATGAAGTTTGTCTCGCCAAAAAAGGATTTTCAGGTTGCACGAGTAAAAGTATTTCTAGATTTCATGACACCGGGACATGTTACTCAGTGCAATCAGTTGTCATGAAGTTTGCTACTTGGCAACACCGCTGTACACAAGTTTCCGTTAAAACTTCCACCGTGATCAACAACTGTATTAGGAACTCGAAACCATTCTCTCATGATTAGATAACGATAATTCCCAACTGATAAGTCACTGGGTACGACTTCGTTTTCTTGCGTGCCGAAGTCTTCCTAGCGGTTACCCTTATTAAGCAAAGTGAACTTAAAAGTTTCCGAGAACACAAAAGAAATTGTTCCCTAGATTCTGCGGTGACTGTGGCGGAGATCATCTTATTACACTGAAAAAATATTTTCTCCTCAAATTTCTTTTCAGCCACTTCTCCGTTATATCTGTTCAGTCGCCTTTTCTTCTTGGAAACAAATGATGTCATTATTCATCTTTTATGAATTGATTAATTTAATTTAATTGGTTATTAATCAATTAATCTCTTATATAAAAATAGGTTGATTTATCGTACCCCCGTATAGAAAACTATAGGATTGTCTTCCGGAGTAACAGCTTGGATTAATAATTCAAGGATGTGCACCACTCAGTGGTATCAGTCGAGGCGGTGTCCGTGAAGCATCTCACGCTACCCACCCACCAAAATCATCAAAACAATAGGAAACCCCTTGATGCTATTTTTATCATGTCCCCCTGTTTACTCGCGATAGCACTCGGCTTATCTCGAGATGATCTTCAAGGCAGCGCTGGTATGCTATAATGAGAGATACGAGTGGTAATCTGAGGATTTCACTGAGCTTGTTAGCATAAAGACTCCGAGATAAAAACTCTGCAGACACTTCTTAGATTTAATGGCCGTCTCACAGAGACATATTAGTCACTTCTCTAGGTCACAGGTTCTTCACCTATTCCACAAGAGTCAACCCTTTGAATTAAACCTTTAAATAGGTGTTAGAAGTAAATACTTTTTTTCGTTGACTTTTTAAAACTTTAAGCGTACAAGGACAGGCACATCCACGTAGAAATTTTATGTCTTACTGGGGAACTGGGTTATATATTTCTTTATATGTTTGTACAGTTTTTTTAGCCTGATAATCCGCATACACTCACTATTCACACTTAGTCACAAATCTTGATTTTTGCCTAAATGTTTGGGAAGAGAAGAGAATAGGAACATATTAATCGGAACGTTTTTTATATATTTGTTTTTCTCCGCCAAAATGACTAAAATTAACCAAACGAATTTAAAGTTTTCAATGCGGACAAGGCAGTACTTTTACTTTTGGAGTCCTCTTTAATAATTATGGTTTAAATCATTAGAGTTCATTAAAATTGAATGAATTACATGAATTTAGACTTCACCTTTGATGGACTACTATATTGTTTAACTTTACAAAACAACAATTTTAGTATTCTTCATTACGTTTCAAAATTATCAGGCGGGAATTCATGAACATCAATAAATGCAAAGTTGATTGAATAAACTCCATAAACTCGAAGGATATTTCTTTAAGACTATTTATTTTGACCTGTTAACTTCACATTTAGTTTATTTTTGAATTACTATCATGATCGTGAGAGCGAAATTGCTGAAGCTTTTTCTCAAAATGTTTTGCCAGTTTTTTCTCAACAATATAAGTTCTCTAGAAATTGTTTCCTTCGGCTTAGACTGGACTCATGTTGAACAATATGTTAACTATCCTTATGAAAATCTGATTTCAAATATTAGTCTCTTCTTTTACGCTTCGGGCTGGATTGTCTACGAAATTCGTACACGTTCATTTTGTGGGTCATGATTTGAGTCAGTAGTTTTTCAAGACATTTGAAGCAAACTTCAAAATCAATTTTGAAGAATGACATCTCGAAATATTTTAAGCAAGTAAGAATCTAAGTATTTCATAAAACAGTCTTATAGTGTTTGACTCTTCGAGATGTTGTCCTTTTACTTTTTTTTTTACGTAAATGTACTAACATAAAAAAAAAGTGTTTAATATTTGAAGTTGAATTTGCTGAAACGTTTATTAAGTTTGGATTTAATTTAATTTGGTAAAGTATTTCATAAAAGGGTATTACAGTGTTCGCGGATCCTGGATGTTGTCCTTGTACATATTTTGCACGTAAATTACGCGTAAATGTACTGACATTAAAACAAAATTGTGTAGAGTATAGAGTTGAATTTGCTTACACGATTCCTATGACAGCCTTGGATTCTTAAAGTTGTTTTTTTGTTTATTTTAAAACCTCTAACATCAAGATTTGAAAATGTTTGGATCTCTGTGTTGCTCGTTTCTTGGTATGAATATTATTTGTGATCCACTTTTCTGATTCTTAAGCAAGTTCTTTACACGAAGTTGAATGCTCCACTTTCTTGATGATAAGATCAAAGCTTTTATAAATTTTAAAACTTTAATTTACTGTGAGCGATTTCTCCTGTTTTTGAATTCAGAACTAGGATAACTCCGCTTACAATGTCATTCGAAGTTCAAAACTTTTTAAACTAGGATAGATTCATGAAGGCAGATCGTGGCAAATGCGAATCCAAGATTTTTGAAAAATGACTCCTTGGTTCGACATCTTGATTTTATTACTTTTTGAGCAAGATTTTCTAAAAGATCGTACTTATTTCCCCCCATCGTTTCAGCTTGGTTCAATTGTTTCTAAGTATTACTTTAATCCAGTTACTGCATCTGTTGCCAGTCTTTCGGCGAGTTGATCAAAAGTTAATGAAATGGTTGCCTCACCTTACATTCAGTCAGCCACCCAGACTTTATGTCAGAACAAGACAATGCTCAAAACTATCACAATTATTTCCCCTAATATCACTGAAGAATTAGGCATACCTGAAGTTAAAATTAATGTAGTAAGAGAGCTACTAGAAAAAGGTTAAATACTTACAAGAAAGAACGAGAAAGTTTCCAAAATACTTACGGTAGTTTTTAACAGAAAAAAATGTCTTCAAATGTTTTAGAGTTTTTCTTTGTCATCATGCAATCTTCACAGATTTGAAAGTCTCCGTTTTCTTGGAAAATCTTTTAGTAGTTCAAGTCTACTTTAAGAGTAGCGTCAATTTTTTTTCGCTTTCAAAACGAAATTGGTTCGCTTTTCATTGAGAGTTTTGCCGAGGACAATCGTTGTTTAGTTTTGAAGATCAACAGCAACAAACATGCTGCCACTCGACTTGTCTTGTTTGTGGTATTTAGAAAGATGTTTCCTAAGAACTATCAGTGAACATTACTATACAACATATACACTACAATGATTTTCGAGTAATAAACTTAGTTATTGAGTCTATAATTTCATTGGATGCTTGATTTATGAAAAAATCTTGTCTAAACCTTGAATTAAAAACTAAACTTTTCTTGAGTCGCCAACATGGACCCGGCTTCATGGAATCGAATAATGGCGCCATGTAATTTTCTTTTCAAGTTCTCCAATTAAACCAATAAAGTTTGTCTTCACAATTCTCGTTCCTCAATAAAGTTTTACGTAAGTTAAGTAACTTAGGTCAAAGTGAAACTAAAAGACTTGTGTAATTATAAATATTGCTTAAGAAAGTACATTGCTTAAAAACGACTTCAACAACTTAAGTGTAAAAGTTTTGGCGGCAGCGAAAAAATGTAGTTGAACAATATGTAGGCCAACGTTTATCCGAATCAAATGATTTTAAAATGTGTATTCCACAGGATAGTCGTTTCTGAATAACAATTCTGCTTTGTAAGTGCGTGATGTATGCGAGAAAATTAATCTATATCTAGGAGTTAGCAAGGACTAAACTGTGAAGTGGCTTCTGTTGTATTAAGTGGACAACATTGAACTTATTTCTTCAGTGCTAAAAAATGTCATCTGTTGACTGTGACAAGAGATTTCTAATGCCCTTCTTTTAATGCAGTCTTATTTTACACGTTTATTTTTTAAGTGTATATCCAAACTAAATTTGATTTTGGTCATGGTAGCTCTATTGCCTTTTTAATGACTGGAACATTTCTAACTTGTACATTCCCTTCTTCATACATCTTTCTTAAACTCTCATACAAAGCTGATTTTATCGAAGTCAGTAAAGACTGCGTGGCTAACGTTTATTAAAGAATCATAATTTAGCAACGTTTCCAAGTGCCATTTGAGTTTATTTGAGAAATTCCCGACTGCAGTTTGTACAAATATCAGTGGCCATTTTGTTAGAAGTTGATCTTTTACTGTCTTCAAGTTCTGTTGCCTTAATGTTATTGTTTTTGCTAGTAAATATTTATCGACATAAATTAATTTACACAAACTTGCAAGATCTAGACGTTTTGTGCTTTTTCTTATGATTTCGTATCCAAATTTTCAAGATAAGCTGAAAGTTTACTCGTTTCGAAATCGAATCAGTGTCATAGAGATGGTCCAGAAAGTTCCGTCGGTCGAACAACCGAGTACTTGGAAACTAATCTCAAATTTAGTGTTCCTTTGCAGTTTTTACATGGACAAAGAAACAGACGAGTTTGTAGTAAGGTTTAAATGCTTGAATTGATGAACAAAATGTTTTCACACAAACACACATGAACAAAACGTGAAAATGTATAATCTCGATCGGAAGCAATCGTTCAGCTTATGACGCTTTCTAAGCGCTAACAAGACACAAAACGCTTTCTCTACGTGTGAATTCGATGAATTAGGGGCCCAGGGAGAAAAAGAGAAGCGAATCTTGAAGAAACACAACTGTAATGTTAGCGGCCAGATCTTATAGACTAGACAGATTTGTCTGAACATGCAGTGGCAGATAAATTAGTACAACCTTTTAGTACACGCAATTCTAACTTACTTTATTAACAAAGCTCCTAAACTCTTATACAAGTCTTCATTTTAAGGAATGCCTTGAAAGTAACGTGGAAAAAGCCTTACGCACGAGGAAGGAACCAATGAATGACCAATCTTTCCTGAAACTCGGGTCGCTTTGACGCTGTAGTGATGGCGTCGCTTCGACGAGTTTTTCTGGGCGTCAACTCTACATTCCTTCGTTTCTACGCATCTTCTCTCGACCAAATGTCTTCAGAACTTAGCCATATTTAAGTAAAACTTTACTTGGTAGAGATATTTGGGACATTGAAGTCAAAATTAGTTAATTCCTTGTAGTAAGCGGCCGTGAAAGGGTTTCGATATCTACCTGCTTGTTAGCAAGATTTCAACACCTCGATACAAACAATCGGAAGAGTTTGGAGATAAGCATCGGGTTACAAATGCCTATCAAATATCGTTCGACCGTGATTGCCCAACAAGAGCAGCCATCAGCCATTCATTGTTTTCTTTGCAATTAGGCTTTCAAAAGTACAACCCTTCGAGAGCATCTTTTAATGAACTTTCTTCCTACAATTGTTTTGCTATCGTAATTTAAAAAGCGTTATGGCTTTGAAGTTTAGATCACAATTTTAATTCTCCAAAGCTCTCTAAATTGAGGAGATAGTATCTAGGGTGTTTGGCAGCCCATGTATTTTGGGCACGCAGTTTGCTCCAACGCGATCTTATCCAATCTTTAGAGTCCATGTACGTTGGTCAGTGACGTTGGTCGGTGCCTCATAGACGGGCATTTTAGACAATGGATTCTTTTTGTTCCTAATTGGAGGCTTTATCCAGGAAATATCTCATCTAGTCAGCTAATACCTTTTTTTCCCAAAAACAACAACATCCTAAATCTCGATGAGATGGCCAACAAGGAAAATAGAGTGTCCTAATTTTTGTAATTTCTTGTAAGGGAACCTCTGCAACACTGAGAGGTCCTTTAAGTGGAAATTATCTCAAATCTTCCAAAGGAGTAGAGACGTTTAGTCATTTTGGTTTAGTTCTGGGGCTGTACCCCATAAGTATCCTTTAATTTCTCTGGAGGTATCCATCCTGTCAAATTGCATTTTTTCTACCACTTATTCTGAATAACTTTCCCAAACATACGTAGTAACCCATCAAACACTCCTTAGCAACGATTACTTTTACCCCTTCTTGTGTTTTCATAGTCTATACTTTGAATTCTTTAACGATTTTGTCACCTTTTTAGACTCTTTACACAAACATGGCTCAGGAAACGTCTATCTCTTTATTTTCAAGAAAAACTGTTTATTTTGTTGTAACATACTTGTCAGTGTTGCTTTCGTCACTCTGAAATTCTAGCCTCTAAGGGCAGCAAAGGACAAGTCTCTCTCGCATTACCTTGCCTTGTTAATGTTGTTGATAGAAACTGTTTCTAACACTCTACGCATTTGAAATTACAGATTTTCCAACAATTGGCTTGAGGTTATTTGTTCATAAACAGTGGATTCGCTGATTTCCCTGTTTTGACGTATAAAAGTAGGTGGTTTTACGGAGAAAGCTTGGCATTTCCTATACCACGCATTTCAAGACCGTATCATCACGAATCGGGTTTGCCCAAGCCTCTAAAGTTTCCTTCCATTTTGAAGTGCCTTTACCGGAGAATAGATCTTTCAGAGCAATGGAAGTATCAACGTTGCTGTTTCTTCTGTGTCTTGCACAACTTACAGATGGCAGAATTTTCTCTAGTTCTAGTGGTGAGTTTGGATGCCGTCCTTGCATATGGCGTGCGTGTTTGATGGTTGTTTTTCGCATCTGGACCAGACTTCATCGATTGCTCCAAGAAGAACTTCTTCCCCCAGTTGTCCCAAAAAATCACTTTGGAAAGGCAATTGGAATTTCGAGTAGTACTATTAATTTCGTTCAACAAGTTTACTCCGGTTCCCACAGCAAAGCGTCTTCTTCGGAATTGTTAATCAATTGTCATTTGCTAGGACATTTTTTTTACTTTTTTCACAAAGAATTTCCATGTACGTTAATGTGTTTTGATAGTACTGGATATTTTCGTATCATAAGGAAGGATTAGGATCAAGACCAATGGTGACTTGAGTGGTTCAGCTAAACACAAAAAATCTTCATCACACCAGCATTCTGACATCAATCCAATTACTACAATTAGGTCTTAATTTAGAACTTTAATTGATGGTTATTGAAATCTTTTTTTATCAAAGAACTATGATAATCTAGTGGATTTTGTAGAAAAGAGGGGCAAAATTTGTGTTCTCAAGAAACGCCTTTGTTGTGCATAAGTAAGGCTAGCAACATTTGGTCTTTTTCGTGGCACCGAGACGCCCGGCCTTAGGGCTATTACCACTACACAACGGTCTTAGTCTTCTGTTGGTTCCCTGATCAGTCTCCATCAAGCATGCACGTGTGATCTTTAAACGATTCATGGCCTTAAATTCCTTTAACTCCTCAACCCCTTTTGAGAGCGACACATTCGTGTTTCTGAGTAGAAATCTAGAAGCTTGTAACCCAATAATTGGGCAATTATCCGCCAATTAAGAGACGCATACTTGGTGGCTGAACTCGCTAGGCTCGCTAAAGATGTCTTTGATTGTATACATTCGCTTTTCAAAATACCTAGGTTTTCAAACTCACCGTACCGATACATCGGTAAATATAGATAAGTCGTTGGTGCACTGAGTTGTGTCTTGGTTTGAAAATCGTTCCGTTTAGTTTAAACGAAATTTGTAGATGTATTCATTTGTGGATTCTTACACATAGAAATCCTTTTCTATCGGTTTCGTTTAAGAATTCCAAAACTGATTTTTGCTAAGTTTTTTTCGCACATCAATAGATATTACTTGTTAATTTGTCAATGGTAAATCTTGGTCTTCAATTCCGTCACGTGCAGTTTAGTTTTGCGTCCCGCCTTTTAACTTTAATAGTTATTTTCCTAGACATAGTTCTAAGCATTCTTGCAGATACTATCAATTTTTATTTGGGCGCCTAATTTTAATACTTCAATCCAAAACTACGGTTTTGAAACTTATCTTTGTATGACCCGATTGAAACACATTGTTAATTGGACTTGATTTGAGATGATTTGTCAAGCATCTCGTCTTTAAAGCGGTATTTGGCTGAAGTTATTTGATAATGAGATGGTAATTTTAGGACTTAATGTCCTCAAGGGTGTCTAGGGTTAGTTTGTGAACACTCGCCACGGTGAAATCAAAATGTTGATAAAAAAGACTTGATAAAAAAATTCTTGCAAATTTAGCATCCGTTTGTTGGATCTTTTTCACTGCAGTTAACTCTTATTTTTTTCCTGATTTTTAGGTTTACATTCTACACAGAAGAATATCACAATAAAACTAGGATTTATTGCCCCACTACACAGCGGCTTAGGAGCAACATCTACATTAGGCATAGAACTAGTAAGTCTTAAAAAACTATTTTCAAAAGATTAACGTTTTCTTGGCAGGTTGGGAAAGAAGTCTTTGCAACAGTTTTCTAACTTCGTTTTGTTCGACTCTTTTATTTTAACCAGGAAACCGCCTTCAGAATAGCAGTTGAGATCATTAATGCTAAAGCTAGAGGAAGAGTCAGGCTCTCGACCGACTTCAAAAGTAAGAACAACCTTCGCAGATTTATGTTAAATTTTACAAGTTGACTTTAAAAGTCAACAGGAATAATCTGGCTTTTAGTATAGAAAGTTTTCAAGGTATATATTGTAGGGAGAAGGAACAATTAGATTGTTCTTTAAGTCATGAAAAGAGATTTTATTTCCAAACAGATAGAAGTTTGTTTGCTCCTAAAACATGGCTGCTATTTATCTTACCACGTGAGAAAAAAATTTTAAGGGAGGGATTTTACAGCACTCACGTCATATATTAGGGCATGAAAATCCATAGTTTTGGCTTTGGAAAAGGCGAAGAGAACATGTCATTAAATCCTCTGGTCTTGCTTCACAACATGGCTGCCAAAACATTTATGTATCTTTGTATAACAAAATTTACTGCAGTTTATTAGGATTCATGCCAACCAAATTATGAAAGATGATCAACATTTTATTTATCTTTTGAAGGTATGGTCAAAGATGGCGGACTTGACCCTTCTACAACTTGTAAAATTGCTGCACAGCAGCTAGCCGCTGACCCAGACATTGTTGGTGTCGTCGGTGGTCTTCGATCGTCGTGTTCGATCGCTTCACATCAGTACTTCAGAGACAATGGTAACACTCTTTTTCAATTCCATTCAGGTTTTTTTCATTGTAAGAGATGGTTATTCTAGCAAAATTTTTCCTGTCTCTTGTTACTTCTGGAAAGTTCGGCAAAGAATTCGTTTACAGGATCTGGAAAAAATGGGTGCAATAACTGTCGCAGCTATTATTACTGAACTACAATCTTAAAAAGAACTGTTCTCAGGGCCTTTCCAGGAAATCCAGGAATTACGGACATGATTTCACAGTTAAAAATATCAGCAACTAATTTGAAGCACCTCCGGGTTCGTGTTAGCGAAGAGAAAGGTCGTTGTTGTTGGTAACAAGGAAGTGACCGGCTGAAAACTTTTATGGTGCGCCAGACAAGGGAATTTCTTTTTCTCGCTTATCTTTTTAACATCCATCTGTTTATAAATATTTCAATTGCTTATAAGTAAAACAGGGTTTCTTTTTCGTTTTTTTAATAAGATTTTTCTTTTTAGCTAATACCATGACACAAATCTCTTACGGCTCAACGTCTCCAATGCTTTCCAACAAAAAGACCTTCCCAAAGTTCTTCAGGACTTGTGCCAGCGACGTTTATCAAGCATCAGCCCTAGTCGATCTGGTTACAAAATATAACTGGAAAAGGGTAAGAGAAACATTTTCTTTGTCCTTAACTCTCGAGAAGAGAAATTAACCTCTTGCATGATTGTTATTTGTACTTTTTTTCTCATAACTCGAAATTATTTTTAAGCCAGGAAAAGATAGATCTTGACTGTAACATGAAAGTCCGAGTTTTTGTTTTCTTTCTTTCTTATTTCTCATTTGACATTTATATTTCGTTCATTCTCTAGGTAAGCACCATTACGTCCACTGACATTTCTGCTAAAGACTTGTCTGACCGGTTTGAAACCCAGTCAAGACTCAAAGGAGTTCGAGTGGTAGCGTCGTCGAGATTTTCCTACACGGCTCAGCCTGATACGATCGAAAGAAAAGTACAATTGGTAAGTCGCTGTTTTCCTCTCTTTTTCCAGGAATAAACCTTTCCCGAGTTTGCTTGAGTGACCCCACGAAACAAGGCTCCACTCGTTGTTCGACTTGATAAATTGCCAGCAAATGTATGAAAATTTCAAGTCCAAACTCAACTTAGAGAGATAGTTACGTGGTCACAAAGGAAAGTTCTTTTGCATTTCTTTGTTCTTCGTGATATTTTCTGCCAAGGTTCCAGCTTCAGAGATATCTTTTTACATATCTAGAATTTTATCTGATCTATTGAATATTATCAAATTTTAGCTCAAAGACTCACAAACTAGAGTAAACCTCGTGAGTAGTCTCCCGAAGAATACCCAGACAGTCTTTCAGAAAGCCAAGGATAAGGTGAGAAACCTTTGGATACTGAGAAGTAATAGAATTGAACAACGCATGCTCAAACAGGTCAAGTTGAATAAGCGCTCTCGTGTTACGCACGTTCAGCATCAAAATGGCTTCCTAGATACGAAGTTTAAGGCCTTTTTTCTAACACAATCACATATTTTTATGGCAAAAAAAAAAAACGTGCCAAAGTGTCTAGCTACAATATGAACACTCCATAAAATATCAGAAAAGTGACTTTTTTCTTGCCCTGAGCCAGATCAAGTACCTTAAAGATAGATTTGCTTAACGTACAGGCGTTCGTAATGAATGTATTGACTTTCTTGTTGTAGGGTATGTCAGGACAGGGCTGGGTATGGATCGGCACAGATGGAGTGACAGCAACACCTTTGTCAAATAAGACACATCCAGATATCAAGAAGAGTATGCAGGGTGCCATAGGAATTGCACCAAGAGGTAATTCATTAGTATATTTTGAATAATTGTAGACAAATTTAGTATAAATACTAAGTTGGGTCTCTCTTTTCTTTGAGTATAATGTTTTCCCCATTTCAGACCAAGTGTCATGTTCTTATAAATAAGATTATTTACTGTGCGGATACTCCAACCGGAACCTCTTTGATATACTAATATCATTAACCAATCATATTGCGACCTTTAGCTCAATATTTTTTTACCAGCCAATCAGATAGCGCATCGATTTTATTAGAGCGCGAGAACGTGATAATCTGATTGGCTAACGCTGTTATCAGTTCAATCTCTATCTGTTATCTGATTGGTCAGTTTTATTCAAGTGGTCCCGGTTAGTTTGTTCGCAAAGTAATTGAGCTGTTTATCGCAACAGGTTAAGCAATTATGAAACACTTCTGAAATGGTCGAACCTACATTTCTTCAAGTAGTAGATTACAAGACATCCATCAATAGTATAACACAACTAATTGAGACTAATTTTTTTCAATGATGCCTTCTTGGCCTAATCCCAAAAAGGTGCAAAATCAGGTATAAATCGACCTTTTTTTTCCCACAGCTGGCAATGGTGGAGTGTTTCTTCAAGTTGTCGTCCATTGGTGGAATAAACGTAGCATGAAATCCAAATACCCCGGAGTCATCTATGATACGGTATGTCACTTAATTATTTCACTTAATAATAATGTATTATTCAGGCTTCCTGTTGAATGCTCAAGATATAACATGAGCTATTGATAACCAAGGCGCTCAATAAACACCAGAACCAGAACAAAAGGCTTCGAAGCCCAAGTGCACGCTCTGAGAGAGTTTAGTTTTTTGTAGTATATATTTTTTTACTGAAATAAAAATTACATGAATATATGGTTTCACACTTCTTGGATATTTCAGCCACTGCGAACGTCTTCTTATGTGCCTCAAGTTTATGACGCTGTCAACGCCTATTACCTCGCGTTTGACCGGCTGGAAAAAGCTGGGAAAATAGCACCAGTAAGTACCTAGACACTCTTGTAAAGTCATGCTAACGACAGCTCAGGAATAGCTGGGAATAAAAATCCAGGAAACGTTACCACATAAGATCTGAGTGCATATCAGACTTGGAAAAATATGGTGTGTTTTAACTTGAGAAAGCATGTTGCAGAGAATATATACAAAAGCTGGATCGTTTACTACTTTTTTGATACCTTTAAGGCCAGAATGACAGCCATTTCTATTTATTTTACAGGGCGACTCACCACAAAAGTTCAGGAGTTTAGTTTTCGAAGAGCTCAAGAAATTCAACAATCCTGTGAATGGATTCGAGAGTGCTCTAGGTACGTATGCTGCCCTCGTGTTACCGTGTGTCCATACCACCCGTCTAAATGAAGAGATAATTATCCTAACTAAGTTTCTTATTCTCTTAGGAATGAACACTTATTTCGACAGCAACTTCGATGGCCCTCCTGCTTATGACGTCGTGAATCTCAAGGTAATGACTGACTGACAGTCGACAAGTCACAAATCGAAATGCCTTGCCATGAGAACCTTTTGGTTTTGCGAATATTTTTTTGAATTTCAATTAAAGCGCAATATTACTGAAAATGTCGCGAAATGAGTAACCTGCGCAAACGTAAGATTAACGCGCCACGAAAATTTTATTTGATAAGGTAGCCACCATATAATGAGGGGGGAAATCACAACCAGGAACAATTGTCTAACTCTGATCGATACGAAATACCATTTTCGACGAGGACACTCGTTAATTTTATTAAATCTTATTATCTTATTTAATTCCAGGGTATCGTGTGGGAGAGAGTCGCTACCTGGAATAAGTCCATTGGTATCGAGGGACTACAAAAAGAAATCATTTGGCCAGGAAACACGCGTATACCACCAACAGACAAAGGTCTTCCTGGAAAAACCACCTTTAGGATTGGCTTCTTAGCACCAACCCTCCCAGAACTAGGAGTGCTGGCCCAGTTGGGTAAAGAATTCCAGGCAGCGCTCAACGTAGCTGTGGACATGATGAATAAAGATTTGTCTCTGTCGGTTGATTTTGACGTGAAGGTGCAAAGGGTTGGCAAGGATCCTGCGACTGATTGTAAGGTTGCTGCTGGTCGGTTGGCTAATGATGGTGTTGTTGCTGTAATTGGTGCCTACAGATCTGACTGTTCAGCTGCAGCCGCTAAAGTTTTTGGTGAGCCCTATAATATGTTTAAATATTCTTGTTTTGTGGGAATGAAAAATGGCTAGTAGAATAGAGACTACTAGTTGGTTGAAAAGCATTTTCTTTAATCGCTTTCTCTTTCTCTTTACTCCGTCCCTCCTTTCCTCCTTCCTACTTTCTTGCTTACTTGTTTCCTTGCTTGCTTGCTTCTTTATTCTTCCTTCCTTCCTTCGTTGCTTGCTTGCTTTCTTTTTTATTTTTTGGCATCTTTGTTAACTTGCTTGCTTGTTATCCTTATTTCATACTTTCTTTCTTTCCTTTCCGGACTATTCTTCTCAAATGACACACAAACTTGTATATCCTCGGGTTTTGACCATGCCAATGACTCTAACATACATTCTTATCAATAATTACTAATGTAACTCCATTCTTGTCATCCCATAGGTTCAAGCACCCATCGGGTCCCACAAGTATCCTTTGGTTCAACATCTTCAAGACTCTCCGACAAAACAAAATACAAGTACTTCTTTCGCACAAGCTCATCAGACACCAACCAAGCTCGTGCTCTTGCCGCCCTCTTTCGCAAGTACCGCTGGCCAGAAGTGGGCATATTGTCCACCTCAGACGCATATGGAGGCGATCTGGCTGATGATTTCAAGAAGGAAGTGGAAGGAATGCCAGATGTTCCTGTTACTGTTGCGTCGACGCAAGAGTTTCCTATTAACGGACGCGCTAACGTCGTGAGGCCCAAGGTTGATAAGGTATGATGGTGATGTGATGACGTTTATTACAATAATTATGATAACAATGATGTCGATAACGACAGTGATTGTGATGATGTGATGGTAGTGGTGATGATGGATTGTGGTGATGATGTGGATGACAATGATGATGGTGGTGATGATGTGGATGACAATGATGGTGGTGGTGATGATGTTGATGACGATGATGTTGATGTACGATGATGCTGATGGGGATGATGATGTTAATGATGATGATGGTCGTGGTGATAATGAAAAATGGTGTAGTTCTGATGATGCTGATGACGATGATGATAGTAATGGTGCTAGTATCAACACCACTATTTATACCATCTATTGACCTTAAATTCCAGTTGAAAACTGCCGGCACCAAAGTCAACCTTATCTCCATGGTACGGAACGATGCCGAAACAGTTTTCCAGCAGATCAGAGAACTGGGGATGACTGGTAAGGGATGGGTGTGGCTAGCAAGCGATGGAGCAACAACATCTACCTTCGACAAACAGAAGGATCTTCAGAGAGCAATGAAAGGCATGTTGGGCGTACAACCAAAGAATGGCGCGGGAAGTCTGTATTATCGATTCCTTGCTGCGTGGATGGACGGGAGCCAGGGTGTGTATCCTGGAAGACCGGTAGGTTGACTGAAATTTACATATATTTTCATCCTCTTGAGTGTATTATTTCTTCCCTTAAGAGTCTAATTATTTTTAATTTATGATTATTTAATATATTGATCTATGCCATTTCACGGCAGCCATGTTGTAGGACAAGACACTAGTAAATATTGTCCTTCAAAATGGCGGTCATCGAATATACCTTTCTTTTTCGTTCAAGCTTTATAAGAGAAGTTAATAAAGATTAATACTTTATTACAGAACCAAAGCCCCATCACGGCATCTCTTTACATTCTCTTGATTATTCTTTCTTTTTGATCAAGCCTTACAAGATGAGTTAATAAAGATTAATACTTCATTACAGAACCAAAGCCCCATCACGACATCTCTTTACATTCTCTTGATTATTCTTTCTTTTCTGATCAAGCCTTACAAGATGAGTTAATAAAGATTAATAATTTATTACAGAATCGAAGCCCCGCCACATCTGTGTTTATGCCACAACTTTTCGATGCTGTGCACGGTGTTGCCCTCGCTCTGTCAGACCTCGTCAACAAGAAGCACATAAGTCGATCAAGCAACGTCATGACCGTCCGGGATAAGCTCTACCAAAAACTCAAATCTTTTGATGATCCAAGTTCAGGATATCCAAGCGCGACTGGAAATAATGATGTCATGTATTTTGATCAGTATTTGGACGGGCCGCCTCGATATGATGTTGTTAACCTGCAGGTTAGTTGATGGAAGATAAAGAAACAAAAGAGAATGAATGAATGAATGATGAAGAAATGATCCAAATGGAAATAAATAGATAGAACTAAAGGAATTGGTAAATGGAGCATGATCTGTTTAAACTAAGATAACGAACAAATGAGTAAGTGACGAAGGAATAATCGAAAGCTTGCAGAAATCAATGAAACACATGAAGAAAATGGCCATGAAAAATTCAAACGACATTGGAAATGGTAGCTAATATATAATGTTTTTAAAATGAATGAACGAATAGTTGAGTGGGTAAGTGAATAAGAGAATGAATGAATAAAAAAGAGAGAAAATCCTTCAAAAAAAAAAGAAACTAAAAACAAATTATAAGAAAGTTGTTGATGCTTCAGTCGTCAACGGATGTACCTGCGACCACGTGACCAGTGGCTTGGCCTTGTCACGTGACCATATAAATAAACTTTTTACAAAGAGTGTAATTTAATCTCTAGGATGATAACTGGATCACAGTAGGACAGTACGACCCTAAGACCAAAGACGTGACCATCACACGTGATCCTGTGTTCCCCGGGGGAACCACCATACCGATAGTCGGTGATGGCCGACCAACCTACAAGATCGCTGCTTTTTTCCCCAAGCACAGCGACCTCGGGTCCCTGGCCGAACTGGGAAGAGAATGGGAATCTGCTTTCAAGGTGGCTGTCAGTCAGGTTAATGCTGATCCTAATTTTAAAGTGGCGTTTAGTTATATCCTGCTGGATGGTGGTCCCAGTACTGAGACGTGTGACAAAGCTGCCAAGGTAATTTTCAATTGCACTACTTCTTGTCTGTCTGTCCGTCTGTTTTCTCGTTTTTCTTTGTCTGTCTGTCTATCTCTGTTAACTACGTCTATAGTACCTTTTGTCAATATACTTTTTATTTTACTTTTTCAATATACTAAAAATTCCTTCCCGTTATATTATAGTTTGGGGTCGTTCTGTTTTACAACATCGTCGAGTCCATATTTTAATTTTTGCCGTCCCTTTCCATCTTTTGCTTACTCCATCCCGTTTTCTTTTGATTTTATTCCATCCATTCTTCAACCCATTTGTTTTGCTTTCTCATCAGGATCTTCCCGATGACATTGACCTGATCTTGGGCGAGGCAAGGTCCACGTGTTCTATCGCTATCTCCAAGGCAACCAGGTCACGTAAGATACCCCAGATGTCATATGCCTCGACTTCATCAAAACTGTCCGATAAACAAGCCTATCCGTACTTCTTCCGCACGTGCGCAGCTGACGACCACCAGGCCATGGCCCTTGCAAAGCTTGTCGGGAGATATGGGTGGGAGAGGATCGGAACGATTGCCACCACAGATGATTATGCTGAAGATTTGGCAAGAAAATTCGCACTGGACTTGCGTAGGACTGGAGTTGAGATCACCGCGGAGGAGAGATTTAATATGCACACTAAACACTCGGTTAGCGAAGAGATGAACGATGTAAGTAACTAATTTATATTGAATTTTAAATAATATAGTCTTTGCGGCAAAGGATGGCTCAGAGCCTCAATTTTGTTGAATCTGAGCTGATCTAAGTCAAGGGCACCAAGGTATGTTTGATTTGATGAGGGACCCCTGAAGATAGATATTAAGTCTAGCAAAATAGAATAGAGTACCAAAGGGGAAACCCGATAACCCGGGGAAAACCCGTGAACTCGTAGAAAACCCTCCAATCAAAGGAGAGACCCTACAAACTCTAATCACGTGCTATATTGTCGAGGAATGCAGGAATCAATATCAAGACTCCACCAAATATCTAATGTAATTCTAATGCTCGCTCGTTTTGTTTCCAGCTGAAGTCTAGTAGAGCAGCAGTAAATCTGATCAGCTCGGTGACTGACGACGCAGAAAAGGTCTTTCAAGAAGCCATTGAACAGGTAAAAAATCCATCTCCATCCATCCATCCTACTCATTTTTCCCCCGTACTTTTGCCAAACCCCAACCATACAACGACCTAATATTTTCCTTTCATTTCCTAGGGCATAACGGGTAAGAAGTGGGCGTGGCTCGGAACAGACGGCTCAACGTCATCAACATTCATCAATACCCCAAACCTTAAGCATGCAATGCAAGGCATGGTGGGTACCAGGCCCAAGGCTGGAGACGGCCAGATCTACCGACTGCTCTTGAAGAACTGGGCCGAGAAAGATGCCATTCTATATCCGGGACTTATTCATTCGTCACGTGTTCAAGAGGTAAAAATCACGCATGCGCAATCACAGGCAGCCCAAACAAGGTTCCTGTGTATGGTTTAAAAGGGAATGTATGGGAGTTATGATAAAGTTACGAAAATAAGATGTTTCCCTCAACACTTTGCTTCAAAACTTGTTGCAGTCATTGCTTTTACTTTGTTCAGTCTTCTGGGAAAGCTTCAGCGCGAGGCCGTTTAGTGTTTTTTTATCAAAATCCGCTCTTTATTTTCGTAACTTTATCATAACTCACCATACATTCCCTTATAAACCATACACAGGAACCTTGTTTGGGCTGCCTGTGGCGCAATAAAGTCATGTGATCTCAAATGCGGCCAACATCAAGTCAATGCCAAATGTGTCTATTATGAACCATAGAACGTGATAGAATGTTGCGATTGTCAGAGGCGTTAGTGTTACCGTCGTTTTGTTTCTACAGACGTCAGCCTATGTTGCTCAAGTACAAGATGCTGTTCTTGCCTTCGCTAACGCTTTGACAAGATTACACGAAGCCAAGACCGTTACCAAGGTAACTGGTTGAAATACATTGTTTCTATGACAACAGAATGTTTCTTTAACTTGTTATATTACATAATTGAGCTTTGTTTATCTGCTTGGAGTAAACAAATGGATGCAAAAATATGCAAAATAACAAACGAGAAATAAAAAATCAATATGTTCCTAGTAACGTCAACACTCAAAACTTATAGACAAAATTGTTTAGAATATCAAAAACGTTTCACCAGACGTGAATCGATTCAACATTATCTTTCTTATAGCTAACGCCACGTCCCACAATGCAACGCGAACTGATAGGAGAACTCAAGAAGATGAAAGACACTGAAACTGGCTTCGACAGCGCTGTAGGAACCAAAGCGTTTTTCGACTCGAACCAAGATGGACTGGCGGAGTATGATCTGGTTAACCTAATGGAAACTCATGGATTCGGGTTGGGAGCTACGCACCTTCCAGGGGTTTGAGTATCCGACGAAAGATTGTCTGGCCTGGAGGTAGACTAACACCGCCATCCTCGAGGCAACCCAAAGAGTAAGTGACTAGCTATTTAGTAGTGTGGAGACTTTGCACCATTACGTGATGGCAGGAGGCACAACAATAGATCTTTAAGCGCCAGGGGGATTGATTCTTTCTCATGTAAATGGGATTAGACTAGATTATTGGTTCCTGATTTCTGACTGTATTCTTTTGAGCAGTACTAAGAAAACAAAGAAATATTACACAAGAGAATGACACATGGTCTTTAATGGAAAAATACCACGCCCATAATAAAACGTTCCTCTAACAATAAAGCAGAGAACTGGATATTTCTCAGCTAGGACCAAAAAACGATATTTAAAATATTTAACACAGAATTCATGAATTTGTTTGACATAAGTTTATTTCTATCACAGCTCGACGACGTCATCAGAAAAGGTCCAGAAATCCTCGGTCAGCTCATCAGGCCTGGTTGCTATGGGAGCTGTTTTTGGTATACTGGCTGTTGCTTTAATAGGCTTCATCGTTTTCTTAATCCACCGTGAAAGAAGAGGAAAGCCATCATTTGGACCAAACGTAAGAAAACTGCTGTACTTTAGTTATATTATATGAAGGGCTCATGCCACAGGTAGCCAGAGCTTTATTTCTGGAAATAGTCTTTGTTACTAAGGATTTCTTTCACGTTGTATTCAGTGTCTTGTTACTCACCCCTCCCCTCTACATTCTTTGCTTGTTCTTTACTCACCCCTCCCCTCTACATTCTTTGCTTGTTCTTTACTCACCCCTCCCCTCTACATTCTTTGCTTGTTCTTTACTCACCCTTCCCCTCTACATTCTTTGCTTGTTCTTTACTCACCCCTCCCCTCTACATTCTTTGCTTGTTCTTTACTCACCCCTCCCCTCTACATTCTTTGCTTGTTCTTTACTCACCCCTCCCCTCTACATTCTTTGCTTGTTCTTTACTCACCCTTCCCTTCCTAATTACATTTTCTAGGTCTTCAGACGAGCTAATGTGACAGTAACTTCTCCTATCAACAACATTAGCGACGCGATGGACGGAGCAGCGGCTGTCCTCAATCATGGTGTTATAAGATCAGAAGAAAAACCAGTACCTGTCTGACAATCAAAGGTCAGTCCAGAAATCCTCCCTTTTCGATCCTTTTTCTATAACGTCATTTGTTAACATGAAGTTATTGTTTAACATGACGTCACCTTTAACAAGATTTTGTCAATTTTGTAGCTCATGCAAATCAATAGATCGTTTTCTCAAGGCTGCGTGCGCATCCAACTTGACGGGCCACGAAAATGAAAAACACAAATTCAGTAAAATTGAGGAGACAGTTTTATATTTAAAGATGAGAAAAATCGATTTTATGAATTCTTATTGAAAAGAAATTTATAGAAATGTATATAATTCTCATTATAAAGGCCTATTTACACGGCCCATTTGCCGCGCGCGACTTGACGTGTATGGCAAATTTTGGTACCATTTATACGAGCACAACTTGTCGCACGCGGCACGAAAAAAACGCGAGCAATTTACTCGTCATTACAGCAAATTTTCTTGTAAAATGCCACCATACATAGTTGAGAAATGCAGTAAATAATCATGTCTACCTTGTTATTTGATGTGATCATTCAGAATTTTTTCACTTCGTGTTCAATAACCGGTGAAGACGTTTTCATGGAAATCCGCCATTTTGATTTGGAATCGCAGTCCCAATCTCGGTCAAAATCGTCGTATTTACGTCATTTTCCTACGGTATGTCGTAGGGTTTTAAATGCTACGGCAAATCTTGAGGCCGCGTATGTCTGTCGTAAGACCATTTACACGACCCGATTTTGAGCTGATTTTGCCGTATACGTCAAGTCGCGCGCGGCAAATTGTGCCGTGTAAATAGGCCATAAAGCTCCTGTTCTAGTATCGTGGCCCGTCAAGTCCTTAAATTTGGATGCGCACGCAATCTTGAGAAAACAGTCTATAAGCTTTTATCATACAGTCTTTGCTCCAGAATCCATCTCACATTGTTATCGTTGTTATCTTTTCTCAGAAAAAGCCTTTGAGGCGAAGAAAAAGTAAAAAATTAAAAATAAAGCAAGTTGGAAGCCAAGATTGATCTTTATGTAGATATTTATTACTGAGACAAGGAGAAAGAAAACCACAGCCAGCCCAACACCGACTGCGCAAAAATCAGGGCTGTATATTTTGTATTTATATAACTCGTGTGTGCTGAGCAGGATCTTTACTTGGCTGGTTGATCGGTTGGGAAGGTAGTTCTGTTAAAGGGGCCAGATATAGTATGCGACTAATTGAGTGCACGAATTACTTTGCAAAAGTAGTTCAATTTGGGGCAAGCTAAATTTGATTTGGTCATCCTGTGTTTGCCATGAGTCTGGTCGCTATAGTAACTTGGCCAGGCATTTAGTGCCAAAGAACTCTCGAATGCCTCAGTAGATCCATAAGGTGACCAAAATGAGTCTTAACTTACCCCGTAAATGGAACTTACAATACTGGGTCGAGTTGAATTTGCATCTTGAGACTATTTTAGGGGAAGTAATGGACGCCATCTTGAAAACATGTATTCTACTGAAACAGTTGTACAATGCACTGCAATGCCAACTGGACCCAGTTTTGGTGGCAATGGATCTTGGCCTTAGAAAGCAGGGATATGAATTAGATAGATGACAGTTTTTATAAAAAGAAAAAAAAAAAGGTTTTACGCTAGCTGGTATAAAACAATATTAAATTGAAAATCCATTTCACACAAATAGATTCGTTAACTTATAAATCAATCATTCTTTCATCGCTGAAGGAATTACCGACGTTTTAGTTAATGCTCCCTTTTTACTAAGCTGCTAAAAACCTAGGGCGGGGGAAGATTTACAAACTGTTGGGGAGGGGTGGGAGGAAAAATTGCTCTTAATTTTGTAAGAGTTAAGCTACCACGTGACTCTTGTGGGCGTTACCATGGTTACTTAAAATCATTTCCCGCCACAAGTTAAAATGAAATTTCTGTATGTATGTATGTTTCGTTATGCTGCTTCGAACATTTTATGAACGCAAAAGAGTTTTTTTACTAGAAAATTTGCAGGTTTTAAAATAAGATTTTAATAACACTACTTTTAGATATAAAGATGTAGATTGTAAATAGGCAGAAATAAGATAGAAATAAACAAATAAAACAAAGCATTAAAGAGTGTTTGCTTTGGTTTTATTCATTCATTCATTCATCCATTCATTTATTCATCCATTCATTTATTCATCCATTTATTTATTCATCCATTCATTTATTCATCCATTCATTTATTCATCCATTCATTTATTCACCCATTCATTTATTCATCCATTCATTTATTCATCCATTCATTTATTCATCCATTCATTTATTCATCCATTCATTTATTCATCCATTCATTTATTCATCCATTCATTCATCCATTCATTTATTCATTCATCCATTCATTTATTCATTCATCCATCCATCCATTCATTTATTCATTCATCCAGCCATCCATTCATTTATTCATTCATCCATCCATCCATTCATTTATTCATTTATTCACCCATTCATTTATTCATTCATCCATCCATTCATTTATTCATTCATCCATCCATCCATTCATTTATTCATTCATTAGTCCATCCATTCATTTATTCATTCATTAGTCCATCCATTCATTTATTCATTCATCCATCCATCCATCCATTCATTTATTCATCCATCCATCCATCCATCCATCCATCCATCCATTCATTTATTCATCCATCCATCCATCCATTCATTTATTCATTCATCCATCCATCCATTCATTTATTCATCCATCCATCCATCCATTCATTTATTCATCCATCGATCCATCCATCCATCCATCAATCCATCCATCCATCCATCCATCCATCCATCCATCCATCCATCCATCCATCCATCCATCCATCCATCCATCCATTCATTTATTCATCCATCCATCCATCCATCCATCCATTCATTTATTCATTTCATCCATCCATCCATCCATCCATCCATCCATCCATCCATCCATCCATTCATTTATTCAACCATCCATCCATCCATCCATCCATTTATTTATTCATTCATTCATTTACTGGGTGTACTGTAGCCTTCTTTTCACTGGCTTTCCTTCTTTTTCCTTTTTAAATGCATTTATTTTGGGAGGGATGATGTGCTGTGGTTAATGGGAATGACTCCATCATGGGAAACAGCCCCACGTCTTAATAAATCGCTTGGACCATCTGTGTGGTTGTACACCGATTAAATGAGCTTTAAACGCTCTTTTTCTCATTAATCTCACCGCAGGTATAAAACTCTAAATAAGAAAGGAAATTTGATAATCATTTTAGTCACTGCATAAGCAATCATATAATATTCCGCCGGCGCCTATTTCTAATCTTCATACTTCTTTGAACCACAGGGAACCCAATTATTCCGTTCAAAATCAAATTAAATATTAATAGCGTGGGCTTCCTGTGTGAATGGTGTAAACAAACCGCCTGCGGTGGAGGCGGGAAAGAACTTGCAAAAGGTGCTGAAGACAGCTGTAAAGGTAAAATACGAGAAGTGTGAGAAGCAAATCGCGCATGCAATGTGCCTTGAATAAAGACGTTCTGAATGAGACTCGAGGAAAGGTATCTTATCTAGAACAAACAATTATTTTATCGGGCCGCAGAAATTCAGCATCTAAAGTTACTTTCAAAGATGCTGTCATGCTAAAGCGCATTCAAAATTACAAGGAAAGAAAAACAATCCAACGTGGATTGAATAGTAATCAAGGGTGACAACCATAGAAATGGGCACAAATGAGAGAGTAACAACAACAAAAACGTGTGACACACACCCCCAAGCAAGTGCCAACACGTATGACTATCACATGAATTCCAACGGCCTTGCAAGATTCGCCTATAATTGCTGCAACGGTTTCTCTTTCTTTCTCATTGATCTTTGTTGTTGGAATAGAAGAAAACTCGCGCACGAGAAATTTCAACCTTGAATCTTCGTAATAGCGTTCGCGTTCGCCACCTTGAGGTGAGTTTTGAAAAGAGCTTATAAAAGAAACAGGCTTGTAAATGTTAAAACAAGTATCTATTTGCCTCAGCTTACCGTACGTAGGTTCTTTCCTTATGCTTTCTTGTCAATTTAGAGCGACATGTTGTACAATTACTTTGCCTGTTTTCTACTTCGCGACCTTTGAACCAGTACCTTTGACAGCAGTGTACAACCGAAAAAAACGTTGAGAATTGGCCTCCAATTCACACGTGTCCGGTGGATTTTTTTTAATGCGCTTATAAACACAGCCTCATGTGGACGCTCGAATCCTTAACGAAAGTTTTTCGGGATCATAATATTTTAGTTGGATTGAACTTGAGTTTTAAGATATTTCAAACGACATACTAGACCTGAATGCAACAAATTCCCCATCTGTTCATTCAATCAGAATGCTTCCCCGCTTGTGCCAATCATGCACGTTTGCTTAGCTCGTATCTTTTGAGAACCTGTTCCAACTGATAAGAAGCCTTAGAGTGCGATAAATCGAGATTTGCTTCGACTTTTTATATCCATGGTAAAATTTCAAAATAAATTTTAAAAAATACAGGGGGGGAACACGTAGATTATTTCAGTGTATATATAATAGTATTTTTTTAAACAAAAAATATATCATTATTCTCGGCAGTTTCTATTTTCGTCATTATGTAATATTTTATGACATAAATATATATGAACTTTTCTGATTAGTTCTTTTGCGTTTCAAACCGAAAGTTTCAAGATATAATAAGTAAGGCTTGAATTATCCAAGTGCTTGAAAATTTATTGAAATGATCAGAATTTATAAAACTCTTCACAATTTCATGATTTCTATCGTGTCTTTTACTAATGATCTATAATGCCTTTGTTAAGTAGTTACTAAAGTAAGATATATCCATTTATTCATTGATTCAGTAACAAAAACTTTGTAAGAAATTTGCAAAAATTTGCAAAAATCAGTAAGTAAAACTCAGTAGACCATAGACCTACAAAACTATCACTAGTACTAGTATGTACAACTTTTTCACGCGGATATTTCGTATGCACGCCGTAGTCAAATCAGAAAACTTAGGTGGAACACAGATTAACTTGGACGACACTCGTAGCTACGTCCTAGTATGTGTTATAGCTTTAAATTAAGACTTCGGTTTCATCATTTCATTGAAATGAAATATTAAGTAATAATTATGAAATACATAGAAAAAAGAGCCTTCTATGAATGACAGGTAATAAAGAGAAAGCGTCATTAAAAGGAAGACATAAAATAAATGAATGACAATTGTACCTTCAAAGTATGAAAAGTTAAAAAAGAAAAAAAAAACACTAGTAAGTGAAAGAAGAAAGAAAGAATCCCTTAAGAACGACTCGATGAAATCGTTCTTTGACAAAAGCCGCCTCAAACATTATAACATACGAAAAGAGTTCAGTTTAATTTCGAAATTGAAATTGCATTTGGGACAAACGAACCGCTAGATACACAAACATTACACTTTATAAAGGAAGCAGTTTGATTATCCAGACATACAGGTTTGAATTAATGTACTAAATGTGTTGATGAAATCTCTGTATTGGATGATGAGCTAGCCGTAATATCTTTTTTAATTCTCTGTTCATTCAATGAATATAGTAGATAAACCAATATAGATAATTAAAGAAATAGCTACGACAAAAAAGAAATGGATATGAGCTTTGGTCTTTTTTTCTTGGCTAAAACGTGTCAGGAACGACGTGTTCACCGAACGTCGGGAAGTATTTTCCCGCCATATTTTGGAGCATGCGTAATGTGTTTTTCTAATTACCCAAACCAGATGATGAAAAATGAGTTTTTCTGAAAGATTTAACGTATTTTATGCTTTAAATTTGGTTGATTCTTGTCATTCATTGTATATAAGCCCAAGCACCTTGTTTCACTGATAAAACACGTTTGCAAGACATATATATGGGTTGCAATCATCTCCAAGAGAACAAATATAATCGGCCTCGCACGCCATGTTAGATGCAATAAGTAAAAAAACAACAACAAAGCAACATTTCTAAAAGTTAACTGAATTTGAACTAGAATGATGGTCAGTTAAAGAACAGAAATAAGATGATAAGAAATTGTTTTTACGGCAAACTGAGAAGTCTTCAAAACCCGCCCATGCAGAACTGATCATAGTCGACATATTGCTCTGGTCTAAGTCACCCAAATGATTGCAGTATAGCGGGCGTTGTTCTCAGTTCATAATATTCAAAATATCAATATGTGTAGGTTATATCAGAATAATATATAGAGATAACGAAACGTTTACAATCCGTCAAACTTTGGAAATCATACCCAAAACCTTTCAAAGGTTTTTCTAGTAAGCTTTTTAAAAATCGATCATTAAACTGATTATCAAAACGTTCTTGACATATAGGCTATTCCGACATTTCCTAAATCTACATTATAGATTTATAAAATGAGTAAATCGGTGTATAATAGCTCGAGATACGAGATAGTGATGTTTTGAAGTCAATTTACCAGATAAATACTGAAATTATATTTTCCTGACAAACGAACGAAAAAAAAAAAAGATTCGTTACTGGAAAGGGGAACAATCGCGTACACGAAACTGCATTAAACGCTTCGTTACCATGCGCTCTTGAAATCTCAAGTCTCCGTCCTGCGAATAGGACAAGCCGAAAAGGAAAGTACTTCTTGATTAACAGAAACGTTTTACGAGGGAGTGAGAGTACTTCATAAAGGTTTATTTTATTTGACTGTCTGTAGTACTCGATAAGAATCTACGGCATGTTTTGACTATGCTTTAGCTATTACAATATTGTATTCTAGCTTTAATCAATTAAAACGAAGCACTTGACTAAATGATATGATCTAAGCATAGTTAACTATGATCTAAGTACTAATCCAACATTGCGTCAATATAAAATTTCTTTCCAATAAAAAATTAATGAAAAAGGCTCTATTAATTAATTGTTTGTTTATCCTGTCCTCAGAGCATTCGAAGGGCCGTAAAGACGTCAATATAAGAGCTAAATATCGACTTCTTCACGACTTGAAACGTTATATTTCCGAGAGTCTGCCACGCGGCTTTCTGATACGCTTTTTGCTAAAATATAGATCCTCTCACATTGAACACCAAGTTCTCAGAAATTAAAGTTCTGAATTTAACGTTATTTCTTTTAGTTCGATTACAGTTTCTGTTTATGCAATATTCATTCAGTTTAAAATAGCCGGTTGTAAATTGTGAATCTGTGAATTACATTCGAGGACAGCCAACAATTTGAGGTTTTAATCTATAGTTTGTATTTTCAATAAGTATTCATTTAGAAAACCAATCTTTCTTGGTAAATTTCAAAAGTTAGAACGAAATATCTTGTCATCACTCGTAATCAAAATTTCAACTTCTAAGACAGGTGAAGCAACTTCGTTTAATACAATTATAAACCTATTGTACGAAATTAACGAACATTTTTTCACTTTGTTTATATATGTATATAATGACGTTCAAAGACATTTTAGGAAGAGTTTGAATGCATTACAGAGCAACTACTTCAAAAAGTTTACCAGCAATGACGCATTTAACCTTTTAGTTTACCGACGTAATTTTCTACTTTATTTAATCATACTATTAGACCTTTACGATTAACAGCAATTAACTGTCGTAAAATTTCCAGCAAAAATGGCCTGTTTTATAATTTACTTTTTATAAGAGTTCGACAAAAATATATGAATGAAAACTTCTCTATGTCACTTCTTTGGAGGAGAGATTTTTAAGGAACCCATTTCAATGTTGACAAAAATCTTTTGTGGTTTTGATTATATTTCTAGAATTTGTGTCGTCCTGTTTCCTAGGAATTGTGGCTAAATACAGCCACATTTCCCTTGTGATGTTTATTTTGTCCTTGCGGATGTTTCACAGTTGTATTTGTTTCCCAACGCGGTTTAGGTACCCGCCAAATTGGATGATCGATCTATATAGACCTCAAGGGGTGGCCGAGAAATATCCTTATTTGTCCGAAATAAATCGAGGGTTCTTGATAAAATATCTTTGACTTATCTTGCAATGTGAGTTTTTACTTTTGTAGATGGAATAAATTTTAAAATATTAAAAAGTCATTATAGATGGAGACGAATTTCAGCATCATTGTGGTCACTCGAAAACCTATAATTGCATGGTTGATATATTAGAGCTATTAGAAGTTTATTAATAAATTAGATAAGAGAAGAATCTTTAAATCATAATACTTACCGCATGTGACATAGCCATTTAATTTTTATTGTTTGGAAAAAGAATTAAAACCTAAGATATCTAACAGATTTTTCATGCGTTGCTCCCCGAGGTGGTTTTGAGCAGTCTATACTCAACTTATAGCTTTGCGCGTTTTTAGTATAGGATTTTAAGCGAAAAATATTCCTAAGAACACTTTATCAAGGGTTTTATTTTATTGATATTGCTAATCAGAATAATCGATAAAATGGAAAGAAATTCAGTTTTATGAAGTATACGAGTCCTGCTGAGAATGCCATCAAATCAAATCCAAAAATTTGAAAAATCGTAGTCGAAATTCAAGATCGCAAAGAGTTAAATTAAACTCAGTTGAATTGTGGACTGAAACTCTCTCTCTATATATATATATTTTCTTTTTAACTATTTTCATAAAGTTACGTGGAGCTGAAGTTGCAACAACCGCATATTGCATCAACGTAGCAAAGCGAAATTAATTACAAAAATTTGAAAACATTATCTACCGACATAAAACATCTCTGTTCCGTAATTTATACTTTAGAACCATCCTTGATCATATCGACCTAGATAAAAATAAGAAAAAATTAAAGTTTAGAGTTTAGCATTTAATTTTTTCGTCTTCTTTCGAGTCGACATCTAGTTCTACGTTTCAAAAAGCGCACTTGAATGGTATTCCGAAATTGGCCAAAGAATTAAATTCTGGAGCAAAGTATTCTTAGTCATTTCAGTTGAAGCAGTTTAGAGGTCGTTTTGAGTATAGATATTATTGGTTCTTTTTTAATTTCTTTTCTCCATAAAGTTTCGTCAGTAATTGTATGCTCAGGCTTTGATGGTTGGCTTAAGGTTGACAGCAACTACTTAGAATGCCATTATTTGGTCCAAATCTGCTCACCTAAAGACTTGAGCTATGCCAAAGATTTCACGTTATACATTACCTAATGGACTCCAAATGACTTTTCACAGTTCACTGTTCAGCAGGATCCTTGCCGCCACATTTAGCAATAAAAAGAATCCGGGTAAAATAAAGTAAATCAAGAATATATTGTTTGATGTAAGCACTTGAGTTTTTGAACTTGAAATCCAAACAGTTCAATTTTGCTCAATGGGGAGTTTCAAAAATACCTGTGTATTGAAATAATTGTCCCCTCCCCCAAAGAAAACCCTCTACTTTGTCATTGAATGAAAAACCCGACATAGCGGCCCGCGTTCTAAATAATCTCCATATTTTATTAAGGAAAGGTTATTATTAAAGATAGCTTCTTGTTGTCGGTTTTTGCCTGGAGGCGTTGAAAACTTGATTTGGCGGCATTATTCTGGCGTCAATCTTTCTTTTCTCAAATTTTTTTCGGTAACAAACAAATAAACTGAATCCTTCACTCGAACGCGCTGTAGGATTTAAGTGAATCAAAGTTTTTTTTAGTACAGTGTTTGTGTAGCTAGAAGTGTATATTCCTACGTGCCGAAGTAACTGTTGAGAATTCAATAGACAAGCTACTTCCTCATTTTGTCTCTTTGCAAATATGTTGATTCGTCTCTGACAACCAACTATTTAGAAAAATAAATAAGCGAATCGATAAACGTCTAGCTATTAAATGAAGGTAAAATCTTGAAGCCCTAAAAGTCTTGAAGTACTTTTAATGCATGTTTTACTTTGTTCTAATGTATTAATTGAGTTGACCTAAAATGTTCGCTCCTTATGGAGCATTTGGGACTTTCAATCTAGGGGGCAAAGCTTCCAATACGCAGCTCAGAGCTTCGTAGTTTCGTTGTTATTAAGACTTTTCTGTTTACATTGTGAAGACGTCAACCAATCGTTGGGAATTTTTGGCGTAAGAGAATACAAAAATGTATTTTGATATAATCTTAATTGAATAGATTCTGAAATTCAAACTATTTGTAGTGACATTGACTTTCGAAGTTATTTTAATGTTCTTGGCAGGAGAGGAATCATTAAGTTTTATACACCAAAAACTTTAAGCCGATTTGAAAAAATTTCCCGGACCCATTTCTCTTTAAATAAACTTCTTTATCGGAAAAAAGTCATTGAAAACTCGCAAATCCAGACTGTCAGTGATTGAAAACAAATTTAAAACAAGGTCATTGAAAAGAAAAAGAACTTTCACTTTTTTAATTTTTCTGGAAACTTCGCTCTGTTAATAATAATTTCGAGTGCTCGTAAATTGAGTTTTTGAGCACTTCTGACTACTGGGATATGATGGATAGAGTTAGTACTGCGCGCTGTTGGTAACGAAAAGGAAAGTCCTGTCTCAAGTTAAAGCTTTTAAGGGATAAACGGAGGCATTTGACAAAATATTAAATACTATCTCCTGTATAATCATTGCACTGGTCTTGGATGTTTGAGGCCTCCATTTGTTCGAGATGCCAGTCCCTGTGTAGGATGTTTGCTCAGGTTACACTTATCAGGTCGATCTCGACAGTGAGTGCATCTCCGTAATTACACACTCATTAGATTTTGATTCCGGTTATTCGGAAATTACTTTGGCATTTTATTGTTTTCAAACAGGGATAAATACCAAACCAGAGAGCCAGCACAAGACACTTCACAACACTCCAGCGAATCTACAAGACCACAGCTCGATCTTGGACCAGTTTTTAACCCTCAAAAAAACATGAATTCAAAGGCATTGATTATTTTGGTTGTTGTCCTGTTGGCAGTAGCGATGGTACCTCAGACAAACGCCTTTACAGCCGGAGGAGGCGGGAACGTCCCCTCGGGAAAGCGAGAATATATGACGGTAAGACGCTACTGAGATATCAGTCCGCATTTTGTTCAAAGTTTTCCGGCGTTTTAGGTGCTCATTTAGCACTGAAATTCACTGAAATTATATGCTGAAATTGGTTGTATCAGGTAGGAGTGTTTCTCGTGTTGTGGCATTTTACTACATAGCATTCCTCCAATTTTGTGGTAAACGTAAGGGCTGCTTCTTTATTCAAAACAGCAACAGTTTATAATTAAATAATATTTTCAGGGTTTATGCTGGAAGTACTCCTGAAAAAGTACGTTCATCATGTTACTAGTAGTTTAATTGTTCCTTTTTGGTCCTTTTTGATCCTGTATTGCTCTTTATTTGCTTCTGAAACAAAGCTAGAAAGAAATGAGAGAAAGAAAAAAGAAAAAAGAAAGGATGATGAAAGTAAGAAGAAAAAAAATTGAAAAAAAAAAAAAGGCGGGCCTGAAAAAAGAAAAACAATGAAAATGATAGCCAAGAACTTCTTAATGGAAGCTGTTCAAAATCAAGACCATTTCAAGTCTTCGGAAGCAACTAAAGCTTAGAAAATCCTCCACTAATAGATATTTTTCGTGTTTAAAAAACGAAATGTAATGTGGCTGTTGTTCAGATTATTTTCGCGGAAAGTATTGTTTGTCTTGGGAGTGTATGCCATAGTTCATGAAGTATTTTCACGAAAATTTATTTCAATCAAAATAATAATTATAGCTTTTCCTACGTTATTTGCATGGTATTCTGAAATTTTTTTACTTGAACTAGTCTTTTTATTATTAATAATAAGATGCTTAAAATTTGGTTTTGAATGAAAGAGTACATGTTGTTTTAGGCCCCGCGAACGTATTTTTAACGCAGATTGGAAAAGAATTTCCTCCGATCTTTGTTGTCACTGACAGGTGCAGGAATGTTGAAAACATACCGCCCCGTTTAGTAATGATTGGTTTTGCAATATTTTAGCTGAGAAAATATTTTCCTTTCACACGAAAACGACAAATTTACTTATTCTTTTCCTAATCTTATCCAATCATTCTTGCTGTATCGCACTGGCTTTGAATTGTTTTATACTTGTATAGCTGTGGATACTTCTTCTGGATTATTTATTTATTAAACCAACAGAAAATTGTTTTTAGTTTTTTGTGATAGTCTAGGAAACGCTTTCGGGATTTCTTCTTTTGTGTTCAATTTTGTGGAAAATTTTCCCCTTTTGCGTGTAAACATTTTTGTTCCTTTTGAATCCCACACTGTGAAGAAATACAAACAAAGTCTTGAAGTCTTTCCGGTTTTTTCCTCTTTTAGACTCTTTATTTTCAATCGACTTCAATTTAAAAATCTAATATAAATATAAAGCTGAATCAAAGAACCAAGCTTGAATAAAGGAGTAAAAAATGTCATATTCGTTGTGCATAACTATTTCAGAGTTCTCGCGAAATTATGTTTTTTTTGTTTTTCTTTTTCAGCTAAAAAGAGCAGTGAGTAGCCTGTGTGCAGTCGCTCGTGAACACTGTAAACGAGAAGCCTTCGATAGCAAAGACCTGGAATAAACTACGAAGAAATATCAAGAAAATAATAAAGAAACAAATCCAAGAATCGCAGAGTGTTTCCGTGTCATGAAATGTTTATGATAACGAACTACTACAAGCTTTCGTCCCTCGATCCCCAATTGAATCAAAACCCCAGAAATACAATTAGTTAATTCAATTCTATGAAGTTTATTGCGCTTCTACGTTGTATGTAAATTGGTAATAAATTGATTTATAAACGACCAAAGAGCCTTTGTAATGATATATATTTTGTAGAAGTTATGGACCAATTTTTCTCTTAATTTTAACCCAAACAATTCCTAGATTTGTATATAAGTGATATTTCTTTTGCAATATCAATTGATCCACACAGTTTGTGTCTTGAAGATGGGCGGTATTCCAAAGGTGGAATGAATTCTCGGTTTATTGTGAACACAAAAAAGCGGCACTTACTGACGCACGCGATCAACGTCAGTGAGAGAGTTTATTAATTTTAACTCGAGCAAGGCAGGTGCGCGGGAGTATTCAGTTCGCGTACAAGAAAGAAAACTAAGGACTGCGAAAAGCCGGGGAAAAGGAGTGAAAAAATCCGGAGAAAAGAATATGAATGGAAAAGTGGGAAGAAGGAAGGAAGAAGGTAAAAAGGATGACAAGAAAGTGAAAAACATCGACACAATTGCAGGATTACTATACGAAAGGAAAAGAGAGAAAGGACAGAATATCTGAGAAATATATAAACAACCGTCTAAGACAATTTTCATCCACATAAAATAAAGATAGACAATTGGTACTATATAATATATATATAGACTTTTCATTTTATAGTTCTTCAATGCTCTTGGAATGTTTTCGAAATTATTTTGGAAAAAAAAAAAAAAAAACTAATTAAAAAAGTAGAAGGAAACTGAATACGTTGCCTTCACTATTTTGTTTATCTCATGGACGTTGCGTTGCTCGTGGAGCTTAGTGAAATTTTTGTGGGCTACCTGTTTTGGACGATTAACGCAACTGAGTGTCACGTGTCAAAAGAGCTAGTCACTATCTCTACTTCAATTGGAATGTTTAATTTTTCGGTTCTCTGACTTTTTCTCCCTCCATGCTGCCCTACACATTTGACTCTTTTTGAATCGTATATTCATTTCGAGGCAGGCTGTATCTAAGAGTTATCAACAGAGCAGGTGTATGTTACGTCACTGCCGCCATCTTGGTTGACGATAAAAAAGCTTCTCCTGTTACGATCATCAAACAAGATGGCAGCTGTGTCATTCTTTAGTACATATCTCAAGGGATTTTAAGTCTCATGGTTGCACAAACTGCATAGACTTAGTCAAATCGATTAATCAAACTCATGGCAAGACAAATGAAATCCACGGCAAACAAAGAAAGAGAAAGTTGTCAGCGGAAATGCAAAGAAAGCTATCACCAGTCTTACTCTTCAAGATACACGCGTGTATCGGCCACTGTCGCCTCTCGCCTACATCATTTCCAAAGCGCTTAGAACAGACTTGTATAAGCGCTCTATATTTTAATATTTTATATATTATTATTATTATTATTATTATTATTATTATTATTATTATTATTATTATAAACCTTTACTAATGTTTGCTCTCATTGTGGATGGAATGTTAAAGATGAGGACATGTTTTGTTCTAGCTGTGGAAGAGTACATTATGATTCTAAATCTACTAGTGGAGTCCTTGTACACAGTAGTGAAGTAGCCGGCTTTGATGTGTCTATGTTATTGTTATGTTAATTCATAGAATACCGGTAGCCGGGTTTGGGACTTCCATGCAAGTACCTGGATGGGTGCCCTAAACATCATGCTTACCTCGAACATTTTAGAAAAAATAGTTTTTTAAATTTTCTATACGAAGATAGACTCTTTCATTAATTAGAATTTTTTACTTAAGAAATCGGGAGGGAAAATGACTGCCTGGCATTCAATCCGTTTCCGGAAGACTATAATAATCATGAGAGAACATTATCAAAGTACCATGAAGAAAGTACTATTCGTGATTCTGTGCTGAGAAAAGAAAACATGTCAAATTTAAATCTATTGAGCTAAAGTGATTCGATTAAAGTTTCTCTACGAAACAGGATACTTTAAATCGATTAGAATTCGTTCTAGTGATAACTGCCGGACGTTTTGTCATTCTGGAATGGCTGCAAAAGCACTGGGAGAGAAACTCGGTAAATATACCTTGACAACATGAGGAGACTAGTACTTGACAAGGAAAACATTTGTTACTTTCATTACAACTACAAGATAGATAAGTGAATAGCCGATAAATTTACTAGGCCTGAGAAAGAAAGCATTTAAAAGACAATGAGTGTAAACTAGCAAATAAAACTAGTAACGGGAAAGCTCGCTCATGTAAATGCGGATTTATAGACCAGGGCCCGGTTGCACGAAGAGTGCGAAAGTAGAGGTATCCAGATGAATCTATTGGATAACAGCATCAACTGGAGTCCGGTTGTACGGGGTCGATAGCGCGATCCGAGGTATAAATCTTATTCAGTGGATAAATTTATTCGATAACAGCATCGACTTATCTACTGGAAAAGGTTTTATCCGTTGGATAGCGCTATCCACCCTTCGCACAACCGGGCCTAAGATAATAGCAGTTGTATCACTGCAATTTTCCAATAAACATGCGAACTCCATGTTCCCATGACAATCACGACGTACATCGTATTCAAAAAAATTCGGATCAGAATGTTCTCCGTCAACACTAATACGGCTACCCGGCGTTTTCAAATTGTTCCACTCTGGAGGCCGTATATTCGAAAAAGTTCCGTTTCGGTGAAGAATTATTCCGGATTCTCCCGCACTAGTGCGGACGGAAGGCCTAACCGGATGAATAAAGTTGCGGATTCAAAATTATCCGGCATATTGTGGACGGGGACTGAGAGAGTCTGACAGAGTCCTTCATGGTCTCTTGGAACCAACTATTTACCATTTCGAGGTGCCTGATTTTGGCGATAATAGACGCCATCTTGAATAACGTCCCCTAAAACAATCCCACAATGCACTTGCTCTAACTCGATTCGATCAGTATTTTCCCTCAACCTCAGAATGGCTATCAGCGAGCCAATCAGAACGATCGATATGCAATAGTCGACTAGTTTGCTAACAATGAACTATGATTACCAAAAATTGCTAAAATAGTTTGAAAACATGAAAAGATTATTAAAAATAAAAGATAAATGAATAAAATAATACAACTACATAGTAACTTTGAGAAAATTACTCGCTGACCCACTTCTTGTATTCCGCTAAAGATGTCAAAAAAAAAAAATAAAAATAAAATAATAATAATAATAATAAAAGAGTTTTATTATAATAATAAAAGAATATTTACATTATGTACTTTGTGAAAATTAAAGAGAAAAAGTTACTATTTACAAAAAAATAGAGAAAAAAAACAAAATGAAACAAGCATTATAAAAAATTCTAAAACTATCTAATATCGGCAAGGTTAGTATTAATGCTAAAGTCAGAGTTTTATTATTGACAGAATACAATAAATATTTTATATGATTAGTTTCATGATAGTGGCGTTTACCTGCCATTTTACATAGTTTCAGCCACCTTAAACCGCAAAGTAATTTCGCCGTATTAATAAAAGGACGAGGCAAAGCGATTTTTAAAAAATGCTTTCCTATGATATCATCATGTGTAAAGTCAATAGCAGCTGTTTTTGAAGTGCTCAGTTAATCCCAAGTTCTTTTGTGAGGTATAACGTGACGTTATTGATATTTTTAAAATACGAATCCGTTTGATTTTCTAAACAGCTGACAGATTCAAAAATATAGCGACCAAAATCTTATACAACTTTTGGTTTCTTCAAAAGAGAAAATAATCTTTTATGAACATCAAGGAAAAGAATTTAAAGCTAAATCCTATTAGATTTTTTCAAGCTGCGCGAAAATAACGTCAAAATGTTGGATTTTTGAGGACCCGAGTGACGGTTCCTAAGCAGCGATGGACGCTTTGGGGCGTCCCTTGTAAAATGCCATGTTGAAAGAAACTGCTTTTTGATCAAATACCAACATCGTCAAAATCCATATAAAAATGATTTAAAAAAAACTTTTTAAATCATAAACTCTATTTTAAAAGCTTCAAAATATGATAGTTTGAGACTGTTGTGTGTATGAGAAATTTTGAAGAGATAGAATTGAATTATTATTTTTCAACTGTCGATTGAAATGCAAATTCTTATAACATGTGGTTGTCACTTGGTAAGCCGCAGCGTTCTAATTGACTTTCGGCAGTAAATTCTACACAAGCAAAAAGGTAAACGTTCAAAAACGAGAATACTTCACCACATTATTCCCTTTAAGTCTTTCTCGTTCAACTGATTTATGCTAAAGGAACGTCGAACAACTCGTAAATATGCTAATTTGTGCAATTTGAGGGATAAAGATCCTAAAATTCGCGAATAACAACGAAACTGCAAGAAGCCTTCGAGAGACTGCTGCAAAATGACTACCGTTCTTTCAAATTTGAACTTTTTTATCCTTTGTCTACTGCTTGTTTCTTGTTCTTTGGTGTATACAAGTAACAAAGGCTGTACTGCTGGACCTTGTTTTCCTACATCGAGGGAAATTGCGAGTAAATTCTCAGTTCAAGCGAATTCAACGTGTGGCGTCGATATAGTTGAAGAATATTGTCTTCCTTCAAGTCTTGACTGCAACCAAATTTGTAATGACAGTAATGCTAAGGCTAACCAAAGTCACTCTTCTACTTATATTAACGATGCATTTGCTTTATCAACATTCTGGAAGTCTGTAAATATGGATAGGCCAGTGTTTTTACAGTTCGACTTTGGTGTACAGTTCATGGTTTATCGTTCTGTAGCGACGTTTGAGTTCGAGCTTCCTGCAGCCATGTACTTCGCAAAGTCTCAAAACAACGGCTTGGATTTTCAACCTCTAGCTTTCTATGCTACTGCTTGCAATAAATTCTTTAATATGACGGAATCTCCGATTAACAGATTGAAGGGTTTAGCGGTGGAATGCTATAAAATCGATCCAACGAATAACCCAGCAAAGCAGGTGAGTTTAGAAATATTGTACAGCTTTACTATGACATTTTCTTTTTCAAATTTCAAACTTGAGAGTTTTTCTGTGTTAGTTAAATTATACTACAAAGTATTCATGAAACATATTATCCCTCTAATTCTACTCTGAATAAAAATGTCAGCTAAATATCATAAATAGGCTTATTAAATACAAAAAATTTGCTTCATTCTACAATAGTGTTAGCTAACGTCTTTTTAGTTCAATTAGTTTTCTTCATAAAAAATCACGTTCCTTATTATTCCTTCAATGCAGTCGTAATGCCATATTGTTAATTTCAAGCCGATTGACTATTAAATCCCTTTATTCAATGTAACATTTGTATTTCTCCTGGCATGCACGCCTGGCTGGTCGTTAGGATCCCATGCTATAAACAACGTTTCATTTCCTCTTAGTAACCTTAACAGACCGTTTAATTTTCTACATATTTGAACTTTGGCCTTAAAGAAATATTTTACTGTCGAACATAAAGCTCTTATGTATTTTAATGAGTTTCAAAATTGTACAGAACGTGAATGTCATAAGTAACTGTGCCAAAAATGCATTTTTGTGATTATTAATTGATAGGTATTGGTTTAAGAGGTGAGAAAATTGGTTAAGTGGGGCTTTTGTTTAGTATTGTAGGGAATTATCAGTATCTCTTTTGAGTACTAACAATTGATTGAGTGTAAATGTATTAGCTCTTCAATTCAAGGAAATATATATGTTATATACGATATACAAATAAACTGGTAGTAGCATATGTGTTGTCTATTTAGTAGTATACCACATAGATGGAAAGAACATACCCCTAGCATGTAACGTCAGGGCAGCTCAATTTGGAAGACAAAACAAAGAAATTTCAATCTCAACAGAATTTGAAACCTTTTGTTATGTCCTGCAAATTGAGCCATATTCCAATGTGCTGCAAGGTAACTATGACTTTTCTGCCAGCACTTAATTGATAATATTAAGAAAATGCCTTCTGCAACATACATGTATATATAGAGAGAGCTGAAAATAATATAATGTTTTGTGGAATTATATATGCATCATTTAGTATACCTTATTGTACAATATTGTATGGAACATTATTTTTAACATCTATAAGTAAGTTGTATATTCTGTTGTGTATGTAATGAAGGGAAAGAAAAACACAGTCTTATCTAGATCTAAAATTGCACCAAATAACCTGTTATTTTGTGACCACAAGGCAACCAATGTAGATTATTATGTGGATTGTTCTTATGCATGGAATAAATATTTCATAAACAATTAATCTATTTTTATCATATTTATTTATTTATTATTATTTTATTTTACATTTATTGGAAGCCCTTTATGAATGCATTCAAAAAGAAAATAAATAATGTCATAGGCAAAAATGTTCATAGACATGCTTTTGGAAATAGAACTGGAAGAGATTATTATAAATGTTAAATAAAAGAAAAAGAAAGTTATTGCTGTTACAAGTATATATATATATATATAGAGAGAGAGAGAGAGAGGTTTTGCCACGATCACGTCATGGCAGCCATGACCAGAGGCACATTAATGGTCGTTTTCCCCATGGAAACTGAATTCTTTCTCATGCAACTAGTATTAGACCAGATTCAATTGTTCCTGCCTCCTGTCTTTGCTCCTATCACGTGATGGTGTGAAGCCTCTATATTACAGTACATATAACTATGATGTTATTAATATTGCTAAAATGCTAAACCTTATTGAGAAATATAGTTGGTAATAATTTATATATATATATTTGTTCTTATTGCTTGTAATTCTTCCCTATAACATGAGTATCAAAATGACTGCAGTGTATTATTGTTTTTCTATGAGTATAAATAAGATAACACCTTTGCCATCTCTTTAAATATTCTGAAAGATTTTTTTTATAAGCTCTTTTCAAAAATTCAAAGTAGTTATGGGTGCAAATAGAAAATTTAAGGATTTTGTAGATAGAGTTACCCGATAAAATTTTGGAGGTTGCTATGGTAACACGCTTGATCATCAGCTCATAAGGGAATATTAGTTAAATAGTGATGTGCGGTCAACCTAAAGACCTATTATGTAATTTCCCATTGTTTGTGTTAATAGATAGAGTATGGCCCTATGAGAGATGCAGCAACATCCCAAGGGATTGTCGCCAGTCATCAGAACCAGACACACTTTATCATGACCAATCTTCGTCTTGTTCTGGTCAGCTACATGACGCCTCCTGGCTTTGACCCAGCGACTGCCAGTGATATGCTGAAGAAGAGTCCTATCATTTACATTACGAGACTGGGATGTTATTGCTGCCTGTTTTTGTAATGGACAAGCATCAGCATGTGACAGTGAAGTAAGTACTACATATACATATAATTTTAACATCATTTTTTATAACATTTTTTAAGCCCCTGACTGTTGGCCCGTCCTAGGCTTGAACCCAGGACCACCTTAATTCATGTCTAGTGTCCAACCAACTGAACCAATTGTAAGGAGGTGGATAATTGAATAATAAAGCACAGTTCTGGACCAATGAGAGCTTTCATAGTATAATCTCTCTAAGCTATATATTTTGTAGATCTGAGTGTTATTTATTTTAGTTTGGTGTTCACTCATTCAAACACACACAGCAAGTCCACATAACTTCATGTCATGCCTTAACATAATTATGTATTTGAAATGTACCCCCTTGCATGCCTGACAAATTTTTAGAGCCCCTCCTTTCATGTCCCAAAAATGTCAGTAACCACCCAAATATCTTCATCCCTCCTCGGCATATTAATTGATGAACTATCCCTAAATGTTTTAATGGAAAGTCAAAAAAGACTTCTATTAATTTAAATTTAATATGCTTGCTTTAAAATTTGTTTCAATTAGAATGTTGGGAAATGTCTGTGTGAAAGGAATACTGATGGCAACAACTGTGAGAAATGTTTGCCTCTTTATAATAACAAAACCTATGAAGTTAGAAAACCATGTGAAGGTAAGATCATTTTTTTTGAATAGCTACAACTGTTTGTAATGCTAATTAATCATTGATATGCTCATTAAAACAATATTGAAATATACAGTCAATAAGAATCTAAAGCAATCTAAAATAAATATATACCTGTATATAGAAGATATAACTAGCTAAAAACTAGTGTGAGCTGTGTCGGTGTTTCTAATGAAACAGTAATGATGAAAAGGTAAATTATACACCGTGAAAAAGATGAAAAAACTTACTGACGTTTCGGACGCTAGTCCTTCGTCGGAGTAAAAGAGGAATATATACCTGTATATATAGGTTAGGCTGTTGTGTCACAGTGTGGGACAAACACAACAGGGCTAGGATCACACGAGGTGAAAGCCCAAAGATTGAATTTGAATTTATTAGTTGACTTTGGAGTAGGGAGGAAAACCAAAGTACATCTCATAGAGATCAAAAGAATTGGTAGAAAACCATGACAAGCAATAAACCTGAAGCGAGATCAGACGTTTTACCCCCGGCTCTACATAATAGTTTTTGAAATTCTTTCATATTAAAATTTTTGATTCCTTAGAGAATACAGGAACAATAGTCATAATTAAAGAACAAAAGCAGTGTGAAAAGGATTATGGTCTAGAGACGGGGGTAAAACGTCATCTCGCTTCAGGCTTATTGGGGCTACAAAAATAGCTGGTCAGTGGCCAGTCATCAAATAAGTTTTACTCATACCTCGTTTCTAGCTTAGCATTCCTGGTCACTATTTTCAGCACTGACAGTATATTAATAGTTCCTATAAATCAAATTGTTGCTACAATTTAGCACTGAAATAATGTTTTTCTGATTAATAATGGATAACTAAATAGAATAAAATATTAATTTTGTATTTGATTCTTTTTATTTATCTTTCAATTGTAGCTTGTGGTTGTAATGATCATGCAAATAGCTGCCATTACAACTCCACCAAGGGATATGGTGTGTGTGAGAACTGTACTGACAATACAACAGGAGACAAGTGTGAAACATGTCAAATAGAATACTACAGACCCCAAACAAATCTATCCTATCCATGCTTAGGTAAGTACTAAAGTACATTTCATTTAGGTAAATAAATTGAGTTTTTCAAATAATAGATATATAATACTGTATAATCTTATTCAGCATTTTAGGGTGGGTATTTTTTCAAGTCTACAAAAGATTACAAAAATTTCATAAAATGTGTGATATATATTTTTCAACTATTTCCTATTAATCAAGTAATGAACACAACTTCTGTTTTGTAGAGTAAAAATATCACAGGACATTGAACTTTCTGCAGGCTTTCTTCTGTTACATTTGTACTCTACTGAGTTTATTTGAATAACAAAATATAGTATCGGAATATTATATTGATATAATTTTATTTATTAATATTTATTATCAGAATATTTATTAATTTTAAGCCCTGATTATTAGTAGTAAATTTTCATTACTCTTTAATGACAGCATGTGCTTGCAACCTTTTTGGGGTGAGAAACACAACCAATCGTACTCTCTGTCATCGCAGTACTGGTCAGTGTGGTTGTAAGGAGAGAGTGATGGGCAGAGCTTGCGATACTTGTAAACCTAATTACTGGAACCTCACTGAATCCAACCCTTTAGGATGTCAAGGTAAGATTTTTTGGAGTCTACTAATATTTGAGAGTAAATTATAAATAAATTATGAATTTATTATTAATAAATAAATTATTAATAAATAATTAAAATGAATAAATAATTATTGGTTATATGTGGAAGACTTTACAGCTAAAAGCTTGAAGGGCCATGTATCCTCCATGCACACTCCTTCCTACATTTGAATATTCTAGTAACATGACTTAACTCATATTGTTTTTTATAAGAGGGAGGAAACTGTGAGAAAAAACCCTTATAGCATAGTATAGAACAAGAAACTCCACTAACACACTAACCCTGTAGCTTAGATTAGACTCCCCTTGCCACAAGCCTTGCCTTGCTGAGAGAATCGTCCTTGTTTGTTTTTACAAGGGTAGCACTTAATAAGCAGTGGTTAACAAACCTGTGACCCTTGTTCCATTATCAAATTGAAATTTAGGAGTTGATTTTTGTGCAGAAAGGAAAACTGAAAAAACCAGAGAAAAAGTGCTCGAAGGACAAATTAAAGAGAACCAAAAAACAAACTTACTCTTCTCACATATGATACTGAGCCTGGGCAGGATTCCAATGCAGGTCGCATTGATGAGAGGAGTGATTTCACTGCTATTCCGTGCTTCCCTAACAAAATCTTAATTAGCATTATAGAGCAACTGTGCTACCCATGGTCAAGGAACAATAGACCCTTAGGCTGGAGGAAATGATTTCCTATTTTAACCCATGTGAATGATTGAACTTTATTGTTCTAGGCTGTGAGTGTTCCCTGATTGGTACTGTTAATAGGTCCAATACCTGTGACCATGCTAATGATGGACAATGTCCATGTAAAAGAAACATTGATGGCAGAACATGTAACAAGTGTAAGGTAATTAGTAATTGTAATCATATCTTTTTTACCCTGCACGAGGCTGCAGTCTGGATATAGGATTCAGGGGCCGAGTAGGGGACTGACCCCACACCTTTGGTCCTTTTCCCATGCTAGTCTCTTATTCCAATCTTAACCTCCCCTTGCCCCTCCCCCTTCCCCCAACCACTTTTCCCCACACTAGACTCATATATTTTACAATCCTTCCCCCCCCCCCCCCTTAACAAACATTCTCTACTCATATATACTACACAGCATAGTGTTGTTTAGTCATGTTTATGAATTACTGTACATTTTCCTCAAACTAGGATGGATATTACAATTTAACTGAAGATAACCCAGATGGCTGCCTGTCGTGTAACTGTAATCCAGCAGGGTCTGTCAATGTAAAATGTAACTCAACTGGAGAATGTACCTGCCGTGTACGTTTTTATGGGTCAAAGTGTGACAAGATTGAAGAAGGCTTCTTTGTTCCAAGTGTTGATTCCTTGACACTACAAGCTGAAGATGGAGTCCTTTCACCAGTGAGTATCAATCATTGTCTGAAAAGCTCACCTGTGATTTGCTGATTTTGCAGGCATAGAAAGTTAGTTTAGATTTAACCAATCAGAGGTGACCATTCTTGTTTAAAAGAACTTTGAATTTTGTTGACACCCTTTAACAGTTTTATGGCTGATCAAAGTCAGAGACTGAATTACTAACATATTGAACATTGTGTAGTCTTAAAAAATATCCATACCCCCATCCACAGAGGAAATATCGGAAATTCTGGAGGAGAGAGGGTCAGAGAAATCTTGAACAAAATTGCAGAGTTTGTTTGTAATAATATTGGAAGTTCCTGGCAGCAGCTAGGGGGTCCTTATACAATATGAATATTATTTTTAACTAAAAAGATCCACAAGTTTAATCTTATTGATAATTATATTGTTTGCACACTCAACAGGCCCAGGAAAAGAAAGTCAAGCACTCAATGCTTACCACATCTACTGGAAAAGAGTATCTCTTTATTGGTTTGGTTCTCAAAGAAAGTGACAATGTAACGACCCCAACACAGCTGACAATGAATGTGACTGTACCCAAAACAGCACTCTATACATTTGCACTAAGATACATGGTATGTTAGTCTTGTCTGTATCTTAGGATCTGCTCATTTTATTTAGGGGGAGGGGGTGGGGATAGGGTCGTATGTGACTTTACCCAAGACAGCACTCTATACATTTGCATTAAGATACATGGTATGTTAGTCTTGTCTGTATCTTAGGATCTGCTCATTTTATTTAGGGGGGAGGGGGTGGGGATAGGGTCGTATGTGACTTTACCCAAGACAGCACTCTGTACATTTCAATTCTTAGGAACCACTCATTTTTTAGGTATTGGTGGTGGTGGTGAAGGCGATACAAATGCCATCCAACATTGACTGAAGGCATGTTTGAAAAAAAACCCTCTCTGAAAATATCCCCTCCGTGATAATAAACCCATCCAAAAGAGTGGGTGGGCAATCAGATGAAAGTCGGCGTGGAGCCTGTTTAAGAAACCTTTGGCCAATACCACAGTTAGAAACAAGGTTTTCAAGTTTTTTTTCCAGGCTTTATGGTATTTCTTTTATCAATCTTTCCAATTTCTTTAAAAATCTTGAGGTAATTTCCTAAACTACCTTACCTAAGAGCCATTGACTGAGTTCATATTTTCCTTTTTTTTTTTTGCAGACCACTCAAAATTGGCATTTCCTCAAGCTCACAGTTGAGCTTCGATCTATATTTACTCCTTTCACTTGCAATAGTGTTACTTATTCAAATAACAAGCCCCATGAGTTCTTAGCCAATGCAACAGCTGGTAACGAATCAGCCATGTTTGGTCAGGCAACCTGTCTGAGAGAGGGAGTCTATGTGGTTAATTTGGAACTACGACCTGGTGGCAGCACTCCTAATGCAGAGATAACTGTTGATTCGGTAAGCTGAAACATGTGAGACAAACAGACACAAAGACTGGCAGACAGATAAACACACAAATACACTGTAGACAGATGGACAATGAGATAGATAGACCATTTGAGCTGTGCTCCAGGGCCATACATGGTCTGCATAGTGACTGCCAGAGGCGCATGCATGCTTTAAGTTATGCCTCATAGAGTTGTGGCACTGCTGTACTTTGCAGTGGTGATGCAATGACAATTTTAGACTGATAAATGGATAACTACACAGTCAGAGAGATGGACAGACAGATCTGTCAAATGGATAGGCAAGGGCAAGGCACATGTTTAATCAATAATAAACGATATCTTTGTTTGATAAATTCATGTTTTATGTTTAAGGTTGTTATTCTACCAGCAGTCGCACAATATCCTCAGTTCCAACGAGCTTCACGGGATGAACAAACCAATGTTACAGCATACTACAATTGGGCCTCTAACTTGAGACAGTGGACAGACAATTCAGATTTAGGCTGTAATGCCTTGTCTGGTTACTATGGTTACCTCTATGGAGAAGGACAAGGTATGGTCACATGATCGAGACCAAGTATTTTTGTCACGTTTTGTTTGAGTCACACAACACTTCATTTATATTTTTATTCTTATTTTACGAGATTCACCATTAAGAAATTTATACAGTATGTAAATATCTGGCATTGATTCTAATATGGGATCTGATCATCTAGTATATTGATACATATATTCTGTTTGATTCCAGCTTGTTCATGCAATGCTACCGGAGCAAATAACCCATCAGTGTGTGACAAGTGTGGTGGTCAGTGTTCTTGTAAACCGAATGTGATTGGTCGAACATGTGAGGAATGCCGACCAGACTATTATAACTTCACCTCTGGCTCTGGATGCCAAGGTTAGTCAGACAAAGTATTATTGGATGCATTGTACAAAATATGATGTTGAAATGACATAGATTCACAGAGTCCAATGACTAAGAAAAGAAAAAAAGTATTAATAGTAGCATTAATAACAAAAAAAAAAAAAAAAAAAAGAAAAGAAAAAAAACAACAACAACAACAACAACAAAAAAACAAACAAACAATAGGAGTATAAACACTAAAAGGGTAATAACCAAGATGGACTATTAAGTAGGGCAACACAGCTATGGCGGCAATATTACATTGACTAAGGCAACAAGACTCCTGACAAACTTTCTACGACTAGAAAGTATACTGTTAAACCAAGAGACTATGAAATAGTTCATTTTCTCTTGGTTAAACTGTATCTATTCTTGCTGTGTACTTTTGCATGACATTCACCATAATAAGTCTCCTTTTTCTCTTCCAGCGTGTTCGTGTCACGTTGAAGGCTCCATCCGTTCATCCTGTCATCCATTTACTGGTCAATGTGAGTGTAGACCAAACGTCATTGGTAAACAATGTGATCAGTGTATACCGAACTACTTCAACGTCACCAGTGGAAGTGGGTGCTACCCTTGTAACTGTAACTCAGATTATTCTACGAGTTTACAGTGCAATGATAACGGTGTCTGCCCTTGTAAGGCTGGTGTTGGTGGTACCAAGTGTACTCTGTGTGCTGACAGATTTTACAATCTGACTACTTCAGGTAAAAATATTGGATTGTTCAAAATAATTTTTCTTAGCAATCATGCATGAGAAAAACATGACTTAATAGAGAGGTTAAGATTCTCATTTACGGCAAACGTGAAACATCAGTTGACCATTAAAAATTAAGTGCCCTTTCGTAAGTGTCCTTGTCATCGTACTCGATAATAACTGAACCTCCCTCAGGGACTTTTGTTTGTTTGAACTCCATTGATTATTTTTTGACATTCTCGGTTCACTAGTTATCAGTTTTTACTACTACAACTGTATTAATTTTCCAAGACAATTCTCTATTGATTTATATCGTTAGTCAAAAGGAAATGCCTAGCATGGGTCCTAGAGTCCCGTTCGCACTTTCCGCTTTGGGTAGCATGTTGATTCTGTAAATTTGCTTTCTGATTGATACCCAATAAAGTTGTAAAGAAAAGAAAAAAAAATCATTAAAATAGTGAAAAGGAATCGCAATGATCTCCAAGGAGTAGATAAAAATAAGAATGTGTGTCTTTGTCGGGAAGGTTTGCAAAAGGTTAAGTGAATCGTAGGTAAACGATGAAAACGTGGTCACGTTTGCCGTTAGCGGGAAGACAAAACGGAAATCTTAATCTGCCTAATAACTGGGCTGCCTGTGGTAGACCCTTCGTATGTTTTTATTTATTAAAATTCTTGTTAGCTTGTTCTGCTGTCATTAATGTCATTGCTGTCAATTAATGACACGCTGAACGAAAAATAATGGGCCTATGTACTTGAAGGTCTCTAGACAGATTCTCTATAACTGAAATTGTACAGCAAATATTGTAACACCATACAGTAACATTCACGGCACGCCTGGCCAATAAAATGCTCAGAAATTACGCCATCGTCATATGTCCACGGAGCATCGTTTCAGTTTTCACAATATTAGAGAATTCTTTAAAATTAGTGAAAAAGAATCGCAATGATCTCCAAGTAGTAGATAAAGAAAAAAAGAATACTTGTCTTTGTCGAGAAGGTTTGCAAAAGGTGAAGTGAATTATTGTAGGGAAACGTTGAAAACGTGGTCGCGTTTGCCGTTTGCGGAATGAAAACAGTAATCTTAATCTGTCTAATATGACGTCTTGATTCCTGAAAGTCATTCTGTTCTTGCATTCACAGGTTGTATGGGATGCAATTGCGATCCTGATGGGAGCCAGAATCTTGTCTGTAACAAAACCACTGGTCAATGTCCCTGCAGAATGAACTCAGTTGGCAAAACCTGCGATACTTGTCCAACCGGCTATTACGGCTTGAGGGCACCTCACTCCGAGGGCTGTCTAAAGTGTCATTGTTCTAACAAGACCAACAATTGTTCTACCGATGAGGGGTGGACTAAGGCTGAATTGAAGACCGAGCTGCTCACCACAATGGACAATATAGACATGGGTGGTTGGCGCGTGGTTACAGCTGATGGACAGATAGTGGAGAATGCTCGTTGGGCCTGGGATATGAAATATGCTCCAAGTTTGTCGCCACCGTTATTGAAGTAAGTACTGCCAAGACCATTGCATGGTTTACCTGTGCTCTGTAAAAAAATACAGCTATTCTTGTTTCTGCTACCTATCGTGAGCGATAAGTATTCCCACGACTCGGCCGCCTAATTCCAATGAGGAAATAGCTTTTCAGTCACGGGAATATTTATCGTCGCTCCCGATCAGAATGACTAGGAATACACTCGGCCCATAATACATTTGATTGACGATAGCCTAAACGCCAGCCATCTGTTAGGTCGCAGAAACATGAAACGGGCTGTAAGACGGTAAAGCAGACACGTATTTGCCTTGAGTTAGCGCAGACGAAGATATTTACTAAGGTTCAAATTATGCGCTATGTCTTTGTTCTCGATTTTCGAAGTAATTACTATCGAAATAATTGCATGGGCACCCTGTGCTCTTTGAAATTAAGGCGGGAAAACAAAGGCGTCCGCACCTTGAGCTAACGCATGCGCAATTATTTTGATGGTACACCCACGAATAGAATAACGAAGTTTTATTACGATTTGTTTCTAGGGGCTTCATAAGAACTAAGGTAAAACAAGAACAGTATTTCACTGCCCCAGATAATCACACCAAGCAAGGAAGATTCGCTTATACCTACAGCATGTCATTCAAACTACAACAGGACAATGTTACCAGTCCTGATAACTCGACCAAAGGGGATGTTATACTAAAGGGAACTGGATTCAGTCAGCCGATCGTATATCGATTACCATCACCACCGACTACGCAATTTAAAATGTATACGGTAAGTCAACCGATCGCATATCGATTACCTTTTTCTCTTAGTGCATTAGTAAATTAGTCAGGCGATTGTATATCTATTGCTATTTGTGCCAAGTAAATTATCTAAATCCCATACGGTATTCCAACCGATTGCATATCGATTACCTTTTTCTCTTAGTGCATTAGTAAATTAGTCAGGCGATCGTTTATTGATTATCATCACTATTTTTTTAAATTATCATTAAATTATTATTTTTTATATTTTTATGATAAAAAATATTTAAAAAACAGATTATCATCACTTCACCCCTTGGTGTAATAAATGTTCGATGCTTGTTCTAAAACTATAGGCAGTAGATTTTACTACGGTGTTTATACCAACAATCTTGTTGTACCCACTACGTTTGAGGTGGTTTAATTGTGAAGCATCAGTCGTAGGTAGGGGTTAAAATTTGTCAACTATTATTTTTTATTTTTTATTTTCCAGATTACCTTCTTGGAGACAGACCCCAATTGGCATGTAGCCAACACCCTTGGTCGCCGCCCAACAAGTGATGAACTGATGGCAGTGTTGAGCACACTACAGTATCTGTACATAAGAGCCAAATGGACGACATACAATGATACATACACTCGTCTGGCTGATATCAGTATGGGATACAGTAATCAGAGCAGTAGCGGAGATAAGGCCGAAAATGTGGAGACTTGTAAATGTCCTAAGGAGTATGTGGGTCAGTTCTGTGAGCATTGTGCTCCAGGGTACACGAGGGTGATTCCTAATGGTGGTGCTTATGTGGATTGTGTACCATGCTCGTGTAATGGTCACACTGATCGATGTCATCCTGAGTCTGGTGTGTGTCTGGGTTGTCAACACAATACTACAGGTATGTATTTGAATATCTTGGTCATTTTGAAGTTAGCGATAGCTACTTATTGACATTTTTGGGTTACCAGGGTTGGGTACCTTTTGGAGCACTTTGTCGTTAAGGAGGGGTAGCTAGTTAGATTTATTAGTTTACCAAATTTGGGTGCCTTCCGAAACGCTTTGTTGTTAGAAAGGGTGCCCATTGAGATTTATTGGGTTACTAAGGCTGGGTGCCTTCTGGGTCACTTTGTTGTTAAGAAGGTGTAACTAATGAGATTTTTATGGCTTACCAAGATTGGGAGCGTTTGGGTCACTCTGTTAGGGAGAGATACCTCTGAGTTTTTTGGGTTACTAAGGTTGGATGCCTTCTTGGTCACTTTTTTGTTAAGAAAACGCACCTAATGAGATTTTTTTCTGGGTCACGTGGTCGTTAAGGTGTTGTACCTATCATAATTTTTGATTTCAAAAATGTAATTTGAGTCTGATTTGGAAGACGAAAACATTCACCACCATCCATACATGTTTGACTAGTGAATGATATATGGAAAATGGTGATTTGAGGTAAGATATGTGTGCCTGTCTTTTGTTGATTCCCTCTAATCATGTGACTTTCACAGGCGATCATTGTGAGCGTTGTGAGGATGGTCTCTATGGAAACGCCACCGATGGCACCCCCAGTGATTGCAAGCCATGTCCTTGTCCAGGAGGTCCTTTTGCGAGCAACCAGTTTTCACCCACTTGTTTCCTGGACTCTGATGGTCAACCAACATGTAACAACTGTACCACAGGACATGGAGGTCGAAGATGTCAGAACTGTGTATATGGATATTATGGTAGACCACAGGTAAGACAGGGAACAAATACACTAAAACAACATGTGTCCATTTTTTGCCATAAGATGAGAAATAAAAGTGAGAGGTATAATCAATTGTGTCGTAACAATTTTTTTATTATTTTATTAATTTGGTGGAGAATTGTGATTTATTAGTGAACAGAGGTCGGTTGCTGACTTCATCTGTGCGCGCGCAGCAAACTAGGCAAAGAATTGGGGTAAAAAAAGCATTTAAAGCTACATCGAATTTTTTCTTTCTATATAATAAGAACAATTGAAACAGCTTTTTTCTCCGTGTTCGTTCAGTAATGAAGTACTAAGTAAGCACCTAAAATACTGAAGAAATCACTCAAGTTCTACCACAGGCAACCCACGAGGTATAGGGATTTTTAGCAAATGACTATTGACGGCGATAAAAATCCACATATCGATAAGTTAAATTTATGAACCGTTTTTACGATTTCTTGTATTTAAAATAATATTTATACTTGAGCTTCAAATACACAGCGTGGGCTGCCTATGGTTCTCTTCACCCGTATTTCGTGCTACGGCACTTCCTGTGTGCTTTATTACTGAACTAAGCGAGAAAAGCCGTTTTATTTAAAAAAATCTCAATTAAAAGACAAATATGATATTCTTTTAGGAACCCAATGGGAAGTGCGACATGTGTTACTGTAATAATAACGTGGACCCTAACTTACAAGGAAACTGCAACACAACAACAGGACAGTGCAATAACTGTGGTTATAACACCTCGGGGCATAACTGTGAGTGGTGTGCACCTGGTTTCTATGGAAACGCTCTGAACAGGACCTGTACACGTAAGTTGTGTACCAAACAAAATAGATCATTACGCTTATGTGACCCCAATCCTTTGTGCTCTCTTAGTGTTACGACCAAGACAACCTCTTCGATCATCAAATTACTTATTAGGCATTTGATTTTTTTAAAGGAAATTAAGAACTCAGACACTTTAAAATTTTCTGCTAGTCAGCTTATCACTTGGCGTAAGATCACTTCTTGTCATATCATTGTCATGAATAGGCGTGAACCTGCCTTGATAAAATACATACATTTAATTATCGCGCCAAGTAGTTTCGTTTAGACAGTTCAACCCTAAATAGAAAAACAATTAAATTTTACTCCACGGACTAGGAGCTTTTGTGTGCGGTTCGCTACACGCACAACATTCAACTGCACCCGTCTGTTTCTTTCGTTAGGATTGTCCATGCAATAGTGACGGAACAATATCTGGTGTTCCATGTGATAATATAACCGGCCAATGCGCATGTCACAAGAACGTCATTGGCAAATCATGTGATCGGTGTAAGCCAAACACCTTTAACCACTCCAGTGGGGTCGGGTGCTCTGAATGTAACTGTCACCTTCAAGGAGCTGTGAAACAGCAGTGTAATCTGGTAAAGTGTTGTGATTATTTATGCTGCTTCATCATTTTTCTCTCTTTCTTCCTTTCTTTCTTTCACTCTTTCTTTCTTTAATTACTTAGCTTTCTTTCTCTTCTCTCCCATTCTACTTCCCTTCCCTTTCCCTTGTTTCAGTTTTTTCTTTTTCCTCTTTCACCTTTTCTTCATTTTACTTTTATTCCGTTCCCTTGCTCTCTCTTCTCTTCCTCTTTCGCTTTCGTTCCCTTCATTTTTCATTCCGTTGTATTTTTTTGCCCTTTCTTTAGACAACTGGCATTTGTGATTGCTATCCCAATGTCACCGGTGATAAATGCAATAAGTGCAGGCTGAACTACTACGATGTAACACAACGATGCGTGGGTAAGTACGTCACTGAGTCATTCCCTTGCGTATTACTTCACTCAGGCCCCATCCACACACTCGGAATATTTTTGAAAACGGATTTTTCAATCCGTCCCCAAAAAGATTATCGTCCACACGTAGTGTTTTGGATTCGTTTTTGCCCGTCCACAGATATCGAAAGAGTGGCGCATTAATCGGATGCGTGTGGACGGGAGGCCAATCCACAAAGAAAAAAAATATCCAGACACATATTAGCCTCCTTCGCAGCCGTTCTTAGGGTCGTCACGAAACGTTGCGTGACGACCCTAAAAACGGCTGCGAAGGAGGCTAGACATATATGGATTAGGATTCAGTTTGACTTTCTTGTTGCGTTGCGTTACAGCTTGTGACTGTCACGCCAACTACACCAATTCTACGTATTTAACTAATACCACCTCTTGGTGTGATGGGGTATCTGGTCAGTGTCAGTGTAAAAAGAGTGAAAGTACTGGGATGTATGGTGGACGACAATGTGACCAATGCGAGGAACATAGCTATGGTAAGCTGCGACTACATACTACTAGAGACAGCAATAATAATATTGATTGATATTCATATAAGGATATTATCTGATGTTGGTAGTGACGAAGTTGATTATTATGATAAAGAAGGAGGGTGATGATGATGTAATAATGAAAGTTGTTGTGACTGATGATAATGATGATAATGATAATGATGATGATAACGATAATGAGAATGAAAGAAGTGGTAATTATGATTGTGATGATGATGTATAATGAAAGTAGTTGTGACTGATGATGATAATGATGATGACGATGATAAGAATGAAAGAAGTGGTGATGACGATTGTAATGATAATGATGAAAGTAGTTGTGACTGATGATGATAATGACGATGATAAGAATGAAAGAAGTGGTGATGACGATTGTGATGATAATGATGAAAAAGTAGTGGTGACTGATTATGGTCCTTTTGATTGATTATGACAGCGAGTATGATTATGATTGTGACTTAAAGGCTGACGATGACCACGACATATGTTGTTGTTATCATATATATCACACGGTGGCCATGTTGGGTGATATAACAAGAGAGACTAATGACGAAACTTTTGTTAAATCCAACATGGCGACTATACTATATTACTATCGATCACGTGACTTTTTGGAGTTGACTGGGGGGCAAACAAGCGGTTGACTGGTGGGCAACTAGCGGATGCTGAGACAAAATATATATCAAATTAAGTCCTCAAACTATTGTATTTGACTATTTTCACGGCATCAAACCAGAAGACAAGAAATCAAAACAACCTCCAGGATTCTACAAGCCACCAAAAAAGAGCTATTACCGGAAGTGACGTCTGTTGATAGCAACCTATACGTGGGCTCTAGATTTGCATTTACTAGAGAAAGAAAAGGAAATGTAGCGTAAAAGATCAGTGTCATGTTGTTATTCTAAAATAACGACATAATCTTAACGATTGTTCCTGTTGTTATCTAGGTAAACCTGTAAACTGTACAAAGTGCACAGAACCATGTTACTTCAATTGGTACAAACTGATCCAAGTCGAAGAAAATAGGGTGTCTATCCTGGCAAAGAATGCGACTGAGATGTTGAAGGATTTTGGCGGCTTATCTGTCAACTACATCAACTCTACAATACTAGTTTTGAACAAAAATCTAACATATGCTGAAAGTATATTCAACGAAGGCGCACAGTACAATACCATTGAAAAACAGAACCAGATCCAAAGGGTACGGTTAATCAAACCAAGTTATAGCACGGAGGGTGTTCGCTTCTTGTTTAATAAACCCCTTGCAGCATTCAGAATGCAGCTCAATAGGCCATTTGCATTATGGCGTCATTTTACTACCACTTCCAAAGTGCTTCGTGAATTTTCTTTCTTATTCAAATTTATAGTTCCTCATGGGAATAGTGAGACAATTGGTGCTCATTAACAGAACAAAAGACAGTGCGCAATGGAGTCTGGTAGTGGTAGTAAATGACGCCATAATGCAAATGGTCTATTCGGAGGGCAAAACAATAGGTTTCCAATTCTCAGGAGAACGAAATCATTTTGTTTTGTTCTCTAAATTAACCTGCTTTGACGTCATATGCAAGGGTCCTCTTTCCTTTGGGCTTAATGTTTTCTTATTTCAAACCACATGTCATTCTCTTGACAATAATATTATTTGGTTGAGTCGTATCCATACTCATTTGTCTTCTCGTGTGAAACTGTTAAACAAGGAAATGATACTCTAGCGAATGACACGTGGTCTAAAACGGGAAAATATCACGCCCAAGGTAAAAAGGTATGTGTGCCGGACTTATAACATTCGAGACAATAATTAATTCTTACTCGTAATCATAATATTAATTTTTTTCTGGTAGATTCGAGACACCATTAACGATTTGCAGCGCAAACTCAACGAAACCGAACAAATATTGAATGAAGCTGAAGGATACTTGAAAAACAATGTCAGTAAGTTTAATGGAACAGTGCAGGTTGTCCCTGCTCTCCCAGATCATTCCTCTCCTGTTGTGGAGTATGACCCGTCAGGATCCAAGGTCTATGCTGATTGGGTAACTCTGACTGCCATGGCAACTGCGTACCGCAACCAAGCGTTACAGTTGAATGAATCTGGACATGCTTCGTATAGGAATATTACAAGTCATTATGAAACGGTAAGGAAACGGTTATATTTCTCATCATCCTTCCTTCATTGATTCCTTTCTTTCTTCTTCCTTCCTTTCTTCCTTTCTTCCTTTCTTCCTTCTTCTTCCTTTCTTCCTTCTTCCTCTCACCCCTCCGTCCCTTTCGCCCTCCATCCTACAATCCTTCCCTCCCTATAAGATGATTTAGCGCATGCGTATCTTGTTACTATACTTGACCTGACTAAAATTGTTTAGTCGTTGTTTTTCCCTTCTGTAATGAGATCTAAAAATAAGACCCTATACATCCACTAACCCTCTCTCCATTTCATGTTACTTTAGATCAAACTCGCCAACGAAACAGCAGCTCTCGCAGCCAGACAGATTTCCGACGCAATGTCCACACTCACCCAAGTCTCCACTCGAAGAGCAGAGGTGGAGGGAAGACTAGGACCAACGTTTCAAGAGGAGCTTCGAAACAACAGCCAGTTGCTAGAACAGATAAGAAAACTAAGCGATGAAATCAACGGCTTATTGGTGTCTGCTGTTGATAAGGGCAACGAAGCAAATGCAACCGCCAGTCAAGCTGAGACAGATATTCAGCGGGCTAATGCTGCAGCTACTCAACGAAAAGCCGAGGCAGAAAAGGCGCTGGCTGATGCTCAAAATGCTAGCACTCGGGCTGCACAAGCAAAAGCAAAAGCGACTACTGCACAGTCTACCACGGCTGCGTTCAAGGTACCAAACATGAATGCAATATGAATAAAAGGAATTTGAAAAGTGGGAAAAGTTTGGGTTCAAAGGTCCAGTTGTCTGTGCAGTGTTTTAGGGTGATTTTAGAAAGGTCTCTCACAGAACCCAACTTTAACTACGCAGTATTTCGAATACTTTTGCATGAATTAATAACTGAATATCCTGGGCCATGCAAAAAGTGCGTTAGTATTATGCCATTTGACTAAATGCAGTATTTGTTTTACAAGCACACATCGTCACGCAAGATGGCGTAACGCTATATTTGTCTCACCAGCACACATCGTCATGCAAGATGGCATAACGCAGTATTTCGGACTCTTTTACTCATATCAATTAAATCTTTTACAGGCTAACGCTTCGGCTGTCCTAGACCAAGCAAAAAATGCTTTGGATAACGTCACAAAAGGGATCAACACAGTCACCGAAATGCGCAACAAAGTCACGTGACTCAGAGGCCACCGCTGATAGGGTCATTGCAAAGAGTCTTCCAGTTTCCTTGGAAACAATTCAAAATCTTGCCAATCAAATAAAAGCAATTGAAGTGAATAACAGCCTTATTAATCAGACTTACGATGGCGCAGCTGAGGGATTAAGGCAGGCTAAGCAGGTTGAAGCACTCTCTGAAAAAGCAATGTAAGTCTAAATACTGTTGGTATACCTGTGGTTTTATGGACACATAACAATAGGCTTGATTACAAATCGTAGTTAACCATAAATTCTTTATTTTTTTTAGAAATGCCTCTCAAGCCACGCTTAACAAGGTCCAGAGAATTGAGAAAGTCGTCCAAGATTCACAGGCATCGCGCGCCGAGACAGAACGGCTGCAACGAGAAACAGACGACAGAGTGCAGCAAATTAAAAACATCACGCAATCGGTATGTCAATGAATTTAATTCATGTATTTAATGAAGTGGATTGTGGTGGACAGAAGAGAGGAGAGGACGGGAGTTGAGAGGTGGAGAAGGCATGACAAAGGAAGACGAGAAAGAAGAGGACAAGCGTTGAGATGAAAATGGAGAGAAGAGGAAAAGAGAGAAGAGGGACAAGCGATGAGATGAAAATGGAGAGGAAAAGAGAGAAGAGGACAAGCGATAAGATGAAAATGGAGAGGAGAGGAAAAGAGAGAAGAGGACACGCGGTGAGATGAAAATGGAGAGGAGAGGAAAAGAGAGAAAAGGACAAGCGATGAGATGAAAATGGAGAGGAGAGAAAAAGAGAGAAGAGGACACGCGATGAGATGAAAATGGAGAGGAGAGGAAAAGAGAGAAGAGGGCAAGCGATAAGATGAAAATGGAGAGGAGAGGAAAAGAGAGAAAAGGACAAGCGATGAGATGAAAATGGAGAGGAGAGGAAAAGAGAGAAAAGGACAAGCGATGAGATGAAAATGGAGAGGAGGACACGAGTGAAAATTGTCTGCGCATGCTCTGAGTCAGTATTTAAATTTGTCAAAACATATGTAAATTTTACTTTCAAACATGCCTGATAAGTTTGGACTTTACAAAATGCCAAAACTTAGCCTAAGTGTCAATGTTTAAAACTTAAGGCTAGTTCTTTTATATTGTGTTTGTTAAAACAGTATCTTGGTCTAAAAAAAGTATACTCTTGAACTTTTTAGTATACTTTGAGAAAAAAAACATTTACTTTCTCACTCAAACTCTTTAAAATTCTTAGACAAAAGTGCTGAAGTGCACGCATGCGCAAAAGTTTTTTTTTAGTGTCGGAGCAGAGAGGAAAAGAGAAAAGAGGACAAGAGAGGAGAGGAGGATAAAAGAGAGCAAGAAGAGGAGAAGAACGTCTAGTTCGAATGATATATCTTATATCCATTTTTGTGTGTATGTTTAGGTGCAGTCCAAATTCACCGAAGCAGCGAAGGTCGGAGAGGTAACCTTACGTATGATCAACAACACTCTGTCAACGGTTGACGATGGCCTCAAATGTTATAATGATTCCAAACGTATGGCTAAAGAAGCGGTTGTGACTGCCGAAAGAGCCTACAATCTGTCGATGATGGCAAAGACGGTAGGGCTCACTGATAATCTTTGTCATCTTTAAACTTTAAAATAGCAGGAATCTTATTTTCAAGAAAGTCAATAGTATTTAAATGGTCAAGGAAAACGACAACTTTGCAAGTCTATTAGAACAATTGGTTTAAAAAACAATTAAAAACAAAAAAATTACTACTTTAAAAATGATAATAAAATAAAAACAATACAAAATCCCACCCAAACTCACACCCTCCTCTCTCCTAATATCAACTAAGAATGGAAAAAAATATATCTTTGAACTGATGGCGCTGCAGCCATCAGCCATGTTATTACCAGGAGAAGAAATCGTTTGTCTACGTAAATCCATTAAACTCATCCTGAAGCGTTTGAATGCGAGGATACGCGACGGAGAAGCTATTATTCCTGCCAACTTATCTGCCCCATAACACAGACACATGCTTAAGGATTTACACATTTATTATTTATCCATTTGTTATCAACGTTATAGGTCAATGAAACTGTTAATGGCGACATCGAAAGTGCCAGGTCCCAGGTTGATCGTCTATACAGCGTAGCAAAGGCCAACTATACTGAGATAGTCAAGGCCAATAATGATTCTCTTCAACTCTTACAAGACGTCCAGGAAGCTGAAGGTATGTCCATACTTTGCTATATTTATCCAGCAGGTTTTGATATGTTTGTAAATTTTGTATTTTTTGGCTAATTGATATTTCTTATCTTCATTTTAAAATTTTAGTCTTTCTACTTTTTAACATTTTTAATTAAAAAAAAAAAGTTTTTTTATTTTTTACCTTTAACTTGGCCCTCGCTAATTTTTAACCTTTCTTGGCTTCGAAAATTGCGGTTTCCGAAATACGTTTTCAGTGTGCCAGCACTACGAAATTTTATGGATTTTTTTATAATAAAAATAATAAATTACTTTTATGATATTGTCGACCAATGAAAGCACCAATACGCTTATTTATTGTTTTTGTCTATAAAGATTGATATCTTAGCGAGTGAATGTAACACATGTTATCTTCACAAGTATACTGTCCAGATGTCGCTCGTCCATCTTAGTAATGAAAATCACTAAGAATTCTCGAGTCAAGAGTTTCTTTAATCATTTTTAATTACACAGTCTTATGAGAATATGTTTTTTCTCTAAAACCGCGTCGTTGAGGCTGTGGGACTCTCGTAATCTTGCATTTCGTCAACAATTCCTTTGGTTTAAACTTAAAACCTTTGCCAAAATTGAAAAACGAAAGGCAAATCTTGTGTAAAGTGCAGTACTGGTCCTAATTGCGTCAGTAATCAGGGCACTTTTACTAAATATTCACAAGCCCTTTTTCCAAACATTGTTTCAGTTTTATTAAACGACTACGTAGAACAAAGGAAAGAGATGGAACGATTAAAAGCCGAGACAGAAGGACTGGAAACAGAACTGGACAGCCTTATTCGACAGTTCGATGAAGAGACGCAAAAATACAGCAAGTGTGATGGTGGTTCGTGACGCGTCACTTTCATTACGTGACAACTTTTATTATGGCAATCAATCACGTGATTTTAAAGTAGTTTCTAGGTAACTCCTATGAACAAGGCTTATTCACACGTTACCTTATTGAATGGAGCACAAATGGAACACTCCTTGACGTGACATAGTCTTGACACTTTGAGGAAACAAAGTTGCGAACCAAGAAAGAATGAACCTAAAATTCTAATAGTACAAAACATGGTCAAGAAACCCCTCAGCTATTGAGGACCTGCAAGATTGTACTGGATACCTTCATAGCTCTTACTGAAGCTCTAGAAAAAAACGTACTGCGCATGCTCGAAAAAAATAACAAACAGGGCAGGGGAAATAACAAACGCGTGTCCAATTCTTAAAACTCACGTGAATTTGTAAAAAAGTCACAGAAATGCAAAAAAGTCTTTTCACTATCCATGAAAGGCTAAAGAGTGCTATTGTCTCAATTATTTACGGGGTGAACTTTTATACATACAAAAATAAGTGGAAATTCTCACGCAAGCACAAGCTTTTTTGATATCAATTTTGTAGGAGTAAATGAAATATTACTATAAGCAAAATAAAATAGATAGTTAAAGTAGATATAGTAAAAAAATAATGTTTTGCTAAACTAATTCAACTATTGCAAGAAAAACATATTTCAGCGCTCACTCTTTTTAAAAATATTTTAAAAGTTTTTTTTAAAAGTTAATTTACGATTTGATTTTGTAAATTTGTTTTTTGTATTATTTCATTTTGGTGAATAATCTAATCAGAAAATGTATGCATGCTTAAGGCCCATATATCCTTCAGCCCACGCGTCACTCTCAAAAGAATAGAATTCTTTGTTGGAGTTGTGTCCGTATTCTTAAGTCTTCTGATTGACAACCATTAAACAAGGAAATGATACTCTAGGGAATGGCACGTTGTCACCCTGAAATTGGTGAACCCTTTCTTTTGGCATTCCGCTGATTCCAGGCCATATGTAATTCCCTTGAGTATTATGTTTGATTACTGTCCATGTAAATGTAGATATATCACAAGAATGTTATCCATACAATTATAGTTTAATTTAGAGACTAGTTGATAGTCCATACAGTGACTTGGAGGGCTTTTTACGTAAAGATAACCCTATACCACAAATTCTCATGGGGAAAAAAACAATCTTGCCGTTTTGCTCTATAAGTGTTAGTTTTTAAATTGAGTAACATTTACTTGAGTTTTCTGTTTTCAAGAACGTTTGGTTAGCTTTTCGTCATATTTTAAAAAATGGCGTCCCTTAAAAAACAGCCCCATGATGCATCGCGCGTCCTCGTTACCGGTTTTCCGCGCAACCTCGAAAAGGCCGATATACTGGCTCAAAGTCGAACAATACTGTCAGGAACAAGCTAGCTGTACTGATTGGTATGTTCTGATAGTGTGAACAAATGTAATAATATAGAATACGATATATTTATTGATATTGTTATCTAACGCTCTATAAGATGTAATAAAGTGCTGGCCATTTAATCAGCTTTTTCATACACTAATTATTAGGAAAACAAATTACGACCAAAATCAAATAAAAATTACTTGAATATAATGATTGGGTCTACACTTTGATCCGAGGGTTGTCTTCAAATTTTTTCCCATCGACTCGGAAGAGGCACTATCTTTTATTAGGTTTCTCCCGCGTACTAATGGTTGTAACTCTCACATGTTTGTGTGACCCCCTACCCCCCACCCCCCGTACCTCCCATTACACCTGTCCATGTTTTCATGGTCCCCCCTGATAAGACAATAGGGAACTCTGTGATCAGAGTTTTATATCCTGAAATATTCTTGCTAATATTTTATTAAGCTCCTGAACATAGCAACGGTAACCAAGCATATGCATTGCTGATCGTTATCCAGTTGTCTAAATGTCCTGTAATTTCCCTCAGGCCCCCTGCCGATAATAAATAATTACCGGTCTCTAATGCACAGTGATTATCGGACTAAAAAGGCATGGGATCAGCCCATATGTTGACTCATCTAAACATTTCAGTTTTGTCTTTAAAATGTTTACAATTGCAGTTATCAAAACCTTAGGTGCCTTTTTCGCAAGCTACTTTGGATTAGTTTTTTTTCAAATTAATGTTCGTAAAAGATCAAAAGATTCGAGGATTTCACAGTGTATCCTATATGATTTCCTGCTACAAAACTCGTCCCATTTTATGCAAGCTGTTTGAGGGTTCTATCTGTGAGTTAACCATGCCCTGACTTAGATCAGCCCAGAGGATGTTTGAGGGTTCTATCTGTGAGTTAGCCGTGTCCTGACTTAGATCAGCCCAAAGGTTGTTTGAGGGTTCTATCTGTGAGTTAGCCATACCCTGACTTAGATCAGCCCAGAGGATGTTTGAGGGTTCAATCTGTGAGTTAGCCGTGTCCTGACTTAGATCAGCCCAGAGGATGTTTCAGGGTTCAATCTGTGAGTTAGCCATACCCTGACTTAGATCAGCCCAGAGGATGTTTGAGGGTTCTATCTGTGAGTTAGCCATACCCTGACTTAGATCAGCCCAGAGGATGTTTGAGGGTTCTATCTGTGAGTTAGCCATACCCTGACTTAGATCAGCCCAGAGGATGTTTGAGGGTTCTATCTGTGAGTTAGCCATACCCTGACTTAGATCAGCCCAGAGGATGTTTGAGGGTTCTATCTGTGAGTTAGCCGTGCCCTGACTTAGATCAGCCCAGAGGATATTTGAGGGTTCTATCTGTGAGTTAGCCGTGTCCTGACTTAGATCAGCCCAGAGGATGTTTCAGGGTTCTATCTGTGAGTTAGCCATGCCCTGACTTAGATCAGCCCAGAGGTTGTTCCAGGGTTCTATCTGTGAGTTAGCCATGCCCTGACTTAGATCAGCCCAGAGGTTGTTTCAGGGTTTGATCTGCGAGTTAACTATGCGCTGACTTGTTATTCCAGGACAATAAATGTACCCTCAGGGTAGGGATTTTGGATTTGGTAATGGTATCTACAAATGCGGTTTCTTTTTTATGATTCTTTAATCTGACAAACTTATAATTAAAAATGTGATTTATGTTTTTTCAAACAAAATGTTTCTCAGTAAAAAATTCCGAGCTCCATCTTTAATAACTATATCCAAGCAGTAAAAACACATTATACTTAAACTTATAATTACTACTGGCTACTGCCAATACCTATGGACCGGAGATGAGATGAGCCCTAAAAGCGATTAGGTTAAAACGTGAAACGGTCACAGCAAGAAGGAAAGTCATTGCAAGAGGATCAAGGATCTAAAACTCCTTAAATCGAAAGACAAAGAAAGAGAGACTCGGGCTTGGTCTTGTTAGTTTTCGATAAAGCCCATGACGATAAGATAGGATAGAAAATCAGGAATAGAAAATAAGGTAGACTCCTAACTACCTTAGTTTGTGGAAAATGGAGCATGAAGAAAGAAATGGTCAAACCACACCGTTGTTTGAAGCGTCGCCTCGAGACTGCACCAGGGAGAATTCAGAAGATAAGGGATTTTTCGCGGCTTTCTTTAGGTCCAAAGAGAGTTCCAGTACGTCCCAAGGAGACCCTAGATCATGGCGTCTGTTGGCTTTGGTAGTTTCTGTTGTTTCCATATTTGTGATTCTTGTCCTTGGAATCGCTGCCATTGTGTGCTCTGAGGTGTCTAACAGTTCTGCTGAATTCGCTTTCGCTTTTGATGCTCTGCTAGGGCTGCTTTCGTCATGTAGCGTTATGTGGCGTTTCTACAAACGTCTCGCGCCTAGAGAGGTTTCAAAGAAGGAGAAGACGGCGTGTATCATTATTGCCGTTGGCTTCGTGTTGTCAGCAGTGATGATGTTCACGCGTGCTGTTTATTGCCTCGCCAACCATGTCGAGCCATTAAAAACAATATCCATCATTGTGATTTCAACGCTGGGATTCCTGTGTTATTCGCTTTTATTCTATGCAAAATATAAAGTGGCCCAGAACCTTCAAAGCGTTACCATGAGAACAGATTCGTTCGACTCGGCGTGTGGTGCTGTCATGGCTCTTGGAATCCTTGTGAGTATAATCCTTTACAAGCAGGCAGCAGAGACCTGGTGGCTTGATCCAGTCATTGCCATGGTGATTGCCATGGTAACATTTACATATGGCATTTGTGTTATGGTTAAAGTCACTTTACGAGAAGGATTTGGTGAGCCAGAAGAGTACGAACAATTCTACTAATGCTTCCTTGTCAAGTTATGTTAGTTTAATCGCACTAGCCTAGATTTTGCAAACTTATGCTTGTATCCGAAGTAAAGTGGTTGTCAAAAGTATTCCATTTGCTGCAATTTTTGTAAACATGCGAACTCTGTCTTCGAGCTGCACGCTAAATTTGTTTCTTTGCTGCCGTCAATCAAACCTAATCAATTAGTACCTTTCATTTTTTTGACTGGCGGCAGCGAAAAAACAAATTTCAGAGTGCAACTCCGCGTTCAAGTTGATGAGTCCCTGATGCTCAACTGGGGCCACACTGTTTTCAATAGCAAAAGAATTGGTGCGAAATCTTCCTGAACAAGGATTGACACAGGTACATTTTGACAACAAGTTTTTGAAATTCTGTCGATAAACTTGAGTGAACACTAAATAGATGAAGAAGTAATTGTAGCAGGTACTTGATCCTAATTTATAATGTACATGCATTAGATAGAACTCGAGCTCTCATTTGCTAATTCACTCCCTAAACTATCCTCTATTTCACCGGTTGAGACATGGTTTTTGATTGACAGTTCACAACGAAGTTTCTCTTCTACATTTTACTCCAAGAGTCTTAGTAAATATAAAAAAACCTTCTATATTTTGACGGTTCTTTAAAGGAGCACGATCACGAGTACTTGAATTACGAGTAAAAGGGTGATGCTTTTAATATACTGTATTCCGGAACGAGTGCAGTGTTGTATATTAAATGATCCCTTATGTTACGTCATGGTCATTAACGTATTGGGAATAAACTTTCGTATCTCAACGACCCGACATTCAAATTACGAAATATTTTCAGAATCAACTATCCACTATCTAAAGAATCAATTCTGAAAATAATGTGTAAAGGCTTATAAGCACTTTAATATTAAACGCTTGATTCAACGCTTAATTTTCTCGACGCCTTTTTACATCAGCTTTGAATTTGAAGTGTAAGAGTTTTCCTAAGCAGTACGCAAGATCTAAAAATAACTTTTCGGGAAATCTGATATTCCAAAGCTAACAGCGCGAGAGTTCTTCTCTGTCCTTTGTGTTATCTCGATTAACAATAACTCGTTTCTGCCCTCAAACATTTCTCAGCTTTCTAACGTAAGATCTAAGACTTGCTGAGAAGGGTCTCGGGTACTTGTTTCACAGTGAACTGATGGAGCCATTTCTACAAGATTTTAATTTTTTAAAAAGGGCCTAATTTACTCCTGTTTTACTCTGACGAAGGACTAGCGTCCGAAACGTCAGTAAGTTTTTTCATATTTTCGCGGCGTATAATTTATCTTCTTATCATTACTGTTTCATTAGGAACACCGACGCAGCTCACACTAGTTTTTTTTAGCTAGTCATATCTTCTAATTTTAAACGCTTTGTCTATATGACTGGCAGCCGGTCAGGGTCTTCAAATTACTAAATGGCCCGCAGTCGATAATTTTTATTTATATCTAGCTAGAAATATAACCAATCGATTCCAAACTTCTCCAACTTTATTCTTTTAGCCCAAGCGAACCCGAAAAACGTTTCAGATCTCATATTTAACTTTTCGCCGATGCCCGGCATAGAATACGAAGCCATGAATTCAGTGGGCCGACTTAATGAAATCAATCACGACTGCCGGCTAAATAAAACAGGAATTCCTAAATGACCGGCAGTCAAAAAATGCACATTTTCCTAAACCAATCGCTTCCAAACTACTCCCACTTTATTCTTTCAGCCCAGGCAAACCCGAAAAACGTTAGAATTAAAAAAAATATTCAAAAAAATCAAAAAATCAAATCAAAAACATCTTTTTGGAGTATACTCGGAACTCTTTACTGCTGGCCAGTGTCATCAAATTACTAAATAGCGGGTAGTCTATAATTTTTTATATTTATTCAAAACAACTTTTAGATTTGTTCACTGGGATGGTAATTCGGATTTGATAAATAAAGTTAAATATGAGATCTAAAACGTTTTTCGGGTTCGCTTGGGCTAAAAGAATAAAGTTGGAGTAGTTTGGAATCGATTGGTTATATTTCTAGCTAGATATAAATAAAAATTATCGACTGCCGGCCATTTAGTAATTTGAAGACCCTGACCGGCTGCCGGTCATATAGACACAGCGAATTTGAAACTTAAATTGTTTCATAACCTTTTTGGCTTGACTGATATTTTCACATAATTACGCTGTCATCTGTAAGGTAAACAAGTCATGGTATAATAAGCGTTCGCGTTCGCGTTTTAGTATTATTATTCATTATTTCGATTCTTTATTTTAGAGATTAGAACTACGGACAACAAGAACACACAAATGCACCGAATAAGAGTCTCTCATTTGTTTTTCTATAAAAAAAATAGGAAGAAGAAATGAAAACTGATAAGGAATTAAAATGTGAGATTTTGCGACAGACGAAAGTTAGAAAATCAAATTATCGAATAGTGAATATGTAAAATGTACATTTGATCCTCGAGCAGGTGAAACAAGACAAATTGACGTACGAGTGGTAATTAAAGGATTTCCCAATCTGTTTAAAAAATAAAATGTTGACGTTACGGTTATATTGGATGAATAATTACTTTAACACGCCAACAAGCTGTTTTCACGGAGTCTTTGATGTTTATCAATTTACTTAAGATAAGAAAATTCTTATAAGAAAATTCTGATCAGAGAAAAGAGAGTCTACTCATAAAAATATAACAAGTTATCGTAGAATTATGAGTTGAACACCGTAGTGAACATAGAAACTGACCTTCGTCGGAGTCAATAGAAAGTAACAATAGCTATTGTTCTTGGTCTGTGTTTAACCCACGGTAGCAACAATCATCGCACAAAACAAATGCGTGTAATTCATTCACTTGGCACCGTTAATCCCCTCGGGATAAACGAACGCTTCGCTTATATTTAAGTTATTTCTCATCTATTGTTGCTTTCTATCCTTTTGTTTTATGCCTTGCTTTTTTCGTATTGGTTTGTTTTCTCTATCCTCTACTGTATAAACATCTCTCTCACTCTTAATTGCTATTGACTCCGACGAAGGACTAACGTCCGAAACTTCAGTTTCTATTTTCACTACGTTGTTAAACTTATAATTCTACGATAACTTGTTTCATTAGAAACACCGACGCAGTCCACGCAAGTGTTCACTAGTCATCATCTTCATAAAAATATAGCTTTGTATCCAGGAGATTTTTAAAAATTCAGATTGACATATTCGTTTAATTAGTACACATTTGAGAAGGTTTTACTAAAGGTATTCAAACCAATAATTCATGGGATTAATAAATTAAAGGATTTCCCATTCCGTTTGAAAAAATAAAATGTTATGTAGTAAATTCAAGTAGTAAATTCACCACTGCCGTGAGACACCCTTCAACGAAGGATACTTATACGTCCAACAAGTAGTAAATTCACCACTGCCGTGAGACACCCTTCAACGAAGGATACTTATACGTCCAACAAGTAGTAAATTCACCACTGCCGTGAGACACCCTTCAACGAAGGATACTTATACGTCCAACCAGTAGTAAATTCATGGGTCCAAAACGAAAAACCGTTTCGTGAGTTTATTCACGGCAGCAGAATTTACTGGTGTTTAGCTTTTGTGTTGCAGACTGCCATAGAACTATTTGAATCATATTCTTTGGCTGTATTCCGAAGAGTTTAAATTTGAAATTGGATCAAGAAATACGTCCAAATTTAAGGCAAGTCTCTATGCGAAGTGAACGACTCAATATTTGTTTATTGAGGCCTCCAACTAAACGATAGCACGGCTAGATTGCATCTAACGCCTAACCCCCTTCCTAATCTACTGAATCCACCATGTCTTCAGTGAATACAACAGCTACAGCCATGGCTAATGGGACCTTTTCCGGATTGGAAGACACTTTTCCTGTAAAGGTCGTTAAGGTAATGATGTACTGCATACTACTTGTAGTGTCATCCACTGGTAACCTGTTTATTATCTGGGCAACAAGTAGAGACATTCGTCTAAGAAGTACGACCAATATTCTGATTGCCAACATGGCGGTCAGTGATCTTCTGGTTCCTTTATTCTCGATGCCAAGAAATATATCCTATATTATCTTTTATCAAGGAATATGGCTGATTGACAGTGACTTTGGACTTGTCCTTTGTAAGCTCGCATCTTTTCTGCAAGACGTTTCTTTGGCTGTTTCTATTTACAGCTGTGTGTTTATCGCTCTTGATCGCTTCTACGCTGTAGTTCACCCACTCAGAGGAGGTTTGGGCAGAGGAAAACTCAAGTACATCATCCCAGGGATTTGGATGTTTTCGATAGCAATGTTTTCCACATATTTCTTTATTTTTACGCTAGTGAAGACAGGAGCTTCAACAACATGCATCACGGATTTCACAAGAATTGGTATCACAACAATCCTACACCGTAGAATTTATTGCCTGATAATATTAGCGCTGAATGTTGGAATCCCATTACCTATCATCTCTTTCCTCTACTTACGTATCGCTCTCAAGCTCCGACGAACAACAACACCAGGGCAAGCAGGGAACACTTCATCTGTGAGGGAGCGTCAAAACAAGAATGCCCTCAAAATGTCCGCCGTTATTGTCAGCCTTTTCTTTCTTAGCTTTTTACCTTCTACAGTGACCGTTTTGTTGAAGTGTTTTGGAAACCTCGATAACTTATCAACGACCGCATCGAACGATTTATTTTTTTCAACGATTTTAATTGCAGAATTAAGTACTTGCTACAACTTTTTCATCTATTTGGTTTTCACTAAAGTTTATCGAGAGAATTTCAAAAACTCGTTTTCGAAATGTACCCGTGTCAGTTGTTTTTCAGCAAGATCTCGAACCAATTCTGTTGCTATTGAAAACAATGTGGCACCAGTTGAACAGGGAGAAGTCAACTCGATTGCGATTAATTACCTTGATTGAATAAAATAAGTCTTGAGAAGAGAAAATATGGATGTAACTCGGGAACAGATATTTTAATCCTTAAAGTTCTATTCATGAGGTTATGATTCACCGTCTTCCGAGAGAAAATAAGAACCTTAAGCAGCAGGACTAAATACTGTGCATCATTGCCGTCTTATGCTGAAAGTGAGACGTGACATGTCCTAGTAATGTTTAATAAACGAGCAGGAGTGTTTTATCGGGTATAAAACACGAGGCGTAGTCGAGTAATTTTATACCCGATAAAACACGATCTGCGAGTTTATTGAACGGCTTAAAAAACTCATGATGTAAGTTCTCATATTGTATGGAATTCTTTACGAAATGAACCAAGTTTGGTAGAGAAAATCCAAGTTAAAGTTTATGCAAATGAATACGAATCTATATCAGATATAAAACCTCCTTCACGGTCATGATTTCTATTGTGTTTCCTTCATGAATTATTAATGAGTTTTTTAACGTACTAAAGTAACGGCTACGCCAAAAGCTTATATTTGCTGATTTTCGTTATAAGTAATGCGCTCCCAAAAGACGACATTTCACTCTAAGACGGGGATGTTTATTGAGTAAAATACTAAGTAAACACGAAAGATAATACAATAGAAGGTTGAAGGACCTCAATTTCGCCGACGTTGTCGCCCACGTTGCCGTCCTGCAGCTTAAGGTTCCTAATGCTAGTCGCTCCCTTAGCGTTTACTCAGCCTTCCTGTTGCTCTGAGGCTTTTATGATGACAGCGGCAGAGCAGAAAAAGGTCAGTATTTTTACGATGTTTTTGGATGAAAATGGTGATGATACTACAAATATTTTGTCGTTTTATTTGTGCAACTGTTGCTTCAATTTTGTGACACAATCCTGTCAAACAAGAATCTCTTCCTGTATTAACTCAGACTTTTTAATGATCAAAGTATAACCTTTCTCACAGTGCAAGGGTTGATAGCCCAAAATAGCGTGTTTGTAAAATATCGAGATTAACGAGAAGCCAAAAAGCATTTTTCTGCGGTGTCTAAAATTATGACATATACATACTTCCCATAACGAGATCTGAATTCTTGTACCTTTATTGACAATATGACTTCATTATGGTTATGTACATTTGTAAAATTGATAACTTTGTCTTATATGTCACAGTCTGTAAGAATTACCATAGTATGTTAAGCAAGTGCAACTGCCACAGGTCAAGTAAACCAACGTTCGTGATAGCTTGTAAAAAAAGTAGTGATCATGTACGCCATATTTAATCGTACGTTACAGCTATCGAACAAAATAAAAGCAAACAAAAGAATCACTACATTTAACACATAAGTTAAGCTTAGATATTTATACGATTCATTTCTATGATGGAAATTTATACTGTTAAATTTAATGTTATAGTATTATTATGATATCATAGCCTTGTATTTTTTTTCTTCTTCTCCTTGTTCTTGTTCTTGTTCTTGTTCTTGTTCGTGTTCTTCTTGTTCTTGTTCTTGTTCTTGTTCTTGTTCTTGTTCTTGTTCTTGTTCTTGTTCTTCTTCTTGTTCCTTTCCTTTTTCTCCTTTTTTATTGTTGACCCTATATGAAAATTACGACAGCCCACTAGAAAGCTTTAGCTTCTTTGGCTGTCGTACATTTACACCTATCATATGTTAATTATATCAAAAATTATAATTATTAGAACTATATATATCCTTGTAATTATATTAAATGAAATTGAAAAAAAAAAACCAGTGTAAATAAGCTGAAATTGAAACTGCTAATTTGGTTAGCTTTTAAATGCGAGAAAGTGAATATTAGGAGTTTGAATAGTTTGAACCCTGGAGTTTGTTACCACTACCAAAAATTTTCAGTATTTCCTAATGACAACAGTAAGACATATGGTGCTTATTAGCTGAACAAAATAAAGTGTGCAAGGGAGTCTGGTAGTGCGCGCAAGTGACCTATGTGACAGATTCATAGAACACAGGAAATTGGAAATTACCTCAATTTCGCCGACGTTGTCGCCCACGTTGCCGTCCTGCAGCTTAAGGTTCCTAATACTAGTCGCTCCCTTAGCGTTTACTCAGCCTTCCTGTTGCTCTGAGGCTTTTATGATGACAGCGGCAGAGCAGAAAAAGGTCAGTATTTTTACGATGTTTTTGGATGAAAATGGTGATGATACTACAAATATTTTGTCGTTTTATTTGTGCAACTGTTGCTTCAATTTTGTGACACAATCCTGTCAAACAAGAATCTCTTCCTGTATTAACTCAGACTTTTTAATGATCAAAGTATAACCTTTCTCACAGTGCAAGGGTTGATAGCCCAAAATAGCGTGTTTGTAAAATATCGAGATTAACGAGAAGCCAAAAAGCATTTTTCTGCGGTGTCTAAAATTATGACATATACATACTTCCCATAACGAGATCTGAATTCTTGTACCTTCATTGACAATATGACTTCATTATGGTTATGTACATTTGTAAAATTGATAACTTTGTCTTATATGTCACAGTCTGTAAGAATTACTATAGTATGTTAAGCAAGTGCAACTGCCACAGGTCAAGTAAACCAACGTTCGTGATAGCTTGTAAAAAAAGTAGTGATCATGTACGCCATATTTAATCGTACGTTACAGCTATCGAACAAAATAAAAGCAAACAAAAGAATCACTACATTTAACACATAAGTTAAGCTTAGATATTTATACGATTCATTTCTATGATGGAAATTTATACTGTTAAATTTAATGTTATAGTATTATTATGATATCATAGCCTTGTATTTTTTTTCTTCTTCTCCTTGTTCTTGTTCTTGTTCTTGTTCTTGTTCTTCTTCTTGTTCTTCTTCTCCTTGTTCTTGTTCTTGTTCTTGTTCTTGTTCTTCTCCTTGTTCTTGTTCTTGTTCTCCTTCTCCTTCTCCTTCTCCTTCTCCTTCTCCTTCTCCTTCTCCTTCTCCTTCTCCTTCTCCTTCTCCTTCTCCTTCTCCTTCTCCTCCTTCTTCTCCTTCTTCTTCTTCTTCTTCTTCCTTTCCTTTTTCTCCTTTTTTATTGTTGATCCTATATGAAAATTACGACAGCCCACTAGAAAGCTTTAGCTTCTTTGGCTGTCGTACATTTACACCTATCATATGTTAATTATATCAAAAATTATAATTATTAGAACTATATATATCCTTGTAATTATATTAAATGAAATTGAAAAAAAACGAAAAAAAAACAGTGTAAATAAGCTGAAATTGAAACTGCTAATTTGGTTAGCTTTTAAATGCGAGAAAGTGAATATTAGGAGTTTGAATAGTTTGAACCCTGGAGTTTGTTACCACTACCAAAAATTTTCAGTGTTTCCTAATGACAACAGTAAGACATATGGTGCTTATTTAGCTGAACAAAATAAAGTGTGCAAGGGAGTCTGGTAGTGGAAGTAGATGATGCTGTAATGCGCGCAAGTGACCTATGTGACAGATTCATAGAACACAGGAAACTCAGTTATGAAAACCCGCTGACCAACATGTATTTTGATTCTGGATTCGTTTTCTTTCAATAGGCTTGCTTTAAAACTACACGATATATATATATATATATATATATATATATATATATATATATATACACACACACACACTCGATTGCAGAAACGTTGATGTATACATTTATATATATTTTAAAAGAAATTTAGTACAACTGCGGTAAAGCTGGAAGGTTTTTTTTGGCGTGGCGCTACATCGCAGATTAGTCAGAGTAGTCCATGTTCTATCGTTGTAACAACGTTCAAGCTTGTTACCAAAAAATGTACAATTATGCACCATATTGATGGTTTTCAACCATTCCCAAGAGAATTAAATAACAAAAGACACGGCGGCCATGTTGAAGGATATAACAAAAGAATTCATTGCCAATTCGTTTGTTAAGTCCCTCCAACATGGCCGCCGTGAAAACCATCGATTCCTCCACTATTCTACCAAAAACCTCTGGAAGTTGAAACTTTTGCATTTTCTAAAACGCTTCAGTGAAAAGTTGAAAAAAAAGTCTCGACAGTCTATAGACAATCAATTTTAAAAGAATTTTTCATAAATTTATCTCAGTTCATGGTAGTTAACGTCAGTAGGAATAACTTTAGGAATAGAACGTAGGATAATACTCAAGAGAATAAAATTTCAGTTAGCTGTCGCTTCGAGCAAGAAATGTACTACTCTATATACCAGTATTCCGGCTCATTCAATATTCCAGTTAATTCAGTTCATTTAACCCATCTTCTTCTTGTTCAACGGGGTCTACATTCTCAAGAGGAAAGGAATTGGTGCGAAATCTTCCTGAACAAGAATTGACACAGGTACATTTTGATAACAAGTCTTTGAAATTCTGTCGATAAACTTGAGTTAACATCAAATAGATGAAGAAGTTGTAGCAGCAACTCGATTGGTTTATGAATGTCACTGAGTAAAATAAATGTTTCCTTCCAGACAGTGATAAGTTATCAAGGTTTCCAAAAAGCCACAGCAACATGGTCACTGGAAAAGGTAAAAAGCTGAGGAAGAAAAGGCTGACAACCATAGCGGACATCTTGATGCCGTTTATGTTTTGACGCTGCCTCACAGATGAAGTGTTCCCAGCTTGCCCTGGTATTGTTGTTCGTCGGAGCTTGAGAGCGATACGTAAGTAGAGGAAAGAGATGATAGGTAATGGGATTCCAACATTCAGCGCTATTATTATCAGGCAATAAATTCTACGGTGTAGGATTGTTGTGATACCAATTCTTGTAAAATCCGTGATGCATGTTGTTGAAGCTCCTGTCTTCACTAGCGTTAAAATAAAGAAATATGTGGAAGACAGTGCTATCGAAAACACCCACATCCCTGGGATGATGTACTTGAGTTTTCCTCTGATCAAACCTCCTCTGAGTGGGTGAACTACAGCGTAGAAGCGATCAAGAGCGATAAACACACAGCTGTAAATAGAAACAGCCAAAGAAACATCTTCCAGGTGAGGTGCGAGCTTACAAAGAGCAAGTCCAAAGTCTCCTTCAATCAACCAAATATTGCTATATAAGATGTCCACGGCACGTCTTGGCACCGAGAATAAAGCAAAGATTAGGTCACTAACCGCCATGTTGGCAATCAGAATATTGGTCGTACTTCTTAGTCGAATGTCTCTACTTGTTGCCCATAAAATAAGCAGGTTACCAGTGAATGACACTACAAATAGGATGCAGTACAACATTACCTTAATGATCTTTTTAGCAGGAGATTCTTGGAACTCGTAAACAGTTGTATTAGAATCGAGAACTGTTGTATCTAAAGACATGGTGGAGTACTAGGACGTTTAGTCGTTTTACGAAATATTAGTAAACTTTTAAGCATCTACTTATACTGACTTAGAAATCCGATTTGGAAATTTTCTCGGTTTGATGCCGTATGGAGATATTCTAGTGGAGATGCCACTTTTCTGTCCGAGTCCCGTTTACCATTTGTGAAATATACTGACAAAAAGATGGGGAAAATGCAGTGTTTAAATATTTATATACTTAACCATCAATACGCCATCCGGCGATTAAATATTTGATTGTACTGTTATGATAAGGAAAAGGACCAAAGCATGACCCATGGACCGATAAGACCAATGAGATACCGAGTGTACCAATAGAGAAATATAATAGCAATTATGGTTTATGGTTGCTAAGAGGATACTGTCGAGTTAGTGTGCAAAATACATTTAAAGAGGTATTGAATGCATTTCATGGATTCTTATTCAACTTACCGATTTCTTATAACTTTATCGAAAAATCAGCTTGTCAAACATTAAAAGAATAAAAAGACCTAATTGAACAATAAAAATGACATGTTATCTCGCTAGACAGGCTGGTAAACTATCACCTGCTTCCCGACTAAACTACGTTTTAACATTCATGTTTCATTGCTTACTAAAGGTGGTGTTACACGGACCAACTTGCAGCGCCGATTTTTATCGCAACACTGTTGTACGAAAAATCGTTGTCGTGTAACAGCGCCGAGGAAGACTTTTTGCGCAATTTTTCACTCTGCAACACGTTGCAAGTTTTTGATCTGGCTTCAAAAACTTGCAACACAAGATGACGAATTTTCATCAAAACGATGCGTGTAACATGTCCATTGCCGATTTGACGCGCAACAAACCATGGCGACTGTAGAAGAAGTACAAGTTTAAAGGGTACAGCAACTGCAACAATTGTTAAACCTAATGAAACGGATAAGATGAAACTCTTGGAGTTGATAAAAAATGATGAAAGAAGAAGAAAATAGCCGTAAGGGAGTTTGCAGCGCGTGGACTGAATACTTAAGTGAATGTTGGGCGAAAAGTTGTTCCCGTGTAACATGTCGCCAAAAATCAACACACAAATGGCGCAATAGCGTGGCACGAAAAATCGGCGTTGCAAATTGTCCCGTGTAACACCAACTTAAGCCGATAGTTAATAGTAAATTTGATCTCTAAACTTGAACTATCTAAAATTTTGCCTTTTTTTAATTGAATTTTTTATTATTTCATATTTATTATGCTTCCAACAAACTGTTTGGAGAACTAGACAGGTGATACCACCTACAGGATAGTCTCCCAATATATATACAAAAAACGTATATTATAAAAAAATGAATTCAACAAAACAAATAATAACGCGTACTGCGTGTAAACTGTATAAGAAAAGATCCTATAAATAACTAAATAAAGGAAAATATCTAAGTCCTGCTCGTTGTTCTGCTCTGTCTGTAAAATAAATAAGAATGGCGCAAAATTCAATGTATAAACGCTTAATTCATCATCATCTGTTTAACCTCCAGATGACATATTGACATATCGATCCAGCCGAAAAGCGGCGGATTTCGAAATGAGCAGACCGGCTCAGCCACACACTAAAAGTTAAGACACATTGATGATTTGCTTAATGGGAAATTATATATTTTCCATTAACAAAAGTTAACACATTAAGTATTTTTAATGACGTAAAAGTAGAAGTTTTAGTACAGACTGTGTAAAAGGGAAAATGTTTAAGTAAAATGATGGCTTTCTTAAATCATATGGGAAGAATCGAGAAAGTTTTGGAAAAACCACTAGCAGATAAAATATCGTCTGTTAACTTAAAGCTAAAACAACTCAGTCTTATTCAAGTTTCATTTAATTTTCAAAGTTTTACTATACTTTGGAGGATAGACTGTTAAAGAGAAAGGGCCCAAACTCGACCCATGTGGCACTCCATGGCCTGTTATTTTTTCAAAATTGTAGTATAAATTTATAGTGGATGATGGCTAGTGAACACTAGCGTGGACTCCGACGAAGAACTAACGTCCGAAACGTCAGTTTCTATTTTCACTACGGTGTAAAACTTATAAATCTAAGATAACTATAAATTTATAGATATGTCTCACTAATTGGTGCTGGTCCAAAAGACTTTATTCCTTCTTTAGTCGAAAACTTAATTTTATATCATGATTATACATAATGAATCTATCCATTATTTTATTAACATTTTATTTATTTCTGACTTTACATATATTATCTTTACACATGCTTATTGGATAACTTTAAACAAATCCTGTCTGGTTTACATTATTTTATTTACTTGAATTTAAGTAATTGTGAGTCCAAAGTTTCAAATCATTGCAGAATCCACTCTTAATTTTCAATATATCAGGGTTATTCAAGTTCTCGTGGATACAACATTTTCTTAAGACTAGTCAAAATTCTGGTGAAACTAAGCTAAACAAATGCTATGTGAATTCATCTCAGTTCACAGTGGTATAAAGTTATCAGTAGGGATAACCTTACGAATAGAACTTTAGGATTACGATTTTTAAGAAAATAAAATATTGTCAGTTAGTTTTGCTTCAGAAGAGGAACCGCACTTCTTCGGGCTTGTTGGTAATTCATTTCTTCATACCAATACCTGAGTGAGTCTCACACAATATTCCAGTTAATTCAGTTCCTTTAATCCATCTACGTCCATATCTTCTTGTTCAACTGGGTCCACGTTCTCAAGAGGAAACGAATTGGTGCGAAATCTTCCTGAACAAGAATTGACACAGGTACATTTTGACAACAAGTTTTTGAAATTATGTCGATAAACTTGAGTGAAAACCAAATAGATGAAGAAGTTGTAGCAGCAACTGGATTGGTTTATGAATCTCACTGAGTAAAATAAATGTTTCCTTCCAGACGGTGATAAGTTATCAAGGTTTCCAAAAAGCCACAGCAACATGGTCACTGTAAAAGGTAAAAAGCTGAGGAAGAAAAGGCTGACAACCATAGCGGACATCTTGATGCCGTTTATGTTTTGACGCTGCCTCACAGATGAAGTGTTCCCAGCTTGCCCTGGTATTGTTGTTCGTCGGAGCTTGAGAGCGATACGTAAGTAGAGGAAAGAGATGATAGGTAATGGGATTCCAACATTCAGCGCTAATATTATCAAGCAATAAATTCTACGGCGTAGGATTGTTGTGACACCAATTCTTGTAAAATCTATGATGCAATTTGTTGAATCTCCTGTCTTCACTAGCGTTAAAATAAAGAAATATGTGGAAAACAGTGCTATCGAAAACACCCACATCCCTGGGATGATGTACTTGAGTTTTCCTCTGATCAAACCTCCTCTGAGTGGGTGAACTACAGCGTAGAAGCGATCAAGAGCGATAAACACACAGCTGTAAATAGAAACAGCCAAAGAAACATCTTCCAGGTGAGGTGCGAGCTTACAAAGAGCAAGTCCAAAGTCTCCTTTAATCAACCAAATATTGTTATATAAGATGTCCACGGCACGTCTTGGCACCGAGAATAAAGCAAAGATTAGGTCACTGACCGCCATGTTGGCAATCAGAATATTGGTCGTACTTCTTAGTCGAATGTCTCTACTTGTTGCCCATAAAATAAGCAGGTTACCAGTGAATGACACTACAAATAGGATGCAGTACAACATCACCTTAATGATCTTTTTAGCAGGAGATTCTTGGAATTCATAAACAGTTGTATTAGAATCGAGAACTGTTGTATCTAAAGACATGGTGGAGTACTAGGACGTTTAGTCGTTTTACGAAATATTAGTAAACTTTTAAGCATCTACTTATACTGACTTAGAAATCCGATTTTGAAATTTTCTCGGTTTGATGCTGTATGGAGATATTCTAGTGGAGATGCCACTTTTCTGTCCGAGTCCCATTTGTGAAATATACTGACAAAAAGATGGGGAAAATGCAGTGTTTAAATATTTATATACTTAACCATCAATACGCCATCCGGCGATTAAATATTTGATTGTACTGTTATGATAAGGAAAAGGACCAAAGCATGACCCATGGACCGATAAGACCAATGAGATACCGAGTGTACAAATAGAGAAATATAATAGCAATTATGGTTTATGGTTGCTAAGAGGATACTGTCGAGTTAGTGTGCAAAATTCATTTAAAGAGGTATTGAATGCATTTTATAGATTCTTATTCAACTTACCGATTTCTTATAACTTTATCGAAAAACCGTAAAATCAGCTTGTCAAACATTAAGAGAATAAAAAGACCTAATTGAACAATAAAAATGACATTTTATCTCGCTAGACAGGCTGGTAAACTATCACCTGCTTCCCGACTAAACTACGTTTTAACATTCATGTTTCATTGCTTACTAAAGGTGGTGTTACACGGACCAACTTGCGGCGCCGATTTTTATCGCAACACTGTTGCACGAAAAATCGTTGTCGTGTAACAGCGCCGAGGAAGATTTTTTGCGCAATTTTTCACTCTGCAACACGTTGCAAGTTTATGATCTGGCTTCAAAAACTTGCAACACAAGATGACGAATTTTTATCAACACGATTTGACACGCAACAAGCCATGGCGACTGTAGAAGAAGTACAAGTTTAAAGGGTACAGCAACTGCAACAATTGTTAAACCTAATGAAACGGATAAGATGAAGCTCTTGGATTTGATAAGAAATGATGAAAGAAGAAAAAAATAGCCGTAAGGGAGTTTGCAGCGCGTGGACTGAATACTTAAGTGAATGTTGGGCGAAAAGTTGTTCCCGTGTAACATGTCGCAAAAAATCAACACACAAATGGCGCAATAGCGTTGCACGAAAAATCGGCGTTGCAAATTGTCCCGTGTAACACCAACTTAAGCCGATGGTTAATAGTAAATTTGATGTGGAAATTGATCAACACATCTATCAGTAAATTTGATCTCTAAACTTGAACTATCTAAAATTTTGCCTTTTTTTAATTGAATTTTTTATTATTTTATATTTATTATGCTTCCAACAAACTGTTTGGAGAACTAGACAGGTGATACCACCTACAGGATAGTCTCCCAATAAAATTACAAAAAACGTATATTATAAAAAAATGAATTCAACAAAACAAATAATAACGCGTACTACGTGTAAACTGTATAAGAAAAGATCCTATAAATAACTAAATAAAGGAAAATATCAAAGTCCTGCTCGTTGTTCTGCTCTGTCTGTAAAATAAATAAGAATGGCGCAAAATTCAATGTATAGACGCTTAATTCATCATCATCTGTTTAACCTCCAGATGACATATTGACATATCGATCCAGCCGAAAAGCGGCGGATTTCGAAAAGAAAGTTAAAACACATTGATGATTTGCTTAATGGGAATTACATATTTTCCATTAACAAAAGTTAACACATTAAGTATTTTTAATGACGTAAAAGTAGAAGTTTTAGTACAGACTGTGTAAAAGGGAAAATGTTTAAATAAAATGATGGCTTTCTTAAATCATATGGGAAGAATCGAGAAAGTTTTGGAAAAACCACTAGCAGATAAAATATCGTCTGTTAACTTAACGCTAAAACAACTCAGTCTTATTCAAGTTTCATTTAATTTTCAAAGTTTTACTATACTTTGGAGGATAGACTGTTAAAGAGAAAGGGCCCAAACTCGACCCATGTGGCACTCCATGGCCTGTTATTTTTTCAAAATTGTAGTATAAATTTATAGTGGATGATGGCTAGTGAACACTAGCGTGGACTCCGACGAAGGACTAACGTCCGAAACGTCAGTTTCTATTTTCACTACGGTGTTCAACTTATAAATCTACGATAACTATAAATTTATAGATATGTCTCACTAATTGGTGCTGGTCCAAAAGACTTTATTTCTTCTTTAGTCGAAAACTTAATTTTATATCATGATTATACATAATGAATCTATCCATTATTTTATTAAGATTTTATTTATTTCTGACTTTACATATATTATCCTTACACATGCTTATTGGATAACTTTAAACAAATCCTGTCTGGTTTACATTATTTTATTTACTTGAATTTAAGTAATTGTGAGTCCAAAGTTTCAAATCATTGCAGAATCCACTCTTAATTTTCAATATATCAGGCTTATTTTTCTCGTGGATACAACATTTTTCTTAAGACTAGTCAAAATTCTGGTGAAACTAATTAAAGGTACACAAATCCTATGTGAATTTATCTCAGTTCACAGTGGTATAAAGTTATCAGTAGGGATAACCTTACGAAACGAACTTTAGGATTACGATTTTTAAGAAAATAAAATATTGTCAGTTAGTTTTGCTTCAGAAGAGGAACCGCACTTCTTCGGGCTTGTTGGTAATTCATTTCTTCATACCAATACCTGAGTGAGTCTCATACAATATTCCAGTTAATTCAGTTCCTTTAATCCATCTACGTCCATATCCTCTTGTTCAACTGGGTCCACGTTCTCAAGAGGAAACGAATTGGTGCGAAATCTTCCTGAACAAGGATTGACACAGGTACATTTTGATAACAAGTTTTTGAAATTCTGTCGATAAACTTGAGTAAACATCAAATAGATGAAGAAATTGTAGCAACAACTCGATTGGGCTATGAATGTCACTGAGAAAAATATTTGTTTCCTTGCAGCCGGTGACAAGCTATCAAGATTCGCAAAAAGACTCAAAAATACTGAGTACACTGTCAAAGGAAACCAGCTGAGGAAGAAAAGGCTGACAACGACGGCAGACATTTTGAGGGCATTCTTGTTTTGACGCTTCCTAACAGATGAAGTGTTCCCAGGTTGCCCTGGTACTTCAGATCGTCGGAGCTTGAGAGCGATACGTAAGTAGAGGAAAGAGGTGAAAGGTAATGGGATTCCAACACTCAGCGCAAACATTATGAAAATGTAAATCCTTAAGTATAGGTTTGTTGTAACACCAATTCTTGTTTTATCTTGGATGCATTTTGTCGAGTCATCTGTCTTCACAATCGTAACAGAAAAGAAATAATCGAAAAAAATGGCAATCGAAAACATCCAGATCCCTAGAATAATGTACTTGAGTTTTCCCTTGCTCAAGCCTCTTCTTAGGGGATAAACTACAGCGTAAAAGCGATCTAGAGCGATAAACACACAGCTGTAAATCGAAACGTCCAAAGAAACGTCTTGCAGGTAATGTGCTAGCTTGCAAAGAGCTATGCCAAAGTTACCGTCAATTAGCCATATATCTGGATAAAAGATGACATGAAGGATATGTCTTGGAATCGCGAATAAAGCAAAGATTAGGTCACTAACCGCCATGTTTGCAATCAGAACATTGGTTGTACTTCTTAGTCGAATGTCTCTACTTGTTGCCCATAAAATAAGCAGGTTACCAGTGAATGACACTACAAGTAGGATGCAGTACATCATTACCTTAATGGTCTTTTGAGGAAGAGTGTCTTGGAATCCTGAAAAAGTAGCATTGGCTATGGCTGAAGCTGTTGCATTTAAAGACATGTTCGATCACCAGGGTTTTGGTGTTGGTGTGTTTATCGCCCTCTCAGCTCGATCACTTTTTTGCCGTGCTATCGTTTAGTTCAAGGCCTCAGTTAACAGATGTCTGGTTATAATTCAAATTTGAAATATGTACTAAGTGCTTATCAATCACCATCTGCAACAAGAAAACTATTAACCACCAAATCCTAGAATGAATTTAATTTGAAAAGAATTATTTTCGCTTTGGATCTAAACGTCTGACCCGTATGCTGGTAACAATTAAAATAGCCGTTCCATGAGTGATGTTCCGGTAGCCGTAGTCCCCGGCCCGAAATGTGTTCCTGCATGTCTTTCACTGTATTTATTTACCCTGACGAAAAGATGAGAAAAAATAAACAATAGTCGGTGAGCCTCGCCTACAACTGGGATCATTAATCAACTGAAAGACCAAAAGGCCGACTTACATAGTCTATGATTTTATCTGTGATGATTAGAAAAAGGACCACCGCATGATTGATATGCATGGCATTGAGCCTCCGTATAACTTATCCTTACCTATAACTCGTGTCGATTAGTAAAATCTTGTAAAGAGCTCTCAATTATGAATAAATTCTATTTTAACCGACTTTTGTAACTTAAAACTCAGTTTGTCAGACATTGAATTACATTTAAAAACATTTAAAAAAATCTTGACCGCGGTATAATAAAACCAGCATACCTTACAATTAGCACTTTGAATAATGTACTGTCATATGCTGCCTCAGTAAACTACATTTTACTTATTCATGTTTTATTCTTTTTTCATTTAATTTCTTTAAAAAACTATATTGAAGCATGTGTGTGTTCTTGAATTAATCGTTCGTTGTTCTACCTTGTAAATTAAAAAAACCAGTTTTTAAAAAATCAATGATTCCAGACAAAACCTCAATATCCAATCATCTGCTTAACTTGCAGACGAGATATTGACATAACGATCCAGCCAAAAAGGTTTCAAAATAGGTAAACACAGCTAAAAAAAAAGACATTAATGGTTTTAAAACTTTTAATGGGAATATATATTTAAGAATTTTTATACTTGTTTTCTCTGACATATTAAATATTTACACTGACCTAGACGTTTCGAGGAAGAGGGACCCAGGGATAGAAACGTCTAAACAAGGGCGCTAGGGCAAAAATTGGTGTTTTTTTTAGCCGTTAGACTCTGTCATATTGGTTTTTTTTTAAACGTTAGGAACTGTTTAAACTGTTACGTATCTGTACTGCTATGTGCTGGCTTGATTTGTTCAGTTTTTCCGTCTATATACGCCAAAAATATTGCTGTGACCAACGGTTCAATCGTACATAACGAACTACTGTATCCTATACCTACCTACCCTACTCCCCCTACTCCCCCTACTCCCCCTACTCCCCCTACTCCCCCTACTCCCCCTACTCCCCCTACTCCCCTACTCCCCCTACTCCCCCTACTCCCCCTACTCCCCCTACTCCCCCTACTCCCCCTACTCCCCCTACTCCTCCTACTCCCCCTACTCCCCCTATGTCGTAGTGTTCCTTTTTTATTTCTGTTGTTCGTTTTGTCACTGATGCTCGGAAGGGAGGTAGGGTCACGTGAGCTGTTAGTGCAGTTCGTCTATTGGGGTTCCTTTTTGACTCCGCTTCACCAGAATGTCCACCAGTAGGTGGGGAGTTTGATGCGATTGCGTATAGATCTTTCTCATAGGCGTGTAAACCAATACAGGCGCATAGTGGCGACCCGCATGGCGCGCTAATACTGCTTCTACGGCTTGGTTTTTGTTGATAACTTCCACAATTCGCGAGAGTAGTCAAAGCGGAGGGAACAAGTAGTGTAGAGTGTTTTTCTGTTTCCAGTTTTTTTTAACAAGAGCATCCATTGGTTGCCATAGTCAAGCCCCCTGTGGCATTCCATAGTCAAATCGGAAATACTCGATTTAATTTAAATTAAGGATCCTGTCATTTAGAGGTTATGAGTGTAATAAATATGTTATCGTTAAAAAAGCATAATTAATTTTTATGTTAAAACATTAATAATGAGTGCAGCAGTTTTTTCCTTGTGAAAAAGGACCAGCGGTGTAATAAAAAGAAGTTTGTCTTTATCTAATGGTTCTCTTTGTAAATAATAATGATATTTTATTTATGTAGCGCCCTTTCCTAACATGCCCAAAAGCGCTTTACGAACAAATAATAATAAATAATAATAATTAATAATAACAATATTTGTAATATCAAAATCCAAAAAACTATGTGATCTAAAAGTCAATAAGATTTAACAATTGATCAATGAAAGGCTTTGCGAAATAAATGTGTTTTGAGATAACTCTTAAAAATATTCAAAGATGTACTACATTTAATTTGCAGTGGAAAGGCATTCTAAAGCATCGAAGCAGAAATAGAAAAAGCGCGGTATCCATAACACTTTAGATTAGAATTTGAAACCTTGAGTAACCTCTTAGAACCAGATCTCAAACAGCGTTGAGGAGCATAAGCCTCAAGTAAATCGCAGAGATACTTTGGCACAATACCATGGATATAACTTTATACGTAAAAATAATATTTTTTTAAAAATTCGATACGCTGCTCAATCGGCAATGAACGCAGCTGTTATTCCTTTCAGTACTGTTTCGTTTCTGACAAAAAATAATTTCGCAAACAATGATTTTTGAAGAAATAAAGATTTGACCTAGAAAATATTAAGATGTCTAGGAGTATTATAGCTCGGCTAGACTTCAAAATGCTAGCCTTCAAAATTGCGAAAAAGGTTTTCAATTCATTTTAAAGAACATTTATCTGTTTTCGCTGACGCTCGCGAGATAAAAAAATACACCGTCGTATGGCTAACGATCTTAATAATATAAATAATCACTAGTTTATGTAATTATCAATATATACGTTCTTTAGACATGCTGGTGATTCAACCTCAAAGTTTCAATAGGCCATTTGCAACAAACAGTCACGTGCTGATATCCCTTTGCTACTAACTAATCAATTCAGCCAAAGGTTTCTTGGGGAAAGCTCTGCTGGATGGCAAACAAACTTGAAAATGCTTTGTATTTTGAAATCAAAAGAGGGAAAAAAGTATTTTGGAAAAGGTTTTGTATATGACATTAGCAATCCATCAAAAGTTTTTTAAATAAAGGAAGACCGAATTTGTTTTCCATCCAGTAATAGTTATTCAATTATTTTTTGCAAATGGCCTCATTATCAACACTTTAATTTAACTTTTTTATAATATGGTTCCTAATGGCTAATGAATAATATGTGATTCAGTTGCAATGCTCTTATGAATTGGAATTTGTCCAAGGAAATCTGAAGTCTTCGTAATTAAGTTGCCATAATGTTTTTGCTTGATAACCCGTTTTTTATTCCAAAAACCCTGCCTAATCGATCGAAAACATTCCTAATCGATCGAAAACATGCCTAACATGACTTCCTTAGAATGATGTTTAATTTGAGAAGACAGCTGTGCAGACGAAGTTAAAATGGAGTTTGGGAGATGAGGCACTCGATTGGACGGGAGTCAAAGTGGTTGTATTGTTTTCTGACAGATTGGAATAATTGCTGTGAGTAGATGATCAGTCTGGTCCAGGTGTAGCTGAGTCTGTCTAGGATCTTCTCTGTTAAAATTGTCGGGCTTTTTTAGAGTTGCAACGGACTTCTTGATAAGTTGGGAGAAGTACTTAGCTTTGGCAAAAACTTGAGGTTTTTTTTTAAGGGACCGGTCACAGTTTATCTCCTGTTTGTTCCAATATCATAAAGATTAACTGATCCCCCTCAAGGGGAACGATAATTCTTCATGTTTCTTCACCTTTATTAGAAAGTTTTAGATTGACTTTTTTTCTCCCCGCAAACGGCAAACGTGACCACGTTTTCATAGTTTTCCTGTATTTTACTTTACCTTTTACAAACCTTCTCACCAGGCGCAAATACTCTTTTGTTTTTCTACTACTTGGACTTTTTTGCCATTCTTTTTCAGTCATTGAAAATATTTTTTTACTTGTCAACTGACGTTTCACGTTTGCCGTGAACGTAAATCTGAAACTCTCTATTAGTAGTTCAGCTACCGAGGGGTTCCCCTCAATTCCTCTCAATATTTACTTTCTTCGAGACGTACAATCCCTTCTTCATTCCTCCAATCCTCCTCAGGCGAGAAACAATGATGACTAGTCTCTAATAAAGTAAGAATAGTCGGCACAACAAAGACTTTGACGATATTCAAGTTCTCGCCAAACGGCAGTCTAAAGAGAATTAATTTTTCATAAATTTATTGTTTGCCGTGTGAATCGTATCCATGCATACTACTCAAGCGAATAAAATATTGTGATCGTCATTAAATATTTTTACCCGTTAATTAAGGTCATTTGTCCCATCTACATCCAATTCTTCCTGCTCAACTGTTGCCACAATCTCAAGAGCAAACGAATTGGTGGTGCGAAATCTTCCTGAAGAAGAATTGAAGCAAGTACATTTTGATAGCACATTTTTGAAATTCTGACGATAAACTTGAGTGAAAACCAAATAGATGAAGAAATTGTAGGAGCAGCTCGATTCTGCAATAAAAAACACTGAGAAAACTAAATTGTTCCATGTAGTCGGTGATAAGCTTTGAAGGTTTCCAAAAAGAATGAGAAATAATTGCACTGTGAAAGGGAACCAGCTGAGGAAGAAAAGGCTGACAATAACGGCGGACATTTTGATGGCATTCTTGTTTTGACGCTCCCTCACAGATGAAGTGTTCCCTGCTTGCCCTGGTACTGCAGATCGTCGGAGCTTGAGAGCGATACGTAAGTAGAAGAACGAGATGATAAGTAATGGGATTCCAAAATTGAGCGCAAACATCATAATATAATAAATCTGAAAATGTTGGTTTGTTGTAACACCAATTCTTGTTTTATCCTGGATGCATTTTGTCGAGTCACCAGTCTTCACAATCGAGACAGAAACAAAGTAGTCGGAAAAAGTGGCCATTGATAACACCCACATCCCTGGGATGATGTACTTGAGTTTTCTTCTGCTCAAACCTCCTCTGAGTGGGTGAACTACAGCGTAGAAGCGATCGAGAGCGATAAACACACAGCTATAAATCGAAACACCCAAAGAAACGTCTTGCAGGTAAAATGCGAGCTTACAAAGGACAAGTCCAAAATCACTGTCAATCAGCCATATTCCTTGATAAAAGATAATATAGGAGATATGTCTTGGGATCGAGAATAAAGGAACGAGAAGATCACTGACCGCCATGTTTGCAATAAGAATATTGGTCGTACTTCTTAGTCGAATGTCTCTACTTGTTGCCCAGATAATAAACAGGTTACCAGTGGATGAAACTAAAAATAGGATGCAGTACGCTATTACCTTGATGATCTTTACTGGAAAAGTATCTTCGAATTCCAATCCAGAAATGGTGGAATTTGCCTTTGCTGCTGCTGTTGTATTTAAAAGCATAGTGGATTACTGAAGGATTTAGTTTTGTAATAGGTGATCTTTTGTCGTATCTGATGGTCAGCATTCAGTTCAAGGCCTGAACGGAAAAAAAAAAGGGGGGGGGAGCGTAGTAATTATGGATTTAGCCATTTAGTTCAGGTTGGTGAGCCTTGTAGCCTACGTGATACAAATAGCTTGATGCCAATACGGCGACCGACAAAGTCTATGATTTCACTGCAGTAATAACAAATGCACGACCCTTGGGGCTTTGAAACAGCTATTAAGAAAATTCTAAAGTAATTAAAGTGCATTAAAAGATCTGATTGGCGATTAGTAAAGTATTGTAAAGAATTAAAAATTATAAATGAATTCTCTTCCACTGATTTTTTATAACTACTTTAACATCAACGACTCCATAAAACATTGATGTCAATCATATAATTGGTTGAAAGTGAAAAAAAGGCTTAATTGAACAATAGAAATGATAATTTGTCTTGGTAAGCGGACTAGAAAACCCACCCTTTTATAATATTCAATACTGATCCACTGTCGTCACCTACTTACTGAACAAATTACATTATAATGACATTTTAATGCCGGTTAGATTGCTTTTTCAGTAAATTGTTTTGGGTTTTTCCAAAATTTTGATCTTCGCAAAAACTCATTACCTATAAAACTATTTCCATAAAAAATAAAATATCAGGGCGGTAAAAATAAAATAAAAAGAGGCCAAAATGAATGACTCACTGAGGATAAGAGCTCTTAATGTATCATCATCTGTTTGCTCTTAAGATGGAACTGAAATGTTAACATATCGATCCAACCGCGGAAGAGTTTTCGAAATAAATAATATCACCTAAAAAGTACTAACTAGAAAGTTATGAAAAATTCTCTAGTACAAACAACCCCCATCATTATCTGGGACATCGTCTTTGTGTTAGTGATGGATCAATTAAGGAACCATTGTGCCAATAAAGTCCATCTTATTCATTAACAAGGCCGAAAAATTCACGGAATAATACTATTTTGGCTTGATTTCCACTTGCGATATGCTTCAGCCGGTATTAGATCGCTACTTTTTTCTCGAAAAAATGAATTTGTATAGAAATTTGTTAATTAATTATAAACGAAAATAAATTCTTTTTTCCTTACGAAAATATGCTTGGGATTCCTGTGTTTTGATGTGCCTTTTCCCGGCGGTCATTGCTCCAATATGGCGGACGTTGACAAAGATGGCGAATTTCGAATACAAACTAAAACAACGACAGTTGAGATTAAAAAAGCAGCCTTTTATTTTACAAACTTCCGCAAAATCCTGTTGTTTGGTACAACAGTTTCTCGAAATTAATCATAGGGTCTCGCAGTTCCTACAAACTGAGCTTAGCTTATAACAGAAAATATTTTTTGTCTTTGAGCTTTGAGTTGTTTGAAAATACAGGAAGAAACCATTTAAAATTGAAGCTGTCCAACCATGTCTTTTAAAGCTAAGGTAAGTTTTGTTTTAAGTAAAAGACTTTATACTTTGATTTCGCTATAACATCTGTAAGTAAGCGAGAAAAACCTTTCTCAAGTTTTACTTTAGTTAAACGATATTTACTCAATATTTTTCTGATAAAAAAAGTTGTTAAATTGAAGCTCATATTTTTCAGCTTGGTCCTACTTTGTGCTTAGTTCTACTAGCTAACGGCCCTAAAGAGAAGCCGGTATATCTACCAGTATGTGACTATCTCTTTGCACAAGGATGTACTCCTATCGAAGTTAGAAGTCCTGGCGAAGCTCTTATTCACACACGACAAGCCAAGTTTTCTTTGATCATTATGCCTGATGATGATCATGAACTCATAAAGAAAATCAAGTAAGTCATTCATTTGAATTTCTTAAAAGAGATTAGTTAAACGGTGAACTATTTCTATGGCAAATAAAGCTCCCAACTCAACTTAAATGATAATAATAATGATAATAATATGTTTTTAAAACCGAAAATTTAAAGATTTTTGAGTTTAAGTGTTTTCAAAAGAATTCAAAAAATAATATTACTTCGTACTTTGTTGATTAAATACTTAGAAATCTCTTTTAAAAACATCCTCTCTCCAAATAATATAGGTTTGGAATAAATGAGGGTGTGGTGGTGGTGGTGGTGGGGGTTATAAACTTCTGCAAATGTAGAATTGTAAAAATTCCATTCATTCTTCTTTCAATCTCGCAGAGCTCCTGATGGACTTAACGCCAGCACTGTTATCATTGCTGTGTCTTCAGCGGAGAACGTTAGTGGTAAGCAGCAATCGATATTTTCCTAGATGGAGAGGCGGGAAAGGGATAGGGATTCTCTTCAAATGAATTTTATATACTGATCCACCCAACCCTTGCAAAAATGTTCTGTTTCGTTGTTATAATTATTTTTAATTCATTTATTATTTATTTGGCATCCACACTACAATACACTAACTGATCTAAATAATATATATAATAATACATACATATTAAATAATATATATATATATATTTAATATATGTGGATTACATCACGTGTCGCACTATTTTTGCGGTTTTTGCGAGCATTTGAACACGAAAAAAGTCACGTAAAATTATCAATTTTTATCTACATGTTTTTGTTGCCCAATAACATAGTATGTATTTCATTGATTTTAGCGTCAGTGCAAGAGCTGCTAGATCACAAGGTTATCCAACAAGTCGTTAGAAAGACTTCCAGTTTTGAAGAATTCCAGAAAAACCTTCTCGAGGCAGTCAAATGTCAATTATTCAGTGAAGGAATGGACGTAAAAGGTAAGGTGCTTGGACCAAAATATATATCTTACGTAATTAATACGGTAACCACCATTACTAACGTAACGGTAACGTTCCCATGACAAGTATATAGCAGTCCCACCTCATTTTTATTGGTTTGTGCCGTTAATTGTGTCTAAATTACTCTAGGTTTTCAATCGGCTGTCTACTAAATTTGTCTAAGTCCAATAAATAAATAAAACCTACTGTTGCTATGGTAACTACTATCATCATTTATTTGATGACAAATTATCATTGCCATCTTAGCCATATTGGTGTCATGCACCTCTTTCATGAGCGAAAAAAAAAACTACGACAAAAAGCACCCCAAGAATAATGAATTTGCGTTTGACTTCTTCAGCTAACGAGATTGTTGTGACTACTGGGTCTCAGAATACTGCCCAACAGCTGTGGAACGGATCTGGTACTTTGCAACACAACAAAGCGGAACAGACTGAACCAAGTAATAGCGTAGCGTTCAGCCAATCACATCAGCTATATACATCAGCCAGCCAATCAGAGCCATGTTCGGTAGCAGCCTCACCATATTTACCAACCAACCAATCAGGGGAGTTCTTGTCTTCATTTCCTCTGCAACCCTTCACATTGATACATCCAATGGTAGTACCCTACACTAGTCTGCTACCTGGCAGCTCCCCATACAGTATTATACCATCAGAAGGCTACATGATGCCGAGAATAGTGGACTTTAGTCCAAATCGTAACCAAATCTTACCTCACTTGGTAGGCCAACCTCTGACTATACCTGCATTTAACGCATTTCAAGGAGCCAAATCTGAGCTAGTATCGGGACAAAGCGAGCCTAGTATGGTTAACGTACAATATGCAACACCAGATAGCACTAATGATGTAACAACGACAACAGGTGTAACATGTGACACAGCAGCGTCTAATGACTCGAATGGCAGTGAAAAGTTGCCTGGGTTTCAGAATTTCCTGGAGTGTCTTTGTCCAGGATCTAAAGAAGATACTAAAGAGGATGAAAATGAAACGGTTTACTTTGGCCAAAGGTTTGTTTGGGAAAGGCAAATGGGAGGATGGAAGGAATGAGGAAAATGGTGGGAAATTTGAAAAGAAAAGGAAAATGAAAGAAAGAATGAAACAAACGATGAAAGAAAGGAAGAAACTAGAATAATAAAAAAGAAAAGGAAATAAAGTAAGGAATAAAGAGAGAAAGAGAGAGAGAGAGAAAGCATGCAAGGAGGTAGAGAGAGAGAAAAGGAAAAAGTTCTTTAAAGTTTTATCATCCCTCTTCTACGATTGCTTTTGAGCAATTCTGTTGGATATCACAGTGTATTGTATTTATTTAAATAACTATTTGTTTTTTGGTCTTAAAGCACTGATCTTGGAGAAAGATTGCCTAAACGGACAGAGATCGAAGGGAATCAAATGCAGGGGGCATCTAACAGGGGTAATGCCAAGGAAGAAGACGGGGTGGATAAAAACCCTCTGTCCGTCATGCAGGCGCGCCCATACTTTATGAATCTAGATGAACAAATAGAAGGGATGGCGTTTGATCCAAAAGTCAAAGCATCGGATCGTCACAACGCTAAGGAGAGACACAGAAGGTAGAGTAACGAGAAACTCAGCTCTAGATTGGCTATTTATAATACCTCTAAATTGCACATGATCCCTTAAAAAATAGCCCCATTTTATTTTGACGTAACATGAAATTTTGTTTGTTTTACTGCTAAGAATAAGCCTTTTCATAGTTTAAGAATCGATTCCACTGCGCATGCGATTTTATCCCGAATTTCTCCCCTTCTTTTGTTTAATTAAGAACAAAAGAAGGTTTAGACAAAAGAAGGTGAGAAATTCGGGATAAAATCGCATGCGCAGTGGAATCGATTCTTAAACTATGAAAAGGCTTATTACAAAGTAAGTTAAGACATCTAATTAAATTACACTGCATTCGTTAGCCAATCAGAAAGCGGAAAAAATTTATTTAATTGTAATTTTTGGCTAATCAACTCGTTTAATTTCCATGTGCTTAGGATTCGTATCGCAAAGGCTGCCGAATTCTTTAAAGAAGTACTTCCTTGCATGCACTCAGGAATGGACAAAGCAGGCGCTTTCCACATGACTGTTTATTACATATTATTCCTACGAAATGCTTTAAGGCAGATTGATCCTTCCTTAGTTGATCAACTACAAAAGGTATGAGCTGTGACCAATCATATTCATATATTTAAACACTTGATCAAACGCTATTTTAAGTCACAGATATTGCACTGTCTATATTTTTTAACGAAAAACTCATTTCTAGCTTCACGGTGCGATTTCTTCTGACCGCAAGTAATGCATATACTGTAGCATCAGCTATGGTCTAGTGTTACCGCACGTTTTGTAAAACCTCAAAATCGTGACAAATTGGCCTAACAATATGCCAAATTTTACGCTTTCAGAGTTATGTTGAGGAGTGGAAAACGTACTTTGACTCAAAGACGAAAATCGACAAACAAACAGACTAACAGACACGACCGACCGGAAAACTCTTAGCACACAAGAAACAATCATAACCGTTTAATTGTGGGCCAATTCTTTTTGATGTAATGTGATGCCGGCAAAGAACCATCTGATCAGCTATGTTGTAATATACCGACGAAAACATGGTACCAATCGACGTTGTTGTTCTAAAGAGACACCCTCTTTTCATCGAAAGTAACCAAGCAAATTGCTGCAAGATAAAGTGTTAGTTATTCCAGAAATGCCTTCATTAAAAGTTCCAAAATATGATTTTCAAAGCCAGCATTTCGTTCGAATGCTTTATTAATGAATCAATCAAACTCATTTTGGATATAGAAAGGTAAATAAAGGATTATTTTGAATATTTATTTATGATCTTACATCGTCCAAAAAAATCGGTCTAAAAACACAGTGAACGATGCACGCCTATATCTATGAAGTTAAAGAACTTTTTCACAGTACGTTTTGCAGGGACACTCATTTCTTAAGTTTCCTGCTGCTTTAGCTAAATTGCACCGTCGTTTGCAGTGAGAGTCACATTTTTTCTTCGCTTTCAACTTGGAGATGACGGACTTGGCATCTATATAATGAACTTCATCCTTTTTACAGCACTGTTGGGGGCAGGTTGGTGGGCACAATTGCGTAGTCGAGCAAGTTGATGGACACACTGGCAAACAAGTAAATCACGGATTACATATATTCACAACTAAGTTTAATATTCGACCTTAAACATGCTTTTAAAAGCCTGGGTTTAGCTGGTGACGGAATCAAAACCGGAATAGTTCAAGATTAAAACTGCAAGTAAAAACTGGTCGGTCGTCATAAGTCAAAGAAAGGAAACATTCTGATACCGATGCTCTTCCGATCCCGACTCCGATAAGAATCGACACATTTTTCTAAATTTCACTCCGTCTTAATGTTTCCCACTCCGATTCAGACTCTGATCCGATTCTTTCGCAAGTTAACACCAGGGTTTACACGCAGTCGAAGATTATCGACGGACGAAGAAAAAAAATGGAATAAAATACGTACCTGGTGGTGGTGATGGAGGAGGAGGTGGAGGAGGAGGATTGTGGTAGTGGTAATGGTAGTGTGCTGGAGGCCCTGAAAAACAATAGAAGTAAATCATCCTAAATAGACCACATTTGCTTTATAACCATTTCTACAGGAGTTAAAAACATATGGAGTTCATGTTGATGACAAAAAACTGTACGAGATGCATGGCAGCCCTGTTGGCGGTACGCTAAGACTCAGTTCAAACGTCGAACTTCACAAGAGCCGAACCAAATAGCAACGATGGATGACAAGGCGGTCTTCTTTGATATCATTAGGTTCGGCTCATGTGAATGATATGTGTAAGACTCAGGTCAAACGTCGAACCTCACATGAGACGAACCTAACCGAAACAATGGATGACAAGGTGGTCTTCTTTTATATCATTAGGTTCGGCTCATGTGAATGATATGTGTAAGACTCAGGTAAAAGTCGAACTTCACAAAAGCCGAACCAAATGGCAACGATGGATGACAAGGCGGTCTTCTTGGGTATTATTAAGTTCGGCTCATCTGAAGTTTGACGTTTGACCTGAGCCTAATAACACAAGCATGGCTAAGTACTCTAGCGAGTTGACTTCTTGATATCACCATCTATGTATCAACTTCTGTTTTGGTGACTTTTTCGTGGCAAGACTATTTAGACTTCATTGCGATCCGCTTATTTTTAACGTAAAAACGTTTAAAAAGAAGAGGTATTATATTTAGTGGACCTCCAAGCCTTTCCAGTTTGTAGCCATGGATATTGAATTTGACTTTTATTGTGTTTACCTTGAGTTTTGTTTTGCTTTTCTTCCGGACTTTCGGTCGGTTTTTGAGGCAACAGTTCTGGAGATCCTTTAAAAAGAAAAACAGTTTTAGTAACGAATATGCATACTGTGTTTGACAACGGATACTACAAAGAAGAAGCAAATCACGACGACGACACGAGTGGAACACGTGCCTTTCAATTCCCAACTTTCCTGCACCCTAAGTTTCCGGTTCGAGAAGAATGTATTACACGTGAAAGTGGACGACTTGCACTGTAAGTTCACGTGAGCCAACCTCCTTAGGTCGGCAGGTTTGTCATATTGGAAATGAAAAGAGCACCTCGACCGTTTAGTTGGGATGTGGATGATTTCAGCTGATGACATTTGAAGTAGGAGAAAAATAAATAAATATCATATCGAAAGTTTAACATTTCTGCTATAGTCAACGTTATGACATGAAGCTTTGTTTTCTAACTAATCGAGCTGTTAAGTGTGACGTAATTCGAACGAAAAACGACTTCCGGGCCCAAAATTAGTAATTACTTCTACAAACAATTTTTTTTGTTGTCATAGCGGAATTTTCTGTTCATATATTTAAATGATGATGGTAGAAAATAAATCCTGGGAATAAGATTTAAGACAAGATTTAAGCGATCTTTTGTGTGATTGGACCCGGAAATACGTCAAACCTTTAAAGCCCTATATCGAGGTGCTTCCATAAAGCTTTTTGTTGTGCATGAGGAAACACAAAAAGTGTCTCGGAAAGAACGCCATCGTTATGAGAACGTTTCGTCTTTGTTCTTCAATTCAATTTTTAATGACGTGAGAAATCAGTGAAAGAGGAAAGAAGAACAAACAGAAAAAATATGAAACAGATTCATCCAGACCTGGTCTTGACGTCACTGTTACGTCATGGAACTCCTCATCTTTGCAGCTTGTTTTGGGTTCTACTATGATGCTACTTGCTCCTGATAACAGAATATTGTTCTTGCCACTGGGATCTCTGCCCTTGAACACCACATGTCGGTGTAAGTTTGGATTCTTGATTGTTGTTCTGAGTTTGAAATCTCCGCCATCGACGAGGTATGGCTCGTGTTTAATATCCGATTCGATGTAGAAAGGTATTGGTGCCTTGTTGATGAAATTGATAGCTACACATGTTTCTGAAAGCCAAGCCGATACAAAACAATGAAAGTCATTATCGTATAATACAAACGGGAAAAGTCCAATTATTTGTGGATAATAATAATGATATTATTTTTATTATCATCTATTTTGAAAATAAATATATAACATATATTTACTTATAAAGCGCAAATACAAATCTGTTCTAAGCGCTAGTAAAAAAAAGGATTATTACAAACGACAAAGACAACGACAAAATAAAAACTATTTACAAAGAATATGCTAATTTGAAGAGATAAGTTTTAAGTTCAGTTTAAAGGAAAAAGAAAAAGATAAAGGAAACCGAAGAAAGTGGAAAACAGAAGAAGGTTCGCAACGAGGAACTCTGTATGTTTGCGGGTAATCCAAAGACCCTGAGGCCTCAAACACGAGATAGCGCATCGCATGCTCGAACAAGAAATCAAGAAACTTCATAAAACTGTGCCGTGATCGTGCCTATGCCATGTCCAAACTCGTCTCGAAAGAAAAAGACCGTGCAAGCTGTAAATTGTAGATTCCGTGAAGTAAGTTATGGCGGTGCTCGATGCCGTGCCGTGGCGTTTTATTGTTATATCACTTATGTACATTGATCTCAGGTATGAACTCTAATTCCTTCGACCGCATACTTGAATATGAACGTTTATTATAAACGGGCTATTTTTACGCGGCAGCCATGTTGGTTTGCACAAAGATTCCCCACCACTCGTGGCCTCGCATTCGATCGCTTGAGAATAAATTAATGCATGCAGTTTAAACAACGATTTTTATTCCCACGAGAACAAACATGGCCGTTGTGTGATAAAGGTCCGTTGACTATCATGAAACTGAACCTGAACATGGGCAATCTGAACTTGATCCACTTATTTTTAAGACAATTTGTTTAAAATATAACTCTTAACAACTACTCGCTCTCGCTATCTCTTGTTGTCAGTTAATTAATGTAACTAGCATATGTTTTATTTTAATTATTATTAACCTTATTCATTAATGAGAGAGAGAGACAGAGAGAGAGAGGGAGAGAGAGAGAGAGAGAGAGAGAGAGAGAGAGAGAGAGAGAGAGAGAGAGAGAGAGAGAGAGAGAATGAGAGAGAGATTTTTTCGGTTATATATATTTACTTTTTAATATATTGTAAAATATATAGTTTATATAATTATATATGACGAAGTTAATCCCAGGCAATCTCACTGACCTTGAGGCTGACCAAACTTCAACGGCGGAGGAGGTTTTGTTTCCTCATCCGGTAATTTCTGGCCAGGTATGGACGGTTTTTGTACTCCCAGGACATCTTTGCAGAAAATCTTAGGATTTCCATTTTGTGGCAGAGGAAAGAAGAAAAACGAACATTCACTGATGAACTTGTCGGTTGTCTTTGTGTA